>WKFP01014336.1:1107430-1287577 GCA_011057875.1 Pterocles orientalis
GTGGGGGGGGGGGTTGATGTCTTGGATGTTACTTGTTTTACCCTTGTGTTTCTGCAGTCAGTAGGCTGGACAAACTCCTAGGAGAGGGTAGCTGTTATTATCATATTGTATCTCAGGGAGGATGAGAATGCATCATGCCTCTGTTTACTGCTGCTTCTTTTTACAGGATCTTTGGTTGCTTCTTCATCATTCTCTCTGCATATATGTATTGTGCCTGCTCTTCTTCCGTCTGTGAGCCTGTTCCCTACTATATTGTGGCTAGTACAGATTGTTCCTCGCATAGCAGATGCAAGTGGCCTTGGGCTGGTGATTAGGTTCTGTTAGTTACACCTATGCATGCTAGTTGCTAGATCATTCTGAAGTCCTTACACCATGTATTTGTTGCTCCAAGTACATGCACTACCTGGATTACAACTGATAGTGGTTACTTCTACATATGCTGTCATTGCAGTGTCTGTCTGCCACACAGACACTGACCGTAAGAGTTTCAGTGCTGACTGGCTTCTGGCTTTTGACCACTCAGCAAAGTGATGCTAGTAATCTTTTCAACTAACATGTCTCACTGATCAGGCATCCTATCTCATGGATCAGACTCTCTTTATCAGTCTGTTTTTTGGGGTGATTCTAAATTGCAATATCTATAAGTTCTTAAAAATGTGGGCATCTGGAAGATGGACCTTTCATTACAATTCTTTTTTGAAGGATATATTATATTACTTAGATCTTTGGCAGACTTTGAAACCTAAGTTGTGGGTTTGACCAAGCCTTGCTTGTCCTTGTAGGTAGAAGCTGGGGAAATGTAATAATAGTCACTGGAGAATGTAATCACTATCTCTGAATGTAAGGATTGCTGGTATAGTGATGTTACAGAAATGAAAATTAGTACAATGAAAACATGCAGAAGGCATTGCGAGGAAGAACAGAAATGCAATTCTTGACTGAAAGGCGTGGAAACAAAACCAGAGATGAAATAATGATTGGGAAGAGGACTCTGAGGACAAAGAACTGTTAGAATATTAAGTCTAGCAAGAGAAGAGGAGCAGGAAGTTAGAATGTGGAGACAAGAAGTCTGAAGAGTAGAATTATGTGCTACAGAAGAACAAAAATTTCAGTATATAATAAAAAATAGTACTACAAAGCATTTTCTAAGCAGTTTTCTATCTGCTTTTATAAAATTTAAATTTTCTTTTTTTTGGTCCTAAAGAGCTTTATAACTTTTAGAGTTATTCTAGCACATAATTGTGAAAGGTCATGATTTAAAATCCATAACCTTTCTAACTTTTTAGCCCTCAGAAGCTTTAATCAACATTTACCAGTAAGTAAAGCTAATTTTGTCCCCTTAATAGAATGAATGACATAATAAAATTCCTTGGGGAGATAGTTACTAAAATTTGAGGTTGTAGCAGCAAAACTCAAAGAGAAAGAATTAATTTAGATTCAGTCAAGGCAGCGCCATAGTATGAACTGTGCATTTTGGCAAGGCTGTGTGAACGGGAATAAGTAGCAATGACTGCAAGAAATTGGCCCTAAAACAGCACTGTCAGCTCTCAGAAGTCCCCAGACAGAGCTTTAGGAAAATGAAAATATGTTGCTGGCAGGAATACTCATCAAATTGGAATTAAAGTGCATTGTTAGAAGAATAGAAAATGAGCTTGTGAAAGAAGCACCGCTGGAGCTTCATCCTAGTGCTGTGCTGTTTACAGAAAGAGGTGGGCCTCAAATGAAGTTCCAGAAGTTGTCCAGGTGCCAACTCTATTATTTTCTAACCGTGTTTGACATAGCAGCATTTTGATTAAACCTCCCATATCAGTTTTCAAATACTTGCCTTTAAACCTTGTTTCCATGCATTTCCCAAATCTATCTCCTGTTCTATGCTTTGGAAACATCAATATTTCCAGCAGATAATGGTGAAGTCAGAAAAAGTATTGAGAGTCCTTTTTTGAGAAGTCATAATATTCTTGCCTCACAGTAGAAAGCATGGATTTCAACTGCAAATTTATGTTACTATCACTTTCTTGTGCATGCCATTAGCAAATTTGTACCAGAAGATAAACATCACCCACCACCACTTGGTATGTTATTGAGCTTGTTTGTGTATTTAAAGGAGGAAAAAATGTATTTGTTTCCTTGTTATTGTCATAATTAATAGCATTTATACTATAAACAGGAATTTTAACACTGGAAGAAAATGGAACTCTGAAAATATATTAAGAAAATTGACTGACTCCAGAGATTTCCTGTGTTTATTAGCATTATTGATTTAACTGTGTTAGGAAAGCTAAATATATGGACTGCATAAATAAATGCATAAGTTATAGAGATGATACCTTGTCACTTTGCAGTTGTATCTCTAGATGGGCTTACAATAGCACCCTGAAGTTGTCAGAAGGAATTTATAATTTGCATACCAAAGCTAGGTAGCCCAATTTTCTTGAAATATTCCTGAAAGGACTCCATTTTTTCTCCCTTTTCTGAACCATATTCTTTGCATTTCAGTGAAAGGAAATGAGTGGTCTGAAAACCAGGATGTTGATTTGCAGTTAGTACATAGGCTACAATAAGCTTAATACCCTAAATGCCCACTAGCTTTTTTCATTGATGAAGTTATTACAAGATTTAGTGACACACAATTTGTGTTTTCTGTGGTATACAGGAGGATGATAGTGCAAAATAGAAAGATTAATCTTTGAGTTTGGTTTGCTCCAAGTATGACCCCATTGCAGAGGGCAAAGCAGCTGTAGCTCCTTTGTTTTACCCTTCCCCCTTCTTCTGGATTGTCTTCAGCCTCTGGCATCCAAGAATGTTGTCAGGATACAAAGCTAATTTTCTCACCATTGTATTACAGTTATTTTGCTACATTCCCTTTGACAAAATTATGTAAGGGATTGCACGTACCAGCCTCAAGTTCTTCTCTGTCTGCCAGGGTCAGTGAATTCTGTGTATTTGTATGTGTGCATGTATATGTACTATTTATTTCTCTCCTCCCATATACAGGAACTGTAGCAAAAAGGAAGAATTCTACCTGTTTTTAAAAGTTGACAAAGATCTTTCCGGGTCATATTTTAATTTTGGTAGCTTGAGATTTCTCTTGCTCTGATTCTTACACTAGTCCCTGAAGTTATAGTTATTGAGTTTCCTAACATGATGGTTGTACTTTAATTTCCCAGCATGCCTTTTCAGAGGTTGGCCCTGCAACCTTGGCTGAAAGTTGTGTAAATGCTGACTGATGCAGTGATTTTTGTTTCTTTTCATGTGTTCCAGCTGATGAACACCATAAATGTCTATTGTGGTCTTCCCTTTTCACACTCTTCCAGAAATGGTAATTGTTGCAACATTCACCTCTACTTTGAACTCATCTTTGAGAGATATTTTGTCAGTCCTAATAATATCAGAAACGTAATAAGTTGTGATTTCTGGGTGTTTGTGCAAAATAAACAGGACATCAAGCAAGAGTAGGTGAAGAAACTTCAAAGGATAGAAGTGATCGTTATCATATTTCCTTTGAAACTGTGTAGTTTAAAGCTGAAGCCAAATTAAAACAATCTGAAATACACTCCTAGGTCAATAGAAGTTTTTATGCTTCATAAAATCATTGTGCTCTGTGGTGTATCTTCTTTGACTTATCTTGAAGGTTAGCAGAGACTTCTTGTGTCCACCCTTCTTTTAGAGAAAAATGCAGATCTACAGAAAATATTCAATAGCCTTTGTGGAAGATGCAGATGTGGTGAAAATAGTCATTAACCTTGAAAAAAATGGTTTCATGCCACCTAGCTAATACCTTTTTAGGGCACTCTGCCTCTCTTTTATGTTTATTGTGAAGTTTGATCAATGCTTGCCACAACTTTTGTATAAAAGTAAATGTCTGTTAGTCAGTAACCTGTGGAGTATTTGCAGGCTCTGAATTTCCGTGGAATGAAGTTAGGCTTGGATGATGGCTGCTGACTGTGAAGTTTACTGTTTTTTCCTTACTAACGATAAATTGTCATAGGTCTGTTTTAAAATAAATAAATAAAAGAAACAAAGGAACTACAGTAACCTGCACAGCTCATTAAGTAGATTCACTGACATTTAAGAGTCTTCAAATTTCTTTCATTTTCAGGTGATAGAGGAAGTGACTCCAAAATGTACACACTTCAGCGACTCAGTCTCATTCTGCTAGAATGTCTGTTATTTAGTATGAAAAGAACCACTGACTCATCACCCAAAAGCTTGTAAAATGAATGTCACCACTGTCATCTGACAATTATATTGTTTTATCTTTTATTGACATTAAGGTGTAATTGTTCTTTGGTGGGACAGAATCACTTAGTGCTCTCAGAAAAACAGCAGTGCATTCCGTAGTGAAATAGTCTGTATCCCAAACCCTTTCTTCTTTGCCATGTCTAGCTATAAAATTGGTGAGCAAGTTGTCTTTGGTAAAAAAGCCACGTGACTTCGGCTCACTAAGTTGAGAGGAGTAGATTCAAGCCTTCCTGAGTAGAGAGTAACTTTCAGGATGAAGGCTTGGTGGGCGTTATTGTTTGATGCTGTAATGGAAATATGAATGACGGGTTACACTGTGCTAGTGCATGGTACAGCACATGGAGAAGGTTAGATATGATTTTTCAAAGTGTGTTGACATCTGTGGTGCTAAAAGACATTATTTCACAATAGTAAGAGAAATGCTATTTTAAGGATTTTGAGTTTTTTTTCTTTAAATACGGACAGATGTTTTCTAAAGGAAGAATTGAACCAGTTGTCAGTGGGGATTTACAAAGTACTTAAAAAAATAAAATTGTACTCTCGTCAGGCACTCTCCATGTATTGAGCTATAAAGAAGTGGCAAAAAAATGGCGTTCTTTATAAAAATTGCTGCTTCAGCTCTAGTGAGACATTATTTTTTATCTGATAAGTGCTAGGAATAATGTTTTGCATAAATATTTCACAATATTGAGCACATTGTGTCTATAATTAGAGCTTTGATTTACTCATAGACAGAATTAATTAGGGAGTAATAGTTGTACTGTAATTCTTCTATTATAACCCAAGCTCATTTCTTCTTCCTCTTGTTAAAATCAAAGGTATGCAAATATTTCTTTAACCTTCCTTAAAACACTGTAAAAATAATCTGTTTAGAAGATAAATACCCTGGTACTAAATACAAGAACATGTGTTCTGCTGTCCAAACTTAATTTTACACTTAATTTGCACTTGATAGGGTCTATACCAAGACTGCTAAAACTCTTAAATGAGGAAAGATATGGAAAGAAAGTGCCTGACCAGACTGAAGTGCACTTGAATGAAACACTGTAAATCCTGTGGTTCTGCTCGGCCACTTTTCCTGCGTCAGAGTCCTGGGATAAGGACAGGAAATAGGCTCCCTGTAACATCCCGGCATTCATCCAATATGCAGTAGATTTTGTGTATCGTTCACAAAAAAATATTCCATTTAAAAATGGCAGTTGATCAGTGCTAACACTGAGGTAAAAGAGCTAAGTGTGGGAACAAGAGCTACTGAAAGTCATTAGATCTGTTCCTTAGTGCTTACTCCTGTGCCAGCTTGCTCTTTGCTTGACAGCAGCATGAGAGCTCAGCTGCTGGAATTTCTTAGCACATTGTGTCCCCTGTACAGCAGCAGGATGGGGTGGGGGGAGGTACCCGAGGACTGGAGGAAAGTGAGTATCACTCCAGTCTTCAGAAAGGGCAAGAAGGAGGACCCGGGTAACTATAGGCTGGTTAGCTTAACCTCCATCCCTGGAAAGGTGATGGAACAACTTATTCTTGATGCTGTCTTGAGGCATATCAGGGATAAGAGGGTCATTAGAGGCAGTCAACATGGCTTCACCAAGGGGAAGTCACGCTTGACCAACCTGATAGCCTTTTATGAGGACATTACCAGGTGGATAGATGATGGTAAAGCAGTAGATGTGGTCTATCTCGATTTCAGTAAAGCATTTGGCACCGTCTCCCACAGTATCCTCGCGGCTAAACTGAGGAAGTGTGATCTGGATGATCGGGTAGTGAGATGGATTGTGAACTGGCTGGAGAAAAGAAGCCAGAGAGTTGTGGTGAATGGGATGGAGTCTAGTTGGAGACCTGTATCTAGTGGAGTCCCCCAGGGTTCGGTATATATTCAATATATTCATCAACGACTTGGATGAGGGAATAGAGTGCACCCTCAGCAAGTTTGCTGATGATACGAAACTGGGAGGAGTGGCTGACACACCAGAAGGCTGTGCTTCCATCCAGCAAGACCTAGACAGGCTGGAGATTTGCGCGGGGAAAAATCTAATGCAATTTAACAAGAGCTAGTGTAGAGTCTTGCATTTGGGCAAGAACAACTCCAGGTACCAGTATAGGTTGGGTACTGACCTGTTGGAGAGTAGTGTAGGGGAGAGAGACCTGGGGGTCCTGGTGGACAGCAGGATGACCATGAGCCAGCACTGTGCCCTCGTGGCCAAGAAGGCCAATGGCATCCTGGGGTGTATCAGAAGGGGGGTGGTCAGTAGGTCAAGAGAGGTTCTCCTCCCCCTCTACTCTGCCCTGGTGAGACCTCATCTGGAATATCGTTTCCAGTTCTGGGCCCCTCAGTTCAGGAAGGACAGGGAACTGCTGGAGAGAGTCCGGTGCAGAGCCACAAAGATGATATTATAAATATGTAAAGGGTGAGTGTCAGGAGGATGGAGCCAGGCTCTTCTCTGTGACATCCAGTGATAGGACAAGGGGCAGTGGGTTCAAGCTGGAACATAGGAGGTCCCATTTGAATATGAGAAAAAACTTCTTTCCAGTGAGGGTGACAGAGCGCTGGAACAGGCTGCCCAGAGAGGTTGTGGAGTCTCCTTCTCTGGAGACATTCAAAGCCCGCTTGGGTGTGTTCCTGTGTGATCTGATCTAGGTGTTCCTGCTCTGGCAGGGGGATTGGACTAGATGATCTTTCGAGGTCCCTTCCAATCTCTAACATTCTGTGATTCTGTGACTTCTAACTACAGATAAAGAGAAGTTGGTGACCTGCCCTGCAATGGTGGTGATCAAAGCCAGACTCAAGGGCTTTGGGGAGGTTCTCCAGGTCTTCTTTAGATGTCAGATCTTCTCTGCAAACACAGGGAGAGGGAAGGCCTGGGAGCAAGGCGGAAGAGAAGAAACCTGGTTGGGGGAAGAGAGGGAGAGAATGGAAGTGCACTGCTGCAGCAAAAAATTGCATGTGGATTTGAACCATCTGTTAGCTCCAGAGATGCATTTTATCAAGCTATTACATACTGTGATAAAACTGAGAAGGTGGAGGAATGAAAACCTGGAGAGCAACTTGTATGATAGCCTGTCTGATATATTACCACCATGATATAACGGCGGCTTGATGTGAACAGCCCATTCCCTGCTCATTTGTGTGGGGAGCCAAGAACTTCTATTCTGCATTGACACCAGCTGTGATAGTCGTTGAGATGCTCAAAACAGCAGTTACCCCCAGTGCTGGGTCATTTTCTTGTTAAGAAAGTTCCTTTCCAAGTCATGACCTGGGCAGGTCAGAGAGCAATCCAGGTGTTATACTCCTGAAGGAATGCACCTTCCACTGATTTCTACAATGCCAGTGGATGCACTTCTACAAGCAATTGATGTTGAAGGAACATGTAGTTACTGCCTCATTTAATCCAAATTCAGTTATCTTAGATATGTAAGTAAAAGTGTTTGTCATTTCAGTAACTTTGGGCGAATTTCCCCCCCTTCTCCTGGACCTATTTAACTTTCTCATACTAGGAGGTGTGTTCAGTTGTCTCTGTTAGATCCTTCTCTAAGAGGAAAAAAGTCCCTGTGTAATTCCACTCCTTGCTCCAAGCACCAAGTCCTTTAACTGACACTTCAAAGTTCTGGGGTGTTTTTGCCCTCCCTATGGAATGAAATTTACAACTGGGTCCCAGAAAGGAAAAGTAAAGAGTGTAATTGTATGTAGGGAGTCAGATTCCTATTTGGCTGACCATCAAGTCATCTGTGGAGATGAACAATGTGATGCATTTTAATGGGGTGATAAACTGATGTATTAGTAGATACATTATCCTCGTTCATGTCGAGAGCAGCTTGCTCAGCAGATGTCCTATTTTCAAAAGCTGATGCCTCATGAAAATACACACCAAATGTCCACAAACATCTCTTCAGATATGACATAATGAATTAGCTTATGATCAATGTTTTTTCTATGCAATCTTTGTACACGTAATGTGCATGTAGTTTTTGCAATGCAAGTATTGGTACAAACTTCTAAAAATCTACCTTGAATGAGAATAGCCCATCTTCTAGTTTCTTTTCATACATTTGTAATATTGTTTCTTAAGCTATAGACATGAGAATACTAGGTCAGCTTTTTCCTGAAAGTGTAATCACCCTTTTAATATTTAAGACAAGTTTGCCTGGGGCAAGTTTGTGCTGAGGCAGTGCTCAGTGCTGACAAGCTAGGGGCAAACTGCCATTGACCGTTTTGTTTCTTTCCGCCCTCTTCCCTTGTTTGTTTGGCTGGAGAAAGGCATGAGCCAAACTGGCTGAGTTGTGCTTATTGCTCAGAATCCAGCCCCATGCAGTGGTGAGCATCCCAGGGCACAGCTGGTGTGATCCCAACGGTTTGCCTTTTCCATGCTGCTGCAGCAGCAGCCACATGGTCACTGCTCTGGAAAGCCCCACAGAGGAAAGCCATGCTAGCATAGGGCTGAAGAGGATAGAAATCAGCCTTTTAGATTTAAGAAGAAAACTCTACATGCCAATGAGAAGTGCTTCCATTTGATTAAATATCCATTAACTGATACGTTTGCAGGCTGCATCCTCATTTGCTGGTGGTGGATCCCATAGCCCAGTCCCCCAGTGGAATGATTTGGAGTACAGTATCAGAAAATTGCTTTGATGAGTCACAAGTTTGCCAGTTTAATAGAAAAACTGTGAGAAACTATTTGAGTTATGATTGTGCTGGGCTTTTAGGAATGCATTGATGCAGTTTCTATTCTTCACATTTAATTCAGGCTTTGAGAACAGAGAATAGTATGAGAAATATGGGCATGATTTACTGGTTGCTTCAGAACAGTGATGAAAATGCAAGTGCTGTGTTGGTGATGTATTAGCAGAAGAGATTCAGTCATAAATAATAACACTGCTGAAGGTGACACAGATTCCAGTTGTAGCTCAAATATTTGATGATCTTATGAAAACTGTTTATGTTTAGATTTAAGAATGGATATAAAATTACACTCCTAAAACGTAATTAGCAATATCTTCTTATGGGATTACAATTTATCTCTTAAATGTGAATGTGTTGCTGAATGAATGCATCAGAGTGACAGCAGAGTTATCTCTGCAGCTTCCTGGAACTGTTCTCTAACAGTTTATCTTGGGATTAGTGGAGAAGTCTAAAGTCGGTCATTGGCCACTCTAGTTATTGATGTTCTTCTGGAAAGAGGGAGCAACCAAAAATACACAGCCAAAATTGCTTGTTCATTTGAGTCTTGGTGGCAAATTCAGCTTTTGTTACAGTCTTTGAAAGGTCTTCTGACAGATGTATTTTTGTAGACATTTGCATCCACACAAATGAAGTTGAGTAGGGTTTATAGACAGTACTTTCAATCCTGAATTTGAGATCTGAAAGTTGAAGACACATATCAACTCTACCATGCTTGCCCTTGGCTGTGGCAATTGGGAGGTTCTGTGAAGGTGTACAGCTAGGTCCAGTGCCCCCTGTAGGCACTGGATTTTCTGTGCAGGTTCTCTTGGAAGGCTAGACTTTGTACTTGCACAGTGAAGTCTTACACAGATAAATCAGACTCAGATAAGCTGTTTCGATTAAATAGTAATGTTTTCTTAACCTAGGGACGGACTTCTGTTATATTTTGTGACCAACAGTTTAGAACTTTGATTTATTTTATTTTTTCCCCAAGTAGTAAGTCTACATAAACATTTTTTCTGAGGGTCACCAAATATGTAAAGTGGCAAGTTGTGATCTTTGTGGAGTCCAGTGTCTTGGAAGAAGTCAGGAAAATAAAAATTCTTCCTGGAATACCAATTCTTGTGACCTTTTGCTATTTTTTATTATTTGCATGTCTCAACACTGAAAGGCCAGTACCTAATTTATTACCTTCCAGACTTCTGTCCATTTGAGAAGCCAAGAGCTTCTTTTGTTCCCTACTACTTTTCTGTACCAAAGGAGCTCAATTAAACCATAAAAGAATCAAACTATAGTGATTAATACAGAGAAGTTTGCTATCCAGTGAAGTCTATTTTAAGATGTTATACAGCAGGTAGAAGGTTGTTAGGAATATAATATGGTATAATTCTTTCTTGTAAGGAAGATGTAATAAAATAATAGTTTTTCAGGAATCAAACTGTTAATATGATAGCTACAATGGACCAAAAAATTAAGCCTGTTTGTGAGGTTTACCAAAAAGCTGTGCTTCAGGACCTGGAAAACATTTTCCTAAATTAGTCTGTAAATTTAAAAACTTGTGCTGTCCATCGTCATGTTGTAAAAGGAGGGAAATAAGTTTCTGACAAATCTACCTGATAGATCATATACTTTCTTTGTAGTTTCTTGTGTGTGTGTGCGCATGCATGGGCACGTGCAATTATACAGCAAATGCTGCATTTTCCATGCACTTAACCCGATGACAGATACTGTTGTTAACAATTGATGACTTTTCTGTGCTAATCAATGAAACTACAAAAAGACTAGTACCAAAGAGTGATATGAAAAAGCTCTACACCTACTTCTCAGACCTACACTGATGTTTTAATGCCGCTCAGCTTCCTGAAGTCTTTAATTATTCAGACCAAATTCACACATGAATATTAATAAGAACATGATATCATCACTGTTACAAATGTTCAGACCACAAAACTATTTTATGCTGAATTTTTAATGGCCAATCATTCATCATCTCTTTGAGATGATTCAAAATGTGACTACATGGCAAATAAATTCTGCAGTGGTTAGTAGGGTGTCAAGTAAACCACATTCTTTGCATCCTCCAAGGAAAGTAGAGCACTGGCTTAAATTGGCTGTGGCGTATATTTATAGTTGGTAGGGCTGCAAAGTTATTGTGACCTGTCATTGTTGAACAGTCAGAATTATCTATAAGCTCACCAAACAAAGATTTATAATCAAAGTTTTCTGCATCTAGCAGAAGCTTGAGTGACCACGGTTCTCGTCATAGATGGAGTTTGAGCTGGAGTAGAATTTTCTGAACCTTCGTTTGATATGTGCAAACTTCTTAGATGAAAAAAACCACAGACTACTAATGCTCACAACACAGACAGCTTTTCTTGATTTAGTTCCTGGTGAGCTAGTTGGCATAAAGCCAACTTTTTATAACTTAGTGTAATAACAAAGACACTGCACAGGTTTATTGTAATCACAATTCTCTGCAGGATTCAATGGAGCTTGATCCATTTGTGAGCTTTCCTGGGGCAGAGCTTGCAGACCTTCAGGCTGAAGTACTGCAGGAAGGACAATTTGGATTATAAAATTACAAATGGGTCTATTTGGAATCTGTGTTTGATGAAGTTTGGTAATCTATGTTTTTGCAGTGTAAAATTCATACATGTGCTCTGCTGCTGTATTTGAGGCCGTAATTTTATATTTTAGTTATATAATTAGTGATGTGTAATTTTGCCTCCAGACCTGAAGCGAGTTCTTTTGAGAGAGTGATTTCTAAGACTTTGGTATATGAGGTTAAAATTGCCAGAAATTTCAAATACAGCTGCTCTTAGACCTTTTAAGGCTTTGAACCTTGGGTTTTGGAAATTTGGTTTCAAAGATGAGTGCTCCTTGTAAGTTTAGCTGCACAGTATATTTGGAGGACCTGTGGTAACACTTGTACTGAAAAGATTCTAATAGATCTTCAGAAAATGCCAAAAGTAACAATCTAGAGAGAAAGAGTGAGGAGAACTGTGCTGTGCCTCAAATATGTTCCATTTCTCAACTTTGTGAACTTCAGTGGTAAAGTGTGCATATATGAAAGATCAAGTATCATTATAAATATATTGCAGAAATTCACACTATAAATCTTATCCTGGTGGGGGGAAGTTTCTTCAAATCTGGTCGTTACAGCCAGACTTTTATGCTGCTTCTATGGTTGAGATCTGCACCCTTTACTTTTCTATGGAATAATCACCTTGGAGTTAAAATCCCTCATGAAGATTGCATGCCAAAACTGGCAATAAGCATAATAATAAAAAACTCCAGCAACATACAAACAAACCTGAAGAGATTGCAGCAAACTATGAAAGCTGAGACAATTCAAAATAAATCTTTAAGCTTTCCCAGTACTCAGTCAGAATGAAGAAACTGTTTTCTTGCCAGCTCTTTCTATGGTTTATTCACTGTCGTATCTAATGGTATCACTAATGTCAGTTGTTTGCTTTCCCGCTTTGCCAGTCTCATTCGTTGCAAGGTGTACAGCAACTTGCCAGAGCAGTCTCTAGCAGTATAGCACACGGAGCCTGTGTGTTAGCCACCTTGCCATATTGACATCTGCAGAATAAACATGTTACTGACTTTTTGTGTGTATTTTGGGAATATCATCTTCAAATTGGAGTTTCACAATGCAAGTTGAATTTATTTAATGGCCTCAACTTTCTTACTCTGATTTGAATTGATATGACGTTTTAATATTTTTATAGAAGTGCTTGAGGTGCTGAAACACAGTTGTGGTGCTGTATTAGACACCTGATGCACTGAGATGTCCCTGTCAGGCTGGCAGATACAGCACGGGACTGGCACATGCCTTTGGGAGTGATAGGGCAGATCCATAAGGGATCTAAACTGGTCCTGGCTGTGTGTATTCAACCAAGGGCATTCCACCTTAAATGTCATTGAGTTAAGGGGCTTGATTAAATCAGACTCCAGTTAGGCACCAGAAGTGTCAAAAGCTTTAGGAAAAAAACATTCCGGTCTGAGCTTCATATAGTTGTTCTGGGCAGTGCTGTTTTCCTAGAAATCCTTCAATGGGGTTGTGTGCGTTTGTGCTGTGTAAGGCCCCTACTGGGAGGTGCATATATGCTGTCTGAGTCTCCAGTTAGCAAATGAGTTTACAACTTGAGGGTTTTAATTTGACACATAGTCACAGACTTGAGATATTGCCTTTAAAAAGGGGTCTCTGTGGAGGAACTTGTTTTCATTTCCATTTACAGAACCAGAATTAATGAACTGAAAGTGTTGGTAGGCATTAATGAAAGGTGCTGCTGTTAGAGCAAAATAAAAAAAAAAAAAGGCATAACTCCTATGCAGAAGGATAATGCTTCGGTTTTAACTTCCTAGAGGAATTTACAAAGCTGCTATTAGTACTGTGTGGAATTCCTTCCCGTGGATGCTGTACATACAAATAAGAAAATGAGGTCCCTGCCTACATGAAAAGTAAAAAACATGTAAATAAAAAATCAGGGAAGGATGCAGCAATGAGCAAATGACCTAACTGGAATTTAACAGCACCTTACAAGTCACACTCCTTTCCCTCTTAGTCTGCTGAACACTTCCGTGAGAAGGGATTTATGGGCTTTCTTGAGGAAAGCTGTTCTATCAAGCAACTTAACCTGGTGCTGAGAGGTGTCTCACAAAGATTTGGATGGGAGTTTTGGACCCAGATGACTCAGTGGGAGAAAATTTAGCAGCCTAGAATTTCAATGAGACAACTGTCTTCCACAGAGTTTCTTTGAGAATTAAGTATTTGGCTCCTTGAGATTTATAGAGGTAACAGATGGAAAAAGAAAGAAGAACAATCTAAGTTATTTACTGTGGCTTAGATGGAGGGCAAGAGCTGGCCCAAAAGCATATGAAAATCATATGGAAGAAAGGGGCCTCTGGGAGGAGGAGTAGCTGACTTGAGAAATATAGAGGTTACAGTGATCTTGGAAATGCTCTCTGTAACATGTAAGTTGAGGTTTTCAAGTTGAACAATGTTTTTCCACAGGAAATATGAGTCTTAAAAAGTCTACTGCGGCATGCGGTAGTCAAACACTCAGTCCCTTTCTTATTTTTTTTTTTTTTCAGTATATCAGCTTTTCTAGAAGTGGAGTTTGTAGTTAACTGAACCATAAAAATGACTTTGGGAACCCTAAACAATCTCCAGAGCAAATATTTTTGGTTTGGTTCAGCAAGGAAGAGTAGTTACGTTATACAACAGTGAGTGAAACCCCCTATGTTGTGATATAGTTTTTTTTAAGCTCGTATCTACTTTTTCTTTGTTTCACTCTAAAATGACCATGACAGGACACAGCCTTGAGATCGCTGAAATGAGAAAACAGTGCAATCCTTTTTAAAAGAGTTGACGTTACTGAGGGAGTCAAATCCAATAAAGGATCAACCATTTATTTTCTCTGTTGGTTAAAGCAGGAAGGCACTGTGATCTGTACGAGTGGTCTCTCTCTGCAAGTAACGTGTAATTGAGGACTGGACATCGGTGTTTCACAGACACAGCAGATTAACAAGCCCAAAAATGACTTGTATCACCCACCCGGGATAGTTCTGGATTTATCTTGTTCTTTGTCACAGAACAATCATGATGTCACTGGACTTGATATTTGCTTCTTGTATGAAAGTTGTGCACTTCCATCCTGTATTGGCATGTGCTGTGGAAGGTGTTGATATTAAAGATATTGTTGTGCAGTGGCACAATAAGGTGATGTTGTAATAATACCATTTTTATGTGATGGTATTAAGGCTTCAGTGGCATTAAAGGATTGCATTTCAGCAGTTCATTTGGCCCCGTTATTATAATTCTGTAGATGATTTATGCATTGAAATCTGAATGCAAATTTTTTGTCTGGTTGTTTTTTTGTTTCCCAAAGCTGGAAATATTTTCCCTAGATGTGTTTATCTTGTCTAGTTTACTACAGCATTTCTGTCTGGAATTAACTGCTAGCAAGGGCCAGTGTTAATTTGTTGACAGGTATGGGGGTGTAAGCTTATTATAAAATGCCTACAATTCAGCATTGATCAAAATGTTACAGCTTTCATCTGTAAATACAAAGGATGAATAAACTGATGGCATTGCATCTTCCTGGCCATCTCCTGATTTCACGTTGTATGCGGGTGGTGTGTCTGGGGTGCCCATGCTTTCTTCATGTTGTTGAAATAGATAAGCTAGCAAGTGCACTTCTGAGTTAAATCTCACAAGCCATATACATAACAGGAAAGAAGTAGCATCCTCCATGTAAACAGGTAGCTGCCCAAGCAAACTGAAAAGAGCAGCTGATATTTATGGGACTTTACTAATGATTTAGAAAATAAAAAAGGTTCAGGCTATACCTATAAAGACAGCACTCAAGCTGTTGTAAGTAAGGATATATTGCTGAGTCAAGATTGTTGCAGTGATTTAGCAGCTGAGGTGGCAACTAAACCCTTCAATGGTAATTTCTACTTAAACAGTTTCATTGTGGATCGTGCTCATTCATGAGAAAAGTATTCAAATGTCTCCTGTTCCAGATCAGTACAACTTCATCTGGGTGTTACATACTAAAGATATGTTGCCTTTGAGTCAACATTTGTGCAAACTTCTGTGAGTTAAAGGCATTGGGGTCCTTCGTTGTCTGTGTAGGCCATCTTTTTTTAACTCTTAATGGGATGCTTGAGTTTGAAATCAAATGTAGTTACCAAAGATGGTAAAGTGTAAACAACTGCATGAAATGCCTTTGCATTTTGAACATGAGCACCCGAGTCTTGTATCCAGTTCACTTAGGTTGGTTGCATTTACTTTCAAATAGAAACTATATGTACAGCAGAGAATTATTATTATTATTATTATTAATAATAAAATGAATTACCATCCAGTTCCTAAGAGATCTAGGTATCAGGACAGTAATGGGCATTTGTAACTGGCATTAGTTTCCGTCATTTTTGTGTGGTGTCTGCATGTACACGAGTCACTCAGCTTTTGGGTATCGTGTGGCTTGTGAAAAAGCCTAGATGTGAAATTCAGTAGTTTCATGATACAGGTTTGCTTTCATTGCTGACTTCTAAAAATGGAAATCTATGTGAACTCTTAGTTCTGTGTTCCTGAAAGCTGAAGATTTGAAATGGGTGTTCATCCCGTTGCAGTGTATCTCAGAATGCTCTGTGTAATGCACCTTCTCAGCAGGGCTGTGCAGGTGGTTTGGTGTCTGGCGGTGCTGCAGACAAACCGCTACACCCTTGTCTGTGCTACAGTGATCATCTTTGAAGCAACCCATTGATAAGATCAGAAGGCAGTTTGCTACAATATTTGTGATTGCCCAGGCCCTGTAGGTTAGGTTATCATGTGATTTATGTCTGAGGAATTGTATTATGTATGAATTCAAAAGATACGTAGCCAATTTATATGTAGCTTCTATTCTTGTGTTACTGGGCAGATTTCCCACCTCCAAGCCTTGCATGCCTATGCAATTGGAAATTATCTTGTCTTTTTTTCCAGAAAACGAGTGTCACAAGAATGAGGTGGATATCTGTGACTACCTTGGTAGCATGAAGCTTGTTGTTGTGTGTCTGTCATAACCTCTCAAAATAACAATTCTTTGCCTGCGGTATTACTTTTATTTACTTACCCTCCATAGTTATTGTTTTGCCGTAAATGCATACTTACGTTGTTACAGTTGTACTTGAACTTCTACTCAAGGGATCCCATGAGCCCCATCAGCTCTCCTTACATACAATTTGAAACAAATTATTTTCCCCATTTTTGACATGTCATCTCCAGTGTGTTTTTTCTAACGTGAAGGTCACAGTGCAGTTTGTCCTCATGTCAAGGGCGAGTGTCTAGCTATACTACCTTCCAGAAGCAATGGTTCAGGTCAGAAATGTAAATCGTTATTTTCTTCTGAAAATTATTTCCCCTAAGGTTGGTAACTTTAGTTTAGTTAGTACTTATTGCCTAATTCTCATGTCCTGTTTATGGCCAGTGATTTTGCAAATAGTTTCTAAAGATGAGATGAGGTAAGTGTCTAGCAGTCTGCTAAGGGGTTGGGGGTAAAACCCGCTGCTTTATGTTTCCATGAATATTGAAGGTTGAGTGAAATTTTACCTACATTTTTTGAATTTGCATCATTTTAATACATGGAATTCCCCAGGAAGCTGAATTAGTGATGCTCGTGAAGTGTTATGCTGAGTAAAGGGAGACATATTGACAGAGATGAGCTCAGAGAAATTGGAATTTGTCTGTGGAAAGCTTGATGAGGCTTGGGATAGAAAGAGTTGGCAATACTTAAGAAGAGTAAGAGAAAGCCAATAAGACGACATCAGACCACCCTTGAAGTTAAGAAGGAGGATGTGACTGCTCCCAAGTACTGGACAGATATTGACTCAGAAAGCTACAAGGAGCCAAAAGAAAGGTTATTTTCTAACCCCTCCTGGATTAATGGATAAAATGCCACTGTGTCTTGCTTACCAAAAGTTTCAAGTCTATGCCTGTAATCCAAAGGCTGAAGGCCACTCACCTGCCAATAATAGTTTCTAAACCTATGACAAATTGTGTACTTGAATAACAGAAAACTTCTTTCAAACAAATTGGTCATTTTGCAGCATACAACTGATAATGCAGACAGTTACTTTGAATGTTGAGTTCTCTGCTTGTGTATAATTACAACATTCTAATTATTGAAGGGTCGTATATTTACTCCATAAAAATGTGGTTGTCTCTTGAGAGGTCACATGAATTAATGCTTCTATAAAACGTGGTCTTTATAGTGTGATAAAATACTTTATAGCTGTTTTAGAAAAGAAGAAAATTGTAGGGAGACTTTTTATTGTTAATAAATACTTGTGTGTTTGATGTAGTATTGTCACCTGCTGTAAATCGCAAGAACTCCCATAGATAGGGAAATGGTAATTTAGAAAAAATGTGTCTACTATATATAAATACTTGTTTTCAAAATCACTTTAATCTTTACGTGTTAATTTGAAGAATATCTGAAATGCATTAGAATGTTTCTGTGTCTTGATACCAAAGCTTGCTTGACTCCAGTAAGAACAAAAATCCTACAGTCACTTAAAAGTAACTGGTTTCTGGTGAATAAAAATATTAGAAGAATGTTTTTCTCACCCAAAATGGTTTTTTGTTTGCTTGCTAGTATTTTAATGAAAATACCTTTTTTTTGTTATTATTTTTTGAAGTTCTACTAGGTTTCCTTTTACAAAGGTTAGTCTGGCTGCAGCTTAGAGTATACAAATCTTCTGTCATCCTGCCTGTAAGATAATGAGATTGTTACAAACAACTTAATTGATGAGCATACAGAAGAATGGGTGTTCCTGGATATTTTCAGTCTTTCCATTTTGTCTGTTTATATATAGCATGAACTGTTTAGGGCTATAGTATTGTCAAACAGCATTGTTTCCATACCTGCTGTTTGTCTGCACAGAAGGCACAGTCATTGAAATGAGCTTGATTTCAGAGAGTCAGCAACCCTCTGCTGCAGCTCCCCCATGCCCTCTCACACTGCTGAGTGAAGGAGGTTAAATGATTTTCTTCCATCTTTTAAAGCATGTTAAAAATTATGCAGTCTTTCCTATTTAAATCCAGCTATTTCACAGTGGAAGTAAGAAATTTGATTTTTATTTGAAGCTTTTATAAAAGTGTTGAATTGATTGGTTGCAAGCGTGATTGATTTTCGATTTAGCATAAGTCAGGCAATGGAAGTTGGACTGCCCTCCCATCCTTTTCTGGACAAGGACACAGGAGGTGATGTGTTCTGGGCTGCTCTGAATAACTAAGATGTGACTTTATCTCAGCAGTAGGCCTGGTGGAAAACTTAAATGTATGTTTTCAAGAAAATTCCAACATTAAAAATTATTCAGAATTAGAATGTAATATAAATACAAAAAAAAAGTTGTTAAAGGTCAACCTTACCAATTTGTTTAATGAGCTACCCAGTATTTTTCTAACATAATTTAGAGTTTAAATCTTATTTGAATATTAAATTTATGCTTTCTTATACACATATGAGGGACATTTACACATGAGAGACGTTGAAGATTGCTGTATTTTAGAGCAAGGACTTGACATTTCATAAGAAGAGAGAAATGCTTTTTATATTCTGCTTAGAAATCCACACAACTGGGCTAAAGTTGAAGATATTTGGAAGTTATGGTTTGCACATGCTCAGGAGATACTGCTTAATTTTTAGGTGAGATGCTCCATTTTCTCTAAGTAAGCTTGACTTTCTTGCAGTTCTGAGTTTGACTTATTTTCTGTATGTTCAGAATTGTAGCATTGAAACGGGATTTTCTCTGGAATAGCTTCCCTAAGCATCCAGACAGTATGGAACATGGAGGTGCTGACTTCAAAGTAAAGCAGAGAGGAATTCATGATGGGCTGAAGGTGGAAGGCAAGGAGAATATATCAGGATGCAGCTGAGTTGAAAGGACGATAAAAATAGCCATGACTGGAGAATCAGTTTTCTGTGTTATTTTTTCTCACCATTCTGTAGCTTCCAAAATACTGTCAGTAAACTTAATCCAGCTGTTTCCAGTCTCACTGTCACTACTGTGTGAAGAAAAGTGTTATGCAGATCCGTTCACTAATGATCCCTCTCAGGTGCCTGAACATCCCCGAAGTCCTGTTTGCCCTGTCTCCTCAGTTAAGAGCCCCATTTGTTCCTTCAAGAACTGACTAGGTTGCATGTTTACGCTCAGTTTTCTGGAAGAGGCAGGAATGGCCCTGATACATTGCCATTAATAAAATGTCCACCTAAAAAGAAAAAATAGGAAAAGGAGAGAGAGTTCTTTGCATTTTGTGTAGTTACCAATGGCATGAGTAAATCTTCTGCAGGCTTCAGTCATGCACATTCTGTATCAGGTCAAAAAGATAAGGGAGGGTATTTTAGTGAACCTACCTGGTTCAGTTCGAGTGTTTGCAGTAGATATTTATTTGTTGCTATACTGGCATGGTTGAGTCCAGCTGAAACCGTATTCTCGTTTTGTTAGAGAGAAAAAATTGGTTTCATTCTCATCTCTGGCTTTTTTCTTGCATGAAAAAAAATCAGTTTTGTACAATTTATTTCAGTACTTGGATTTTGCTGTTTAGTGTTAGTCTTTGGGGAATTAATGATATCAAAAATGTGATGATCTTCCTCCTTTTTGTAATGTTGTGGCAATTTTCAAGAGTTTTTCAGTTGTCTTCATTGCCAAGAAGAAAATGGAAATGTTATTATATAATCTATATTATGATATTAGCTGAAAGATTTGTGAATTTTAGATTAATATTTCAGTTTTCCAGAGTTTTCTGTCTGCTTACATTTAAGGAAATTTTTGCATCAATATTTCAAAGATACATTGCATATAGCTTTTATTTTAGTAATAAAAAAAAAGCTTTAATGTATTAAACTTTAATTCTATCTATCTAGACAATCTATAACTTTCCCCAGTCTTTGCTAACTGGCTACTTCCCAAAAAAGCAAAGCTTCCTCTGGTTCAAATTTTAATGTGAGATTTCTTTACCAAAAACTGTTTCATTTAGTTTACAGCTGTCAATATCAGAACTCTGGAAATACCTGAACACCATTATCTCTGCTTAAAAACACATCCTCTAAAAGTAGATGTTTTATTTGGTTAATTTCTTTAAAGACATAAAATTAATGAGTTAAATACTTAATAAATATTATTTCTCACAAAATTATTAAAAAAAGCTACTGGTTAATAAATACTGAGTTGTGATACTTCAGAATTAGTTTCTGGATTCAAAAAAAGTTAATAAAATATGTGAAAATCATATTTTATTATAATGCTACTACTACATTGTAGAAATACAATATGCATTATATCTAATTATTAGACCTTATTAAGTCTTTTCATTGTTTGACCTGTAAAATTGGATTTTTTGGCAACTAGCATGGCGGTCTCTAGATAACTGAAATCTGTAGCAGTCCAACACCTAATATATAGCTAGCTGACTTTTCACTCATTACTGCGTTCTCAGAATTTAGCTGTGCAAATAGATTTTCTAGCTGGGCTTCCATCAGTTGAACCATCAGCGTGCTGCTTTGTTTCATGGATTTTGAACTGGCCAGAAAAGAGGAGACGTGTGGCTTAAGGCAGAATTCTCTGACGCAGTAAGAATGCTTCTACAGGATTTATGAGCCTTACCGAAAGCCCATTGTTGAGGTTTAAAACCATTCAGCACCTCTTGGTTGAGATTCATTCAGATTTGTATAAATCCCTTCTCTAGATTCCCCTGTGGAGAATTATTCTCTGGACACTCATTTTGAGATATTGCAACAGTAACGGTGAAGTGAGAATCTAAATAAGAGGTTAAGTACCAAGTTAAAAGTCTCAGGGTTATAAAAAAAACCCAATAAAACTGAGTTTCACTTAGCTTTAATATAAAAAAAACCAAAAACCAGTAAAAATTTATCAAGAATGAGTCAGGTTTTTTTTTCCTAAGGCTCTTTATTTTTTTGAAGTTTGGAGCAGAGGTTTAGGACAGAAAAGAGTGGAATTAGTTGTTTTCGGTATATTTTGTTTACTTTGCATTGCAACATTTACGTTAGCATCTTATCTAAAGAACACAAGATTTTTCAGAGGGATAAAACATTTATTTTCTAAAAACAGAATATTAATAGAAAAATGTAGATAAATAAGCAAGTCAGAGTGACAAGGCAGTTATTGAATAGGAAACCTTTCGATAACTGAAAGAAGAAAAGCATTTAAGTCAATTGAGCTTTTTCATTTTTTTTTACTTTTCTTGTCCAAGTTTTGTTTATCTGGAAAAAAACATGATCCTTGAGAAGATCACCTTCTGTTGTAGTGCTGATATAGCTGCTAGTCGAAGAAAATTGAATGTCACAAAGATATAAATGGATAGTAACTTCACTTCCTGAGGAAGGGTAATGGCATAAGTAAGAACTTTTTCTTTTAAAGTTACTTTTTCATCACATTTAATCTCCGTCGTTTCTCCTTTGACTTCCTCTCCTCTGATAATCATCTGCAGGCTTATGAAACTGTTTATTTCTCGAAAGAAGTCATCAGTTATGTAAACTCATGAGCTGATACTTTTATAACTATAAACTTTGGTGTAAGGCAGAGTGTGTGGCATAGCTGGAGTAGCATAAACAGTGTGGGACAGAAGTTGTGGTTCTCTTGAAAGCACTTGCCCACCTTCCTACTACAGTTGTCTGGTGGAGCTGGGAGGTACATCTGTAGCAGTAAACTAGAAAAAGCCAGTGAAAAGCTTTGTGTGTTTGTCATATCATCCAGTCTGCTAAAAGGTGGTTGTGGGCATGGTTTTGAATATGATCAGTGCCGAGCGGTGTACTTCCATGTATTCGTGAGAGTTACATGGGCCCACAACAGCTTCAATAAATGTTTCAGATGGGGCTATGCTGGTTTTACCAGGAGTTGAGTTCAGCCATGGGGATATAAGCTGAGAGGCAACCCTGGCCCTCGGTACCAGACTGAAGTGACAGTCAGAAATTTAGTTGAGGACAAGATTGTCATTAAACCTTGAAGAGACTGCTATGCTTCAAAAAGTCCTTTCCAGTGTCAAGGCTGCCAATGAATTTGAGATATATCTTGTCCTTTTCATCAGGTGTAGTAAATCCCATATATCGTTTTCCTCTGCTTTCTCCTCAAAGATTTAGGAGCGAATGGAAGCTGACTGCCATACTATCACTGTATTTCTACAGGGACTTTTTACAGTTCAGTTAGGAGGACAGCACTGTAGTTTAGGTCAGCAGAGAATAGGCAGCTAGACCTCCTTTGCTGTGTAGATAGGTGATCGTTGCTGCTTAGCTGTTTGAAGACTTGAAATTCGTTGCTTTTCCTTCTTCTCCAGCTACCCTTCTCTTTTGCTTTTTGAAGCAATGCTGCTGTGTTTGAATGAAGAAAGTGTGGAAGAGTTAGGAAGGGAGTGTCTGTCGTTCTGTGGGTTGGATTTCTTTGGGGAAATGGGGTTATTCTGAGCAGTGCCTGGTTTCTTTCTGTGGAAAGGAAAGGATATGCTTGCTGTTCAAAATTGGGATGGTATTTTTCAAGATTTGTCACGGGAACGTAAAACTGGTGGAGAAAGAAGTGTGGTTTAGTGAATAAGACGCCTAGGACTTATGTAATCAGAGTCTGCCTGTTCGGTATGAATTTCCTGTGGATGGTTAGGATGTCTCTGGTCCCAGCCTTAAATGAAGATACTAGGACTTGATCTCTTCATTATCTGTTGTTAATGTTTAGACACTGGTAGTTCAAAAGTATGGTATGTAGTATTTTTCTTTATGTTGAAATAAAACTGTCTATTTTGAAATTTTAAAAAATGGCAAAACCATGGGCATCGAAAAGCTGAATGTTATGTTATATAGACTTAATATGGCTGGCCTTGATGGTATCTGTTAGATTTGTTATGGAGCCCAGATCCATTGCCAGTATTTTGTGCTTGTAGTTATTCATGACCATGGCATTATGTTAGTGGACATTCTAGTGTTAAATTATTAACCTCCTGTAAGCACTAATACACTAAAGGATTCTTTGAAGGAGTTGTAGCAATCACTGTATCTTTTAAGTAATTGACTAATGGAACCAAATAGTTGCCCTCTGGTTAAAGGAAAAACAGAGGGTCAGTTCGTTCTGCACTTCAATCAAACACACACAGAAGGTTTAATTACCTAATGCATAGTATGAATGTCAGTCCTGCAGTACAGTATTTCATTCCTCACCGGTCTCTATGTTACAGTAGTTACCTCAGAAAACATGTACAGAGACCATGAATTTCAGCTCTCATGTTTACAATCGAACAAACTAGTTCTCTGGACACCAGCTGACGTTTTCTCAGGTGTAAAATTGAACCATGTTGTAAGGCAGATAAGCCAGGGCAGTGTGGTGTAGTTAGAGTGGCCAAGAATTCAAGGGTATTCCTCAGAGAATAAATTTCTATATTGTCATCTGTTTTCTTTGGTTTTTAAAGATGCACTACACATTTCTAAGAAGCTGTTCTGGTAGATGGTACTGCCATTTTAAGAACTGAAGTAATTTGAATTCCCTACAATATTTTTGTTCTCTTTCTTTTCCTTTAACCTAAATCCAGCTATTCTATATATGTGTGGAAAATAGAATAAGATTTCAAAAGATTACAAATTCACAGTGTGTCTAGGACTAATGGAGCAACAATTGAAATTTAAATGAGAAAGGAGACAGAAATCAGCATATGTGTTCTCAAATCAGAAATGAAACAAAAATGAATAAGAACACTTATCAAATAAACAGCTTCTGGAGTGTTTCAGGCAACATGTTTTCAATAAAGTATTTTTGAAATTTTATCATTCCCTGGACAGTATTTCCTGCCTTTTTGATTCCCTTTGGTTCTGAACGTAAAAATAACGCAAAAGGTTTGTGTCAGTTCTACAGTAGCAAACTTTAAATACTTGCATAACTTTCTGGAGTGCTTCTGGTCAGCAGATAACTAATGCATGGATATCGCTGAATTCAGCAGGACAGTCTGTTAGAAGTGCATGTTCTGTTACAATAATTTCACCTTTTTAGAAACCACTATGAGAGTGAAATTATAAGGCAGGTGGAAAACTCGAAGGATATAATCTGAAGTCTTCTGATACTTAAGACACATCCTCAGTTGCCTTCAGCAGACCCTCATTTTTGCTTATATTCTAAGAAAAGTTTATTGCCAAGCAGGTAATCTTTAGCTGCAATTAAGGGGAAAAAAAAAGATAATTAAGTATATTATTCCAAGGAAGAAAAGTTCTTAGCGAGTCTCAATTGTACCAGTGTCCCTACTATTCGATATCTGGTGCGGTAACAAACAGCAGTAAATATAATTATGCTATTCCTTATGGTGGTGATTTTCTAAAACATGCACATCTGCTGCTATGGAGTGATCTGCCAGCTCTGGGGAAATATCACTTAGCAAAACATGCAATGCACACAAGGTAATTTCCAGAAAAGTTGTTTGCTAAACTAAATCCAACATGTTGGATATAAGAAAGCCTTAGATGAGAGAATCCTAACAGCAGTAAGCACTGATGGACCTTGAGAAATGGCTGATATTGTTTTAACGTTATAATTTGGACCTTTCCGGTCATGAGAAGTGGTAAAAAATGACCAAGAGATCTTCAGCAGGGTGGAACCAGGTGAACAGCTACACGAGTGTCTTAGGGACATGCAAAACCACATATTACTAGTTTGTCATGGTTTATCTCTAATCTCTGTGGCTTCTTAACTGATCTTTCTTAAGATCTAAAATACCACTTAATAACCTTAGATTCAGCACATGCTTGAAGTTAGGCAGAGGCCGTGGAACTTGAGATTTGCAAGGCCAGTATGCTTGTACCGCAAGGCAGTGCATACACTGTGCTGTGGCATAGGTGTGATGTTGTCAGCACGGTTCTCCCAACACCGTTAGGTTCTTTAACCCTCCTGGGAATGTTGGCTTTTTTTTAAATGGATACCATCCAGAAAATACTGCCTGACACTGCTGGTTATTACACTAGTGGCATTGTAAGAAGTGTTTCAATAAGCATTGCAGATGAGCAAATCTCTCGCTGTACCCAGGTTTTGTGATAAAGCTGTGCGTGAGGTTTGACCTGGATAAGCTGATTAACCTGACACTGCCCACGTGTACTGTGAAGTCAGGGATATCTCCACAAGCCCCAGATTCTCAGTAACGGGTTATTGAATATATCCTAATGTCACATGTCTTTTGATCAACTTCTCATAGCTTTCTGGTGCAAAACAATGTCACATTAAACACTGCTAAGTGTCTGTAAGCTATTTCCAGTAGCTGGTATGTCTGCCCTGCAGACTGAAGAGGCCTAGGGAAAGCATGCTTGGGTTAGGATTTATGTGTTACGTTATCTCCTGGGTGAAGCTGATGTCTGTGCCCTGCCTAGCATTATTTTTCGTCAAGTGTTTATGCGAGGTTCCTGTATGTGTTTGAGCCAACAGTGAGCTAGGTCTTTCCTAACAGAGCTAATTCTGACTGAATGCAACTAAAGATTGTTCCTAGAACTGGTCTGCTGAAATGATGGGGCTTGATGATGAGAATCTAGCAGTATGTGACCTCTTGGGTGGCCAAAGTTGTAACTGCCAGGACAACTCTTTCAGCACCTCCAGGGATTGATTGGTTTGGGTGCCGGGCCCTGTGAGGCTCTGATCTCTGTGCTCCAGAGCTGGGCTGAGGTACCACACTCTATTGTGCAATAAACAGATGTCTCCATCTTTCTCATCACCTTCATACTGCCCCATGCTTTCTCTCCTGGAAAGCTGCCTTAAACAGAACTTAAGGGTTGTTACTAATTATATTTTCATGTAAATTTTATGAGAAAACACTCCAGCTAGAAGTCTTTACATTTGACACAGTCTAAATCCTGCAGACATCCTGAGCTTTTGTCCTTTTATCAAGTGAATATAAGGCTTCACGTATCTCTGGAAGAAAAATGGTAGCTGAAGATGTGTTTTCCACAGTCTGTGTGCTACCCTGAGGAACACCCTCAACAGAATTAAGAAGCCCTGAATGGGATTTGGACAGTGTTACTATGTTGATAGACCTGAACATTTTTGCTCAGCTGTCACCTAGTGCTTGAAGACAACTTAATTCTGTAGACCTTTCATTATTTTCCTTGAAATTCCACAGATAGCTTCAGCCTCCACATATGCCCTTGAGTACTCCTACATCTACAAGGCTGATCAGCAGAGCACCCGTGTGTTGTATGGGGAGCCTAGGTGTTACTCTGATGTTTCTGGGTGCCAGTCTGGAGGCTGAAAGTCTGAAAATTAGGTGCTTAAAGTGATAGGGTTAGTTACATATAGTATGTCTGATGAACTGAACGCTGGTAAGAATAATGACATTATTATAAGTAGAATTTTCTAATGCTTGTAGTATTAGCATACTTGTTTTTCTGTATGATGGTGACGTTTGCATATACTCTAAAGGAAATCTGTTCGCTGCTAAACATTTTTGAGAATGTCTGCTCATGAAAAATGCTGGCTAAAATACTGAAGCTACTGTGTAGCCAGAATTTCTCCTGTTATTCAATGGAGGAGAAAACTAGTGTTAGATTGAAGAGGTTCTTACCTCCATTTGCTTTCTTATAGGCTTTTTTAGGGAGTATGGGGAGAAAAAAGGGAGGTGAAGGAAAAGGAGATAAGGATTATATTAGCGGCTATCACTGGACTCACAGTGCTGGCAGAAATGGATTAAGAAGCTGGGTGAGATTTATCACAGTAAAACAGTGGAGGATCTAGACTGACTCATGAGTTTTCCTTGAATTTGGAGGCAATGCTATTATCTTTTCTTTCCATAGCATGTTCTGTTTATCAGCTCTGAAAGAGAACAGTGAGATTTAAGTACGTTAGTAAAATACCATGAAATTCCAATTGAATATTGTCCATAAAATTTGAATTGTTAGATTAATGTTATGTTGAAGTATGATTGGAATCAGCTATGCCATAAGCTGTGAGTTTCCTCCCTTCACATTCCGGTTCTTGTGGTTGGCTTTTCCGTGCGGATTGAAAGGAGGTCGTTTTCTGACACTGAGTTATATCCAGGATCAAGAGCCATGACAATCATATTTTTCATGTAAAATACCTGATTGCAGCAGGTGCACTATATGACAGGGAATATGGCAAAGCCACATGGACATACTCATATGCATCAGATTTCATGACTGCCATGAAACTACTTCTTTTATCCACGCCATATGGCAGTTCAAGACACATTAAATAGCACTTTTCTTCTGCCAGGATTGGCAAAAGCCCTAATCCAACAGCCAATTTCTATACAAAGTCAGCAGGCTCTGACAAAATGACACAGTCACAATTCGGCATAGTATCAAGTGATGCCATGTAATGAGAAAAAAATTGTCTTAAACCAACAGCCACAATTCTACATTACTCCCATTTTATTTCCTGTAAAACATGGCAAAGTTCATTTCAATGCAGAGTCTTCCATGACAATATATAAATATTTATATGCCTGTGTATATATGTACAGTAAGTTAGGCTGAACACTCTTGCAAAATAAAAATTGTATTCTGACCCTATGTAAATGCCAGTGCAGGTGCAGATTCAGAAGTGTTACTCAGGAGAGGATCTAAGAAGAGCCGAGTGCCAAGTCTCACCTCATGGTAGCATCATCAGATGCTAATAAGCACCAGGAGACACTGGTATCAGATTAACTGTTGTCCTTTTCAGCACAAGTTATATAAAATAAATAGGCAAGTGTAATGTTAGATCCAAGGATATTGAACAGATTTTGTCGACCAAATCACTTATTCTGTTAAACTGTCTCTGTTTAATTATATGATTTTATTATTTTTATAATTTCATCAATCGGAGACTCTGAAATGTGTTGCCTATACTATGTGGGTGATTAGGCTGCCTATAACCCCCGTTAAGCTATTGACATTATGAAAATATTAGTGTGGATGTCTTTGGGAATGATAAAGCTGTTCAAGATGGCCCCCTCAAAAGTCCTGAACTCCACTTCAATTGCTGCCTTAATTTTAGTGCTCTGGAGATTTTGACTAAAATGAGCATACAAGTTAAGGTTGCAGTAACCCCTGAAATAGCATTGGTGATCAGCACAGATGTGTTTGGTGTGCCTCATCTTTTTTTATTAAGTACTGTAGGTTTCTGCAAAAGTGGGTTTATACAACACCGCTTGAGAAATGTCTGTATGTGTTCCAAACATTTGTTTGCAGGCATGTTTTTTTGCATTTTTGTAATGCCACAGGACCCTAAATAACTTGATATTTGCTCTTCAAAGAGTTGTTTTAGGCCCAAGATGTATGATGGAGAACAAGATTTCATGTTAGGTTATCCCAGAAATATTTCTATATAAAAAAGAAAAAAGAAATGTGGAGTGTTTTCATGCCATTTAGCTCCCCGTCATGTATATATATGCTAAATTTAATAAGAATTTATGAAAGGCAGGCACATGCTAAAATGTGCTATGTTCTGAAGAAGTTTGGGAAACCCCCTGACATTTATAATATGCAGTCTTGATTCATCAAAGAAGAATTTAACAAAAAAAGAAGCTAAATATCGCTTGTTCTGTGTATTTCTTCTTGGGAAAGATATTTCACACTGTAGCACACTCCTTAATGTTGCACTTAATAGTATAAAATGATACAAAACATGAAAGAAAATGACAGAAAAATAGACGTAAAACAGGTCTAAAAGTAACTCTTAACATAATGAAGTTTATTTATTGAAGTTATTACTAAAAAACCCTTACAAAAGGTGACCTGGGTTTTTTTTGGGGCGTTTAGGTAATATGAGCATCGTGTTTCCTGCTGAATATGAAAGACTAACAGTAAATTTTTCTTAACAGAAAACAGAGCTCTCTTTTAGATTGTGAACAGAGGAGTAATGTTAAACTCTGAATTAACACTACTGAATGATACCTGAATAATCCGAATACTACTGCATAGTGCATCATCCTTTGCTTGTGCACAAAAACCCCAGTTACTTACCAGAAAGCTGTTCTGTTGTTCATGCACTCATGTACAGCAATTTAAAAAATCCAGACCAAAAATGGAGTATAAATTCTGGCAATGAAAAACTATGGCTTTATGCACAAATGCATCTGGAATAATGAGATAATTTTAGAAACTACCTACTTAATAATAATTACACTCATTCCAATAGCAGCAAAAACAAATAACAACTGTGTATAATATTTCATTTTCAAAACACTCTACTGGTGCCAAGCCTGTAGTCTGATTTTAAAACTGTTTCTCCAGTTTTGCGTCATTTTATAGCTTGTTCCAGGATCCGATTTGTATGAAATGTTGGAAAAGAAGTACTAGAATATCCTAAAAGTAATGTTCTGTAAATCTGTTAGTTCCATCATTTTTGTCTGTTCTAAGGCACAGAAGTTCAGTAAAAAAAGTTAAAATGTTGCTACTGGATCCAGAGAATCCAAAAAAAATGAACAATCGATGCAAAGGAGTCTTTGTACTTCTAGTAACAGGATTGTGAAATTCTGGAGTTTCTTTTCAGATATGTTAAATCAAAACACCCCCACATAGACCACCCTCAAAAAAAAAAGGCAATTTCTAGTCATTACAATTGCGCAGCATATAGCAACTATCTGAAATTATAGGCTTGCATAGTACTTCTCATCTTTGAATACATGAAAAGGTTCAACTGGTTTTATATCAAGGATTCGTCATGTCTGTCATGCCTTCAGTGGCATGATTTTAGTGAGAGGCAGTATTCTGATCTGAGACAGATTATCAAGGCTTCTCAAAGTTTTTGTAATTTTAATAAGAGCTCTACATAGGCTTTTGGAGTGTTACTTTCATTCTAAACCATTTTCTAGGTTTACGTGAGTTGGCCGTGATGTAGATCAGTACATAAACCAGTTGCATGTACAGTAGCAACCACATTCAGTGATGGACTGATGATGAAGAACTAGTGGTACATTTTATATCAACTGTGCCTTCATTTGCTGTCAGCATACTCTTTGCAGCCAGCCAGCCAGATGTGATCAGATAGGACCAACCCCTCAGAAATGCCGTGTGTGTTTTCTGCTTGTCAAGACTTGTCCTTTAATGATAACTCCAGAGATGTGATGACCCAGAGCTCTGAAAATGCACATCAGTTCACAAGGGCAATACGTAACTGCAAACTTCTGGAGTCGAAGGCGGGTGCAGAATTTGTGGTTTATTGTGTCATGTAACTGATTGCTAAAGAGTTCAAAGATATACCATAGCTGCTGATGCCTCATCATCCCTTCCCTTCCTGCGACATCCTCATTAGCTCTTATCTGCAGTGTCTGCTTTGCATAATCACAATGATTATCTAAACAACTCAAAGCATGCAAATCCCTGCCTGGTGACTGGCTGCCCATCACTGTTAGTCATTCAAAGTGCGAGGATTTGCATAGTAACTCTAGGCTTGTTTCTCAAGAACTGTATTGTAAATATGCCAATTATCTGCTCTGGATACTACAATCAGTTGTTCTGATTGTCTTCTGAATTCAGATTTCTGCAGCTGCTTTACAGAGACGTAAACATAATATTAACTTTTTTGTTAAGACAAATAATTCCAAAACCTACCTAAAACCAAAGGAAAATCTAAAAATAAAAAGAGTTAGGGTTGGACAGAGGTTATTGTGTCTTGATTTTTTTTTTGCTTGCTTTCTTTTAAGTGATTTATGACTCATTCATTTAATTTCCAGTTCATAATAGCATACAGGCCATCAGCGCTCCTCTTCCAGGATTTACTGCCACGTGCATGTTTTCATTTATAGAATTTTTTGACTTGTCTCTGCATTCAGTACTGAAATGCTACAGATACAAAACCAGTTATCCTCAGAGATGAGCCTTGATCTGTCAAGGAAAGAGGTGAAGGGCTGGACAAAGGGAATGACAGGAGACTGGGAGGAAAGAGCAGAATAGCACAAAAAGGGGAAAAAGTGCTCTTCATTCTTTTAGGATCTCTACAGGCGTTTTCATTTAAAGTGTGGATAGTTTAGTTTCCTGTGTCGTTACAGTAGTTTCAAGCTTCATTCTTGTAATAATGAAGTCCTGGGCTAGCAGAAGTGGGACGGGTACCAGCAAGTTGTTTGCTGTGGCCCATTTCTAGAAGGAAAATTAATTTTCCTGTTAACCCTTTTAAAACAGGAAAAATTGCCTTCATGTTGCTTTCTGCTCTAAATCTAGATGAAACATGATCTGCAGAGGAAGGACTAACCTCAGTTTTAATATTGCAAATGCGCAGGGTTGCCTGTAGGCTGAGTCTTACCTACATTTAATTATTCCTTCATGTTGTGTATGTGAATTTTTAAATTATTTCAGTATAATTGCTCTCGTAAAGAAAGTTTTATTTGCAGAAATAAGTAATTCATGGATTATTTTTCAGACAAAAATGAAACAGTGATTACTTGTTAATACTTGGGGCTCTCATCATCAGACTTCAATCAGTAACATTTTCCAGATTGTTTATCACTATCTTTTTCATTAATATAAATGTGGTGATAGAACCTGAGTCTTGCAATGATATAGTATCTGTGGAAATGTATGTAACTAATCAACTCAAGTCCTTCGTCCTTCACAGTCCTGTTTACCAAGAAAGTAGGTTCCTTTACTGAATCCTAAGTACCATCAGCCCAATCTCAATGCTACCGAAAGGAAATATTAGTGCAGAATGCTTGTGCTGATACCTTTCTCTGTATGGGTTTTTGTTTGAAACACTATGGATGGTCTCTCAAGGTCAATCCAAGGATTCCCATGCCCTATAAAATACCCTTTTCCGTGCAGTATTCCCATGTAGTAGATTTACTTAAGTATCCTAGATTAAAGATAAAGCATTTCAATATGATGAAGTCTTGGTAATGTGTAGGGTGTATGTTGAAGTTTGCCCACTGCCACAGCAGAGAGGTCTTCATTCATTTAAAAGTTTCTTTATTTGTGCTTATGAAAAACAGACTTTTTAGCCAGTTGGAGATGTCTCAAAAGAATTCAGCATGTTTTAGATATGCATGAAGTTAAAAAGTTGCATTCCACTTTGCATGAGCAAGATTCTGCTGAAATACTGGGAATGGTTATTCTCTTCCTTTCAGCGTCAGGTTTCTTCCATGACAGATACAGTCCATGTGTTTTCCCTGTTCTCTCTCAAAAGCAGGGAAAGGGACATCCTGTGCTCTCAGAGGAAGGAGTGTTGGCTACACACGGGGCAGAGTTGTTTTGTAGGGGCAGCTTTTGTTTGCTGGTTGTGGCCTTTATTCCCCTTTATTTCAGTATTTGCTTCACCATTTCCCTTCGCAGAATCTCTGAAGATTTAATCTAGAAAACAAACAAATATACGCCTAAGCCAAGTTTACTTTGACAGAAAGCTGAATGGATGCAGCAGTGTTGGTGATGAACGCCAGCCTTGCTTGGAGAATGGCAGCAAGTCTTCAAACTAAATCTCTGGGATTTTGAGGCAGATTCATATGCTGTAGATGTAGCCTGAAATCGTAAGTCTGGCAGCTCACCCATAATGAGTCCTTGTGAGCCTGCTGCCTGCAGTCCTGTGTGTTATTCAGGTGCCAAGGCAACTCTTAAGCCTCCCAGTTCCTCATAAAGGGGAAAAATTCGGTTTAGCGAGCTTCATCTCTGGCTAGCTTCTCAGATTTATATCATTGAATGGGTCCTGAAGTTACAGTGGCAAACTGTTAGGTTCCCTTGACAAATAAAAAACCTAATTCTCTTTGGTTGTTTTGGTTGTTTTTTTTTTTGTTTAGTATTATTTTTTCAGGAAGGCAATATTATTCTAAAATGTTTTGTTAGCCCATGTTTGAGGTTAGCCAAAGAGAGCTCAATATGACTTACATAATGTATGGGGCAGCAGCCTCCTGAGGGCATTGTTTCAAGCACATCGTTTTTCAAGAACTCCAGAACACTACTTATTGATATTTTAGAAGTGCACAAAAGCTTGAAACTCTGACTATTTTGTAGATAATTTATTCCCTTGCTGCATGCTAGCCTAGCAACCACACTGCCTGAACTGGTCATATTTTTCACCATGGGTGAAGTTCAGCTTTAGGGAAGGGTTCATTCTGAATGGCCTGCTCTGGAATTCGCTGTGAAAGAAATTAAACTGCAGTTCATAGGAGCAAGCTGCCTTTCCTAAAGCCTTCAGTGAGCTTATGCTTTAAGAGACCAAATAACAAATGTGCTTTTTTGGAGACAAGGGAAAGTGCAATAAGTTGAGAGGTATTTGGAGCTGCTGAACTGCTGCTTTTTAAAAAATCCATCGCTCTCAGACCCCCTGCCACATAGAACCTAAAGGCATTTTTCTACTTTTTAGCAGGGAGACACAGTTATGCATTATTCAAACACTGGGGCTTTGGAAAACTGAGAAACCTCATGAACACCTTTTGGTTAGGTTTTTAGCAAGAATATAGGCAATTTTATCTTTACAAGACTTAAGTTACAGTTTGTCTCCTAGTTCTGAGTAATTTGGTCCAATGAGTACGACACAGTCTTTGGCCTTATAAGTGCTATTAAGATCAAAATTATTCATACTTATTTTTTGATTAATTTCCTTATATGCAGTTTCCTTGACCAGAACAAGAGTATCTAGAGCATTTTTCAGCGTAAGTGTAGCTGAGGGAGAGAGTTTTCAAAAAATGGAACCTAAGGGAGTAGCAGTACTGACATAAATTTCAAGGAAAAGGATACAAATTTTAGGTTTCATTTTTTTGCCACAGGAATGGTATCTTGTCTCGACAACACCATTTTTTCGTACTTCTGGGCCAATCAGAATTTACTGCAACTGTTACAAAAGGTACTCATGCTACTCTTTGTCAATTTATTACTCTTCTTGGCATGTTATCAATAAACTTCTTCACTAAAAAGATAATTCTCATTAAGAGAAAGAAACTTCCAAAGCAGTCCATTTCTGTTACATCAGGCTTAATGGTTTTCTAACAGTCAAATGTATTTATTGCAAGTCTTCCACAGCTCTGTGCCTAAACAAGCTGAAATGTAAAGGTGTTGCTAATATGGGAACTCTATTACTATTTCTTATTATCAGCATATATTACTTTTATTTTAGAGATTTAGACCACTTCTATGTGTTTCTTGTTTATTATTTTTTTTGTTCATGCAGAGAGCATTGCTTGATTGCTTAGATCTGTATCAACTGAAACAGAGAATCAGAAGCCAGAAGCAGCTGTAGGACCCATCCAGGTTTTCTCCATCTCCATCCCAGCAGCTGGGCTGCTCTGTGGGTAACACTGCTGAAGTACCTTTCTCTAATGTAGTTTCTGGAAACAAAACATATGAAGAAGAGTCTTATTGATAATTATACTCTGTCCTGCATGATTTTGTGATTAGCAGCTAGTTGGGCTGGATCAGTCCAAAGAAAAGGTAGAGAAAGTTTTGAAGACACAAAGGGTAGATGAATGCCAGTGGAGTCAGAGATACTTAGGCTTTGTTTCCTTTTTATTCCTTAAAAGCTGCCCTCTGCAGTACAGGGGTTTTTTTTCTATTCTGTTTTGTGTCTCTGCATAGTTGCCTCTTTGTATTCTCACATACATGGCAGAGCTATGGGGGTTATGCATTATGTCTCAAGGACTTGAGATTATCTCTAGCTTCACATTATTGCATCCCATCCTGATTCATTTCAGGGCACACTTATTGTTTCCCACTGAAAGCTGGTTCCTTACTAATCATCACGGTCAGACTCTAGATACAGTGTCTTCCTCTGATAAAACAATGTCATTCAGGGGAAGATGAAATGGTAATTACAATCAGAGTGCAAGCTGGCAGGAGATGGAGCAAAAATTAAAAGTGCTAAATCTGTAGCATTTTGATTATCTGAAAAGTCCCCAAATTTTGTAGCAGAGCTACATTTAAATTTGTACCAAAGTGGCTCCTTGTGAATCAAGTCATAATTGTTCAGCTCTAGGTTGCAGGAGCCTATTTCAATTTTCAACTTCTCTGCAGAATTCTCAGCTTTGATTAAGAGCAGAGGTATGAATAATGGGCTTCCCCCATTAAGAACACAGGAGAAAAAAAAAACAACAAAATATTCAAGATGCATTGTACAAAGCTGCGAGATACATATAACATTACTTTTAAAAGGGAGATGAAATTCTAGTCCTGTAAGTACACAGTCTCACTTATTAAAGTGTGAAATGAGAAGCATAGTGACTTTGCAACACCGATGTCCACCTCAGATATGTCTACGGTGTTCAGTAACATTACCGTAGTCTCTATGGGACATTTGAAAATTATTTAGATTAAGCTTCTTCAGAAGATACTGATGCAATATTTGTCAGTGAAAGGGACACATAAAAGCTGTTTTACCAAAAAAAGTGCCCATTAAGTGGGATGTAGAATGTGTGATTTGTTAGAATACGGGCTAGTGAACTTGGCTAGGATCTTCACTCTTTTACAAATAGAAACTAGCCACTTCTGAGCACAAGTGTATTTTCTGTGCAGATATGGCTGTTCAGAAACTCCAGTAATCGCATTTATTTGGTCATTGTTCTCTATCTGTATTAAGTATGAATTATGTTTTCATAGATACGAAAAATATAACTGCGTTGCTTTTAGTGGTTCTATAGTTTTGTTCTTATCTGCTTTGAATTGTAAAGATCTTTCCGTAAAAGTTTATGTTTAATTCAGAGAAATTTCAGAAGCATATTATCCTTTATTTCAAAAGAGACAGCGTTACAGGTACATAAATTGGAAAAACTGTATTTTGCTTAAATGTTTTATCTTAAACGTGCTTACAGTCCTATGAGTATGCTTGCTTCCTGGATGATTCTTCTACAAAATACAATTGGTGTTAATGTTAAAAAGTCAGGTACCATTAAGAGGATAGTGGTGTGGTGAGTTTGCTGTGCGCATTAACTTCAAAATGTAATACAACATAATATTTGTGGTCTTTAGTTAACCACTATTTTCTTTATCAGAATAATGAGCAATGTAGGGATTTCATAAAGTGTCTGGAGGACTCTCTTTGCAGCAACTGTCCATGCTGAATTTGTTGGTAGATCACGGTTCTTCACCGAATACCTAGCAGAATTCTTCAGCTTTTAGAAGATGCTATTTTAAGTCTCATTTTCCAACACTAAGTGTAAATACAGTTGCATAGAAGTTGGTCCAAAAAGGTTTAGATAACATTGTCTAAGGTCAGATCACAACTTTCCCGGTGGCTGCTGGGGCTTCACCTCTTCTGTCCCTGAAACCACTGGTCAGTGCCAATGCTCTGCAAGTTCCTGAAATGCGCTGTGGTCACAGCGGTGTGGCCACGCACCCATTTAGTCTGTGCAGCGCTGCCTGGAGATGCGGCAGAGCTGCATATAGCGGGAGAGTTCAGAAACGAGGAAAGGAGGTCTTGCAGGGGAACGGGGTTGAGTTTTGCAAATATTTCAAGTTTTGATGGATATGTGCTAACACAGAACAATGGCCCATCAGGTATCTTTGCTAGAAACATAGCATAATTTTAGTGACAGTTTTAACGGTGTGGTAGCTATGTGAATTAAAATATCAATTGCTTCATCTAATCTCCTGCATCAGCATGAAAAGTGATCACCTGGAGGCCTTGGGTGGGGGGGCTTGCCCTGGATGTACAGCATAACGCAGTTAGCCACGTGTGACATAAGAAGCTTTGCCTGCAGACAGAATATACTTGAGTAGGTGGAACAATAGCATGACAAATCCTATGATCCTATTAAATGTTCAAAATAATTGATTTCTTTTGTTTTCTCTTTTTTTTTTTTAAAGGAAATGGAGAGTGGGGAATTTAGATGCTTGATTCCTGTCAAAGCTAACCAAGAACGTTTCACTAATTGTAACGTTACAGGGATTTGTAATTGATTTGATTAATTTATTTACTCCTTCTATGGGTAGGCTTTAAAAGGAGTACCTGAATATGCCTTGGAAGCAAAGAAAATAGCAAGGGGCTTTGTGTAAATTGCTGGGTACTTTGCTGTAAAGCTAGATAAGTTTTTCTTTAAGAAAAAAAGGATTAGCTTTTATCTCTATTAATTAAATTTTACTAAAGACCATCTATAATTAAAAATATTATGGGATTTTTCTATTTTATTTTTATATTGTCTTAGTTAACATAGGGATTCTTAAAGATATGCAGTAAAAATAGGAGTTTCTTTAAAATTAAGCTGTGGAAACAAAACCCAGCATGTTACAGCCGTGATTTTAAAACTTTGTTTTCAAAGAACAGTTTAGTACCTTTTGAATTATTTTCCCATGTGCCTTAAGTTCTAGCAAATGCCATTAACAAAATCAGTGTTTAATGGTTTTCAGCTCCTTTAAATCGTAGAAAGAGATAGTACAATCTAATGTAAGATAAAATGTTCTTTGAAAGAGAGGGACGCAGAGAAAGGAAGCAAAGAAATCTTTCTGCATAGTCCTATGCACCGTGTTCTACCTCTGTGTGCCACGTAGAAATGACAACTGTTGCAAAATATATTTATTTTATGTAGTTGTGCTTACCCCCCAAATTTAAATTCTATATTTGATTTTTAATCTCTCATTTAATGGAGCAATTCTTGAAACAAGTTTAAACCTATAAAATTCTTAATTTTAATTCTTCTACCTAGTCAGGTGAACAGAGAATCCTCACTGGAAAGTCTTCCCTTCAAAGAGAAGCTCTCCTATTGTGCAGGTGGCCATAGCATCTATCACTGCTGTCACCTGCTATCACAGCCAGCCTTGCTCTGTCCGTTGGAAAGGTGGCGTTATTATCCTCTTGCAACTTCAAGTTATTACAATATCCAGCAAAGTAGCACCCGCCTTGCTGCCTGAGCTCTGTACAGGCCCGGCAGTGCCCATCCTGACCCAAGATAAAACATCAGCCTCAGCAAGGTCATGTCTTCAGAAACTGTTCATGCTGTTCAGATTCTTAATTAACTGAATGCACAGAGAGCATTTGGGTTAACGCTAGCAGATTTAAGACATAAGACATTTTTGGTAGAGATGTGTGTCTGTAAATTGCTTCTTCCCTTGACAGGATTTGTCCTGGATTTGCTAACCTTATGGTGTATTTTCCTGTGAAGAGGACTGAAATGCAGAATGGAATTGTATTTCTCTCTGTAGGATTTCTAGCAAGTGTAAGGGAAACACAAGTTTCTTCTGCTTGCTCATAGCATATCAAGCAGCAGTCAGCCTGGCATCTCATGTGAATAGGCATTTATTTTTGACATAATTGTACAATTCTTGTTGCTTTACATTCTAATCAGTCTAAGTTGGGCAAAACTGCAATTATAATCAATGCTTATATTGACGGAGCAGAGTGATAATAGGGAACAGCAGATCAGTAACAAGCATGGTTTGTTGTTCCTTTTAACAGCTTGCAACAAAAGAGGACTAGTTGTATAGACTAACTTATAGGCTAAACCCAAAATTTGGGAGTGTCCCAATGGAAACAACAAATTTTGTCACCCGTGAAAGCATATTCAAGCTGGCTGGATTAAGCAGACTGCCTTTTAAACATTCTGCTGTTGTAGATTACTTGATCTGATGCTGACAGTCCTTATATCAGGTGTGGTTGGTTTTACCATGGATTATATATATTAAATGCTCATTTCTCAGCACTGATGAAAACTGAGACATCAGTTCCCTTCCAAGGAACAGGGAGTGGAAATCAAATTTGCCATGCTCGTTTGTCACACGTGAAGTCTTTGTCAGGCTCTGTCCTGTCAGCTTCCCTTCTTACCTTGGAGTTCATCCCTTCTTTGTTGCGTATTAAACTACCTTTAAAAGGAGAGACACAAGGTCGCTCGCTCCTACTCAGTAGTCTCAAATCAAGCATCCAAAGAGCTCCCAACAAAGTAAGGAAAGCTTGATTTCTTGCCATGTCAAGTTGGTGGAGTGCCTCATCTGAAAGCCAGTAGAGTCCCTTCTTCACTGAGTGCCATGGCCTCTGGGTGGTTATGGAAAAGGATACCCTTCCCTCTGTTTCACACAATGTTTTACAGAATGGGAGGCACGTTTAGTTAGACGTTGGGCCTGCAGCAAAGATTGTTCTGATGCTTCTGCAGAAAGGAATTCCCTGTGCACAGCTTTGATTCCGATACCCAAACTCTGGGAAAGAGTGTGAGATCAGATGCAGTGTGTAAGAATATGAATATGGTGATCTTAGGTCTAGAAGTGTACCATGCATTATGGCTTTGGCTAGTTGTGGAAGAAAAAAGTTAAAAACCAGTGAAAACGTGTAGCTAGTTCACAAGGTTACTCTGTCAGCTTCTGGGAGTCTGTTTCAGTGGCTTCCCAAGCTGGGAAAGACACCTGCATATTTGATGACCTTTGATTGAATCCTATTCTCTAACTTTTCTGATTGTTCTTTCCAGCCCCTACGAACATTTGTCTCCATTGCACTGTGGAATGTGTTCTGGAGGCCACCTGCACACTGTGGGCCGAAGCATGGACTTGAGTTTGTTCTGCATATGGCCCTAATAGAAAAACACTGTGGGACATCACACTGCTGGTTGGTTGCTGGGAGGTCCATGCTCAGTGTCCGGGATGTTTGGGTCGATGTTGATAATATTTGCATCTGTATTTGATGGTATATGGACTGGGGTGTTCTGAACCCATTAGAAAATGGTTGGAAACTTCCCTTTGGGGAACTGGGACAGTTAATCTGGGAACGCCATGTGGCTGCTTAGACCTTGGCCCTGGGATGGATGGAAACAAAGTGGAACAGAAGCCCTACTTTTCTGCTGAGATTGATAAAGCACCTTCTCCTAGCAGGTGTCTTAAACAAAAGATACTTTAGGAGATGTTAATATGATAGCAATCCCTGTTCCAAGAATCACCCTGAAAGACAGCCTGGAAGTACTGACTTCTTTGTCTAAATAAATTTTAGTTTAAACATTATCCTTGTTAAATCTAGAGGCATTCTGCTCAGTAATTCTTTAAAATGCCTTATATCTGGTGCCATAGAGCTGATGTATTGGGTGATATTTTTTATTCAGTGCCAGACATATTTGAATCAGATGCTGGGTTTGATTTACTGTAGGAGATATCTGTTTTGATAGATGATGCATCTCATCCTGTATTGAATAAGCAGTGATTCAACAGGGATGTATCTGATTTGGTGAATGAAACATTGTATCTGATTTTGATCAATTTTCCCTGTAATACACACATTTATTTTAATAGTTGATGCATTTATTTTGGAGTGAAGTGTATCAATTTCTTCATGTAATGTTCTTTCTTCTGTTGGTGTGATTTCTGGATTTTGCAAGCAAGATATACGTATTTCAATTAAAAGTAAAACGTTCATTGCTGACTGCCATGCATTCACAGTGCTCTAGAATGTATCAAATACCACTCATGTAGATGTTTTTAGTGGTCAGATGTTAAAGTAAGACTTAGTAAGGCTTCTGAAGGGTGTGAGAAAAAGCATTTCTTGGACAAAGCCAGCAGTGCTTATTATTTGAAGGTAAAATGTCTTTCTGAAGAGATGCAGATTCTGTTTATGCCTTGCTGAACACGGAGAGCTTCTGTATGTGTCAGATATTGGAAAGTATTAATATTACATGGGTACTTCGTGATCGTCATCAACCAGGATCTTGTCCTGCATGCACATATTCAAAAAGAGTTTTTCTATTTGAATACATAGGTGCAGGACTTAGGGCCAAATGTTTCCACTGTTAAGGTATTATTACTCTGTTGGGGTTTTTTTCAGTGACTTTGCTCCTTTCCTATCCAGGAACACAGTGATTTATAGAGCTTGTGATGACCTCTAAGTTCTACCTGATCAAGCAGCCGCACAATGCAATCTGATGCATCTTTTTGGTAAAGGGCAAATTAAAATAGGTTTTGGCTGGCACTAAATTACCCTGATTTTAAAGGTTTAAATTTTACAGGACTAAAGGTCATTTCCCTGGATGGTTCTTATTACATTTAGTACCGTGATATGAAAACAATCGTATTAGGTCCAGCCCTCTACGACTTTCATACATTATTACTTTTATTTAATATAAAACAATTGCTACAAGAAGAAAACTGAGATAAAAAGATTGAATTTATTAGCCACCCTCCGGCTGAGACAAGATTATGTACAAGCACAGCAAATGTAAATAGAAGGCTGGAAGAGGCTTGAAAGAGGTTATCTGAAAGTATTGCTGATATATTAAAACCTGGTGCTACTCAGCAGAGGCATTCCCGTGCCACAGCGTTAGGCTGTGAGGCTCACCCTCCCTGACTGACTCCTTGTTACTCTCTCAGTGGATGGAGGATTGTGCTGGGACTCTGGAGATCTGAGTTCTACTTGCTCTGCTTGAGAGCCCTTGGCTGCAGTGCTTTGTGCCGTAGCTCCTCAGTTTGTACAGTGTGACAGATAATGCTGAGCTCTTTTTGGGTCTTCTGATGACAAGTCAGGCTTTACTGTTTTAACATAAAATAATTATCCTGAGTAAGGGGAACTGGGATGAAGAGACCAGGTGTATTAATGTTACCTAATTCTGATACATATCTATGTATATTGCTTCAGTTTTTAAGATGAAAAATATTTTGCACATTAAACCTGAAGTGTGAGATACTCTTCACTGCTTCAGAAGGACTGTGAGATCAGACAGCTGCCCTCACCTCTGCTGTGCCCGGCAGGATATGTAAAACAGTGATAAACAGCTATCAGAGATACGGGTGTAGCTTCAGGTTGAGCCAACTCTGCCCTCTAGGCACCATTTCTGGATTCCCCTAGGAATATCCTGCATCTAAGCTGTGCTCTCTCCTGAAAAAGCTGCCTGCTTTGGAAAAGGGAAGAACTAAGTGATGTAAGATGGGCTGTATGACTTCAGCTCCGGAAAATTACTACTACCTTATTGTGTATTGCTCCTTTTGTTTTAGGCTTCCTTAGCACATGAAGAGAATAGATGCAGGGGCTTGAAGTCATTCCTGATGCCGGTGAGCCCAGCACTGAGGCATGCTGGCTGAAGGGCTGAAGCCTCACTTCCACCCTCAACAAGATTTCTAGCAGTTGCAATTTGCTCCTTATAGTGGATGGCTTGGGAAGATGTCTAGAGCCATGTTCACTTCCAGGGCTCTGTGCGCATTTTGGACAAGTACATGTGAACAATAGAGAAAATGTCATATGGTGGTATTAAATAATAATCATAGAATCATAGAAGAAAAATGGTTGACTTTTGATGTTTAGCTTTTTGGAGAAATAAATTTTGTAGTTTTTCAGTGTCTGTGCATCCACAGCTGATTTTCATTTCCAGCTCTTATGCGACTGTGTTCAAGCACTTCAACAGTTGTGAGTTTGTATATTTAAATGCTGCCAAACCGTTTAAGATTTTGTATTAAATATTATTAGAAGTTCATAAAAGCTGAGAACATTAGTTTCTGCAAAAGAAAAAAAAAATCCCAACAAAAACCCAAAAACCAAACACCAAGGAAAAAAGCCTTTAGAAATGTCAACATACATAGAGAAATTTACAGACAACAATAATACAAATTTCTAAACTTGTAAAAAGCTATCATTTCACTTTCTTCTTGAGCAGCTGGGCTATTAAATTACCTGGGTTGTATAATGGACAATACACAGTTAGGCTGTTGGGAATTAAGTGAAAAACCAAACATGTGGCCTTTTAATTTTTTTCTGACTCGTTAATGGCGTGTAATGCTGCGTTATGCCATATCACATTGGTATGATAGGCAAGTGAAACAAGACAGTTCATGCTAATGAACAGGAAAACACAGCAGTTTGCTAGTTACCAAATTCACTTAGAGTATTTCAGGGCATTTGGAAGTATTACGGGAGAGACAGTTATTGCTGAGAAGAGCTGAACTGCAATGAAATTAGGGAAGTGAAAAACCGTATGTTTGCCTCTTCTTTTACCAAAGCATGAAATGTTCTCTCGTTGTAGATCTGTGTCTTCTGCCTGCTTTAAAACAAAGGATGTGCTGTAAGATCATTTGGCTAGGGTATAGGAAGAAAATCTAAATATTAATTGAACATGTATTTAATCTCAGCATAGTTTGTTTCAGCCAGGTGTCTGGCTTTGTGGCCTTTATACCCAAGGCACGTTTGTGTGGTGTTTATGAATATAATGGCAGAAATCTGACTGTAAATTTGTCCCAATCCTCTCACAATCATAGCACTTTGGAAATGACAGAGGAAAACAAATTTTTAATAGTCCTAAAAATTTTCCTGTTTGCTGTTGCCAGTGAGTTTCAGTTCATCTATTTGGCCAAGCATACAATGTGCAATGTGAACAGGTGCTTGATATCTCTCACTTTAACCTTTTTGTATTTCTAGATTGTTTCCTCTAACTTTTCAGGCGCACCCAAATTACGCAGGCCAAAAGTGTGTTCAGTAGTTTTCATAAAATCGATCTTTGTTGTCTGAAAGTAGAAGCTGTTTCCAAACCATTCAATAAAGCAAGGACAGCTGGAGGTGCCCGAAGGTCATATCTGTCTGTGCCGTGGTCTGCCCTCTGCCCGTCAGTTCCTTGAAGTGGAACAGTTTTCACTGTACAGTAGTTGAGCTGGTCAATTCAGGAGAGGGAAAGCAGTCAGCACCAGACAGAAACCAATTTTTACCTTCTATTAAACTCCAAAACGAAAGGCAACAAGTGCAGACAGTCTTGTCATCTTCCTGTCTCACTCGCTTGCTACCCACCTGGCTGCCTACAGGGGAGTTCAGGACTCCATTCAAACTATTATTGCCCTCCTGTGCTTTTTTATTGTTGAACTTCATGAGGGCTGGGAACACTGCAGAGGATGGGTGAGGGAATTTAAGTGCAGGGAATTAGAAGTCGCCAGTGACTGAAAGGATGTGGGATGGAGAGTCTTCCTCTTAAAAATATGGTGGGCAGAGCAGGGTGTCTTATGGCCCTAAAAATGATGACACCAAACAATTTTGTTCTTAGGTGAGGACCCAGAAATATTGTCTGGGATTAGTAAAGATACAACAAACATTCTTTAGATTTGAATGAAAATGATCTTTCTAAATGCCTTTTCAAAATTCTGTGAGGTACTTGAAATGAGCACAATATTTTCTATAGAGTTCTGAATTGCTTTTAAAACAAAAAGGTTCTGATTAACCTCATACATAGTAGGCTATAAAGTACTAACTGTGTCATTTTTGCTTCTGGAAAATCATTCAGTAGGAATATGACAGGGTTTTCGCTTATGCAGTGGATTAAGAAGACTACCCCAATTCCATTATTAAAAATGTCCGTCTTTCTAAGGTCATTTATCAATTCTGAAATTGTTTCAAGTATGTAACTGAGCAATACAATGAATAGTCATTAGCCTGCATTTGGTCAGTATTAACATATTAGAAAGATTAAGTAAGATTCCTTAAGATAATTGCCTTGATAATCTGACAAATTTTCAGCAAAATTTACAAAATTGCCTTTGCTTCTCATTATAATGTATTTTTTTTAATGTTGAAAACTGTCTACATAATTAGAAAATCCTTTCTTTCAGATTCATCATAAAGGTATTACTGTGTACTTAAGGCTGCTATGTTCTTTTTGATTATTTTCATCTTGTAAAAAAATATCTTCTGGACTTTGAGGGAAGGCAGTCTTTCTTATTCTTGCTTGCTACTTAATACTTCAGACTAGCATAATTTGAACTTGTCTGTCTTCATTGACCTCGGGAAAGCTTCATTTAGACCTTAAATATATTTATATTCCAGCTAGGAACAATTGGCACCTTTTAGTACTGCAGTTATAATCACTTGGATGGAAAGTGGTAGCTCAAAGCATGTGCTACCACCCTCTGTCCTCTTCTACTCCAAGGTACAGTTGTGCTTCTAAATGTCCAAGTTTCACTTCAGCTGGACTTCAGCTTCCTGAGGTTATATTTTACACATGCCAAGCCCTATTCTTATTACCTTATATAAAGGTCTCTCCCTGCAGTGTTATTCATGTCATAAATACATGCTGATTGCTAACCCTATTTCCTTACTGAAAAAAAATAAGGCTGAGTTCAGAATATGGTTTTCACGTTCAGAAATGTCCCAGTTACACATGCACAGTTCCTGTAGCTGCACACACATTCCAGATATTCTAACAGTCAATGAGGGATTTTAGATTGTTTCCATGTACATTTGAACATTCGACACGGATATTTGTGTACTGTAAAAGCAGTTGTGCACAGCTGGGCAGAAACAGGCCACAGTGAGTTCTACAAGGTCATTCAGCAAATGAATACCAAACCTGAGCCTGGATACCTGCTCTCTCAGCTGCTGTATAGCTTTTATTAAGTAGAAAATATACTGTCATAAGAAAGTTTCTCTGAGGTTATATTGCCTGTTGAGTTTAAACAGGTTTTCCAATCTCTTAGTGCCACTTTTCTTATTGTTCTGCTATGGAAAAGCTCACTCTGAACTGTGTAGCAGTGCTGTTTCTAAAAGATGGGTATATACAGCAGTAACACACATACTTTAATAATAAAAAACTTATTACTGCAACAAAAATGTTGTTTCAGCTCTTTTTCTGTGCAGCAGAACAGTGGCACCCAGTGGCCATTCATGCAAAAATACTAGCCAATAACATTTTACAAACTCAAATATCAGTGCAAAGAAAAATGAAAGGAAAAAGAAATTAGCACTGTGTGTCATTTGTTCTTGTATGCCTCTAAATAGTCCTTAAAAACCTGTAAGCCTCAGAAATATGTCAAGGGCCTTTCATATTCTCTGATGCATAAATCTGTGTTAACCCCAGAATCTGTGTGTGCTTGTAGGTATGCATATTAGAATTCCATTTTGCTATGTTACTAAAAAGAAATCAGCTTCTGTTGCTTTTTTTTTTTTTACAACAAATCTTTTTGTCATTGGTTTTTCATTGTGGGGGGCAACAATATTACCATATGTGTTGTTTCAGTGGCGTCTTTTTCTTTGTTTATATGTATTTCTTCTAAAGCTATAGTATGCAGTTATTACAGAGATTCTGAGGAAAATATAAACATTTCCCAAAAGAAAACAGGACCACATCTTTTCCCAACATTTCAAATGTATGTTGGATTTTAACATGAGTAAAGGCATTTTTATGTATATTTCATTTATCTCCAATAATCCCATTTGAAAAACTTTGCATGTTAAGTGCACATATCGACAATATACATGAGAGGCTTATTCATGGACAATTTAGAAATATTTTCTTCCTAGAGTGTGCAGCTATAGTAAGCTAACCCATAGGAAAAAAATAAAAAGGCTTACTGATATTATATTTTAGGCCAAATTCTTATCAGATTTTGGCATCAGAGAATTACTGAAAACCTGTTAATATTTCAGATAATCCAGTTTTGTATAAGGCATCTGATTTCCCTTCATCACTGTGGGTAGTTTCCTCATTACAGCAGAATTATGTTTGCATTCGCAAGGCTATCTGTATTGCTCTTGGTATGTTTTTGTAACAGGTGGGATTGTAAAATTTCAGTGCACCTTATTGCATCAGTGCTGCAGGTTTGGGCTAAAGGACTCAGGGGGTTAGTCTGAAAGTATCCCTTCTTCCTCTTCTCTCATTTTCAGAATGTACTAGAAACATAACAGGCTGCTAAGAGAGTGTCCTGATCTCAGAGGTCTTTACCCTGTTTAGTTCATTTCTGACCAACCTGCCTGTAATGGTGCATTTCTCTGAAATAACAAATTGCCTCATTAGGAGAAGGGCTAAGTGTTTGCATATGTGTTTGTAATTGCTGTACTCACCTGTTCCCTGTGAAAATGAAGGTCACTACTGTAGAAGCTGACAACTTTCAAAAATGTGAATGTGCACGTATGTTTAGCAAGCGCTTATTTGATGGCAAAAATGAAATAAGAGTATAAGGTTAAAGGAGATAATTAGCAAGTTGTAGAACCTATTGGCTGAATAGTCTCAGACAAATACTTTACTCACATTCCCCTTTGTCACCATTATAGCCACGAATGTTACAGAAATGGAAATAATATCAAAAGACATAGTTTTGTAATTTCCATGAAGAACTGGTCTTCAGGTGAAATTCTGAACAAGTGGCTGGTATAGACCTGCCTGATCAGCCCTTCAGTGTTGCATTGAATGAGCCTGGTACTTGCCAGACTAAGCTGGGTGGGAGGACAAGCAGGGCTTACTATTAAAGACTTGGCTACTCTAGGACTGGACTCTTTCATTGTGGAGTGACTTTTCAATCTTGTTGTCTCTCTGTCTGCAATTCCATTTTATATCAAGGGAATGTTTTCTGTTAAAAACCAGTTTAAATTTTCCTATGAAAAAATCTAGATTTTAACATTTAACATGCTCCACCAACTCCTCTGTTTTCTGTCGAAAAATAACCACCGATCTCAACGTATAATCTCTTCCAGTTCATATCATTATATGCAGTCAAAGTGAGTAAAAAGTATAAGTAACTTCCACATTTATCTAAGTGTTTTGTGCAGTCAGTGTATTTCAGATAATTCATAGGCATGCATTTGGACCATAGTAATAGTCATAAAATCTACTATCTACCTACTCTTTGACCTGAACCTGAAATATATGGTATGCAAAACATCTAAGCTTTCCAGCAGTAAAAGAATTTCATGCATTAAAGACAGAGCTATTTTAAATTTAAAGAAAGTTTAAATTTAAATTTAAAAGAAAGTTTAACAAGCTAAGTTCACTTTCTTGCATATTGGAAGCAAAGTCAATTTCATGTTTGAATTGGTAATGGCTTCTTAGTTAGAGAACTCATATCCTATGTTGAATTATTCTAAATCAGACAATAAAAATTATTTGAAGGAGAACTCAGAAATAAAAAATATAAAGGCTTTAAATACAGCATGTTTAATGTCCCGTGAGTCAACAAAATTGCTTTATGGTTTAGACTGATTTTATATTATTGATAGGACTGTACAACAATCTCCTACAAATCCCTTATTCCATTGGTAATACCTTTTTCCTAGTGCAAATACAGAAATATGCATAGAACGGAGGATGATAGTAATTGTGAAATTAAGATCTAAAAACCTGAAAAACTCCTGGTATTCAGGATTTGATTGGAATGTTCAGCCACCGTGTGAGTAGTTGCTGTCGGACATGCCTTCTCTGTGCAGCTTGTTCTTGACTAGGATTTTTTCTTCTTCCCTGAGAACTAAAAAAGATTAAGTCTGAGGGGTAAAAAAGTGGAATTGTACTGAACAGATTGCAAAGTACAGTGTCACAAAATGGATTAAAAAGAAATGCCACTAATAATCATTTGGCAGATGAGGAGAAAGGAAATTTAGACTTTCACCCCTTTGTTGAAAGCAGTGCTCAAGAGCAAACGTCTGAAAGCTCTCAAAGACTGGGCAATATAAACAAAGGGTGTTGTCTTTGAATCATCCTCTCAGGAGTTTTTCTGGAGCGGTCGTTCTCTTTGGGATGTCTCATACTCTCAGTGCACTGAATATTGAAGGCTTATGAAATTATTTCAAGGCTTTGGATGGCAAAGCATAGGAAATCAAAAAGTGAGGAGAGAGGTTGGCATGCTGTGTTAGGCACAGCAGTGTTTGTGTATGGGGAAGCTGGGAGGAGATTGTGCTTGTCCTTTCAAGAAGGTTGAGAATCCAAGCGCAGGAAGGAGAACTGGAGATTGAGTAATCAATAGTGAATTGAATGCAGATATTAGAATATAGACGAGTATGAGGGGAACAGAGAGTTAAATGAGAGGGGAGTAGTTGAAAGATGGGTGAGATATTTAGCACGTTGACAGAAAAGGGAAGTATGAAGTCCTGCAAGACTGCAGGATTCACCTCAGGAGAAGATTGACAGACCTTTAAGAAAGAACCTGAAAAAAGGGCTTGAACTTGTCCTCTGTTTTCTTGGAGGCTGGCTGCTTGGGAAGAGGATGGAGTTTTCAGTATGTCTGGAGAACTGAACTAATTAACGAGGTGAGACAAAGGTTCAAACATACTAAACATGCTGAGGAAGAGAGGAAGGCCTGAACTGAGAAAACTTGGTCATGCCATCTGTAAGGCAGAAGTTCTCTTTAGACTAATACATGGATCTGCCATGCATTGAGAGTTTTTTATAAATACAGTTTGATTTGCAAGCCTGAAAAAGAAAACATTACAACCAATAAAAAAAGGTGTGGAAAACCTTCCTTCTAGTATATATGCTTAAGCAACGACTGCTTGCACTGTCAGAAACATCTGAGAAGGAGATGTGTATTTCTAAATACTTCCATCGTAGAGGTCATAACCCATCTTTTGTTTAGCAGCTCACAAATATATTGCACACCCATGTGGGAACCCTTGAAGGTGATCGTAGTGGACTGAGTACCATGGCCTTTTGTTCTCATTTTTGTAAGCTGTAAGCCTTTATCCTCCCATCCCTCTCAAAAAACTAAAATATCAAGTGAATTCATCTATGAATCCTTTAGGACTTTGCCTCCCATGAAGTGTAACAACTAAGCAGTTAACATCTGTAAAGCGTATAATACAATTTTTAAGAGCTTTCAGAATGAATACTCAGCTCTGCTGAAGCTGTGTGCACAGAGTTGGACTTTATTTGAAATATTTTTTGTTTGGTGCTTTTTAAAGTTGGCAGCAGTACAGTGATCTTATTCAGGCTGCTGGCTCCTCTCCTGTGGCAGCAACAGAGTAAGAGAAACTGGAGAGGGCAGCAGCAGGAGATTACTTCTGGAAAGTTTATGATTAGAGTTAAAATCTGTGTTTAAAAAATACTGGCCTGTATGAACAAGGTCACTAAAATTAATTGCTCTTTCTTTTTTCTTTTTAAGTTAGGCTTTTCCTCTGTTAAGAAAAGATCAGGAGAAGAACCTTAAGAAGAAAGGTCCCCAGATTTGTTAGTTGCCACCAGGGATGATGGATCTGGGTATGGCTGACCACAAAAACTCTCCTCAGACTCACTCTGCAGCTTCCTACTGTGCACCCTGCAGTACGACTGCAATGGGATGTCCACATTTACTATCCCCCTGCTGCCACTAGCACCCCATCCCCAGCTGCAGGATGCTTCAGTGCCTAGGGGAGCTGCTCAGCAAGGCCAGCGGAGAACCAGCTGCCCTTGCCCCCTGTAAAGGCTGGGACACCTCCCCGTCACACACAGGAGTGTTGGAGCAGCCCTGCACTAGAGCTAACTCCTCTCCTTCAGACAGGCTGTGAACTTATCTGGGTTTGCAGGGAGAATCAATAGATGTCGATAGGAGGTTTTTCTTAAATCCTAAAGGTCAGCCCTGGGCAGTGTGGCATGTTATCTTAAGGAAATAGCAAGTGAAAAAATTTTCAACTGGAGAGACAGTTTACTGACTATATGGTTTTCCAGAAGGCTTGGGTCTTGTATTTTCTTTTGTAATTGAAATCTGAGAAAGATGCTTGTAAGTATTTCTGCAAATTAAGAGGACAGTGCCTATTCAAGGTTTTTCTTTTCCCCCACATGACTCAGAAGACACAATGTCTGCGGTAACTCAATCTCAGTGCTAAGCCTCTCTGTTGTCATTCATGGCATGTCCAATGAAAGTGATTTATTGCCTGGCTGCAAGTCAAGACACTTGATCACTATCATAATTTCTTTCCCCACATCAACCTTTTCCCATCTTATGCAAGTCCAAGCTAATTTAGATAAGGTCAAGATCTAGGCCACGCCTTAAAAGTTTTTAACATGACTTTTCCTTCAGGTCCTTCCATCTCATTCTTGAAACATCTTTTGTAGTATCCCCAAGGCAGAACTGGAAGAGAAGGTTAGCGGATAATTCAGTAGTTAAGCTATCCTCCAATATTTTATATGCCTCCAAGGCATTAAATTTTCGCTTGTATCTGTTAAATTGCTGGGAGCTTTCTTCAGTGGTTAATTATCTATATGAAATATGTGGAGTCTGCAGTGATGCAGAACTTTGAAAAATTCTCCTCATGTTATCATTCTGAAGGTGGACACATGGACATGATAGATTTATCTCCATAGTCTTTGGAAAGTGTGTGTATGTATGTGTGTACATATATGTATATGTGGAATGGCAAAACAAATTGAAAGACTTATAAATGTGACTTAAACTTAGATTATCCCTTCCCCCATTAGCTATGAATGAATGAATTTTCTCTGGATATTTCTTCTCATATTTAGTGTGAAAAGCAAAGTGGGAACAAGATTTTTAAAGGATTTTTTTCCCAAGCCATCCCCACAGACATTTTCTGAAAAGGATAATCCATTTTAAAACACGTTGACTTGCGAATTCGTCATGCCTCTAGCAGATCTGAGGAATACTGCCGCAACTAAAGAGCCAGCAGATATAGTTGTTTCCTTCAGCAATATCCTGGGGAATTTTATAGAGTTGGTGGTAGGCTTTGTGGTCTTTTTTGACCAGCCAGGTAAGTGCAGAGGACAGTACAGGCATGGTATGAGGGACGGAAACAACTGTCTGCACTTTATAGAATAAGGAGGGAGGATGGAATAACTATGCATATTTTTTTACCTTAAATCATAGCTTGCAAGCAGGATGAGAGTCCCTTTTGTGTATCCCTGTCCTGAGTGCACTGAGACATCTGAGCTTTTTTCAGTGGCTGAGCAGAGGATTATTTCTGTGTATATATTGGGTTAAATTATCTTTAAATATATCAGTCCAAGTGTCTGAAAAAAACATCTATTTTGCCAGACTGATTTGGAATCTTTTTGTTGCAATTTCTGATGGTATCTTGCAGAAAATGAAAGTGCCTTATTCACACAGCCACTTAGAGCTTTCCATTCCATTATAAGCATGCTAGCATTGCTCATATCACCACTGTGATTCAGAGTAAAATCAATATGATTTTAATTACTAGTGGCCTGTGCTTCCGTTATCTAAGACTGCCGTTGCACATATGGTGGACCTGAGGCAAATTTAGGTGCCACTGAATTAAATTTGGTTTGTGTTTGTAACGAAGGTTTTCATGTCCTAGGAAAGCAAGCGGTACTGTATTCGGTAGAACTGTTCAGAGGCTGCTGTACAGATATAAGATGTGATTGTTTGATATTTTTCTTGAAATGGATTTATACTGAAAGACCACATTGTAAAGCATATGAAGAGGGGCCAAAAAAGGGAGGATGTGCACTCATTCTGGAACACGGAGTCATGCCTGGCAGAAGTAGCAAACAGCAGGTGGAGCCAGCATCTGAGGCACTTGGGACCAGCATGCAGTTTCTTAGGAAGCAAGTTGTGTTTTGTTTGTAACCAGCTTAAACGATGCACTACTGTTTTCCTCTCCGGCTCCTTAACTTACGCAGTAGGACTGTGCGGTGCTGCCAAAGTGATCAAACTGCGGAGCAGGGAGCTGCAAGGGTCAGCATTGCTGACCAAAGAATTCTCAACCTGATGCATATAAAGCAAAGATGGAGCACTAATAAAGGGACACAGTATTAGGCCTTCTGCTACTTCACTCCTAAAAATTGCAAATCTGAACAATGGCTGAGCAAGCAAGGTAATCTTCAGCTTGTTACATGATGAGCGTGTGATTATTCTACTTGGCACGCTTGCGAATAGTTGAATTTCTGCTCTTTACAATTCTGTGAATCTGCAGTGTCGTACCCTAAATCTAGACTTTGCCAAATGCTTTTTTTTTTTAAGTTCAAATAGCTACATTGAGTTAATTTGCTTCTCTCATGCTCCTCCTTTTCATGATCACATTCACATAGTTCTGTTCTGCCAGTCAGTTTCTCTGGGGAGAGCAAAGGAATACACTTCAAAGTTTTATGAAGGTACGCTCGCAGAAGCTTAATATTAAATTTAGGCTTGAAGATGTGCATGCCAGGATTGCTCTCCTTCAGTTCTGTTGTACTATGCAGCTCTCTAACTCTGGGTTACTGAACTTGCCAAGAAAGTTCAGAATGTAGCTTAATTTTTAGGGAAACTGTCTGCTTAAAAAGGGAATATGCCTGAGATTTTAACAAACTACCTGAGGCTATTCTATGAGCAAAAGGAAAATATGTCTCGGAGAAATTTTTCATTCTGAATTGTTTGACTTTGGCTGCTTAAATTAAGAAAAAAAAACCCCATGTTTTGCAGTTAGTTCTGAACTTTTTTTCTGTATTTAACTTCAATATTTGTCTTATAAACTGCTATGTGTTTTTTTTTGTGAGAAAACTTGTGAATTTGCTTCCAAACACAACCTCAACAGGGAAAATTATTTAAGAATTAAGTTACAATGCTGTGTATTGAGAGGAAAGACCAGTGTTCTTTTCATCCTGAGGCTGAAAGTGTCTCTCTAGCAACTGGAAATGGAGTTAAGCTTGCCAAGAGTTACTTGTGAAGCAGATGGAGAGGCAACTAACAACCTTGCTGAAATCTTGTTGGTTAAGCCTTCTGAGTATCCTCAGAGCTCCCTGAGCTACCTATCAAATTAACTTGATCGCTGCACTATATGAAAGTATCCTTCAACCTTGTCAGTGTCGGTTGCAATTTTGCACCCTTCCCCCTCCCCAAGTTCTGAGCAGTCAAACTCTCAATTATCTCTCTGTGTGCTTAAGAGTGATTACGGGTCTGTGGGTGATTCCTGGAGAACTTGGGCCATGTGCATCTTCTTTTCTTGCAGGCTTTACATTTTCTTTACTGATATTCGAAAGACACCCAAGAATGTGATAATTATGTGCCTGCAAACTTTTAATGCCTAGATAAAATAGTATTATATATGGCTGCATGCACTAAAGGATGGAAAAGGCAAATGTTCGGTTGCTGAATAAGACTTGTTTGCAGAATGCAGGGAAAGAAACAGCCACAGACTCTGCCGGCATTCTCAGATGCACAACATGATCCAAAAGCTGATTGTAAGATGATGCTATCAGTCTGTCTTTTCTTGCTGCCTGTGGGTTCTGAATATAAATCACAAGCTGTGTATGCTTCAGCTGATCCTCTTTGTTCCTGCTGTGACCTTAGAGTAAATATATTGTTTTTTCATTTATATTTAAGAACAGATGAAAGTATGTTGGGACTTGCTTCACTATCCACACAAACTAAATCAATATTTCAGACCCATTCTGTGGTACCAATTAACTATTCCCCAGTAATGTCTGTTTTAGAAGATAATGCACCATCCAGTCTGTTTATTTCTTATTCTTACAAGTGTGCAACCAACAAAAGTGGAATCAAAAGTTTATTTAATTGACAGTTCTTCCTTTTCAGCTGCAAGAAATCTGTGTCTATGCAGAAAGCACACTAGGAAATGAGTAGATACGTAGGTATCGAGTCATTGATGTTCTCCCTCTGCTTCCACTATATTGTACTGAGTATTCAGACCTGTGTCTGTGTGTCAGTTTAATTATTAAGAGCTTCTCAGTCCGCAAAGCCAGATTATGCTCTTTGATATCCGTGGAACCCCTTTTCTGAAGCAAGAGAAACCACATCTAGTCAATTGTATGTAATGTGGCCTTCAAGGACCGCAGTGTTCACAGGTGGCCAAGAGTGGAGGTAGCCTGTATTTTCTGAGTGGGCAGGCTTTGGGAATTGTGAAGGAATGTGTTACTACAGGAGGTAAGAGTGAAATTTCCAACCTGTCTGGAGAACATAGGTGGCCAAGCCTTGCAGGCAGCTTTGAAAGGCACAGTCTCAAGATCTGCATATTGAGGCACTCATCAGGGTAAACTCTGCACCAGTTTATAGCGAGTAGCAGGAAGGACAGATGGTGCAAGGAGCCCCTTTTCTCTGGCTGCGTGTACAGAAGAGTAAGACATGAATTGTTTGCACCGAAGAGAGAAAATACAGCTGGTGTCTTGCAGATCGCTTATTTTGCTGTGGTTCTGAATTTTGTTACTCCATGTTCGGGTTTTGTAGATAAGACTCAGTGAAAAAAAAAGGTAATACATTCTCAGATAAGAGGAATATGCTAGATACAAGAGCAAGGATACTGGATGTAGACATGCAGGCAGTGGTCAAAAATCTAAAGTACTAATGTAATCTTCCAGACTTTTTTTGAACCAAAATGGCAAATTAAAGTTTGTTGAGGAAACACAAAATTTATGGAAAATATTTTTAATAGGAAATTTATTTACTTATAAAAAAGCTGTTTTTGACCCAACCCCATTTGGCAGAGGAGTACTGTGTGGACAGAAGGATTTCAGATCTGTGTGGAAAGAAATATAAAAGGAGATAAGAGTTTTTTTCTGAACTTTAGATAGGAATGGGGCTGGCTTGGTAAAGAAGTTATTTTATTAAAAATGCATTCAAGATTAAATTATTAGTAAATGTGAGTTGAATTTGTTGAGTAGTTTCAGATTCATTTTTAAAAAAATAAAGTTTTCAGTGAGTATGATGAAATTATTGTGGATGCTACATGGGTCCCTTTATAGAGCTTTCATTTTCAGTAAAATATTTGAAAATTCTTAACCATTTGCTGAAAATTTGCCCCAAAATCTGATTTTAGATTGACAAAGAACAAGACTTTTGTTTATTTCATTAAAAAAACAAATTCATGTAATTAAAATATATATATATAAGAAGGCCCTTTCCCCCTCCACACCTATAGAAGAAACCTGAGACAGCTGCGTAGTTGATTGCATTAGCACAGTCTTGTCCTTAATTCTCAATATTTCCATGCCTGTTATCTATATGCCTTCACATTTGCTCATGTGTCTTCTCTGGCTTCAAGCTCCGACGTCAGTGTGGTTTCAATATAAGCAATACTGTAAACCCTTCTGCTGGAATTTCCAAAGAATTTCTCTTTGCAGGACTCTCAAGTAGCAGAGGGGGAATAGGGCAAATTAATCCTGACAGTGCCAACACTAATTTATCACAAAAGAGCTATGGACAATGCAGGGATAACGTGATGCTGTGTGGAACAGCCCCATCACAATCCTGCAGCCTCTGTCACTCTTTAGAGGCAATCCGTAATGGCACTGCTCTTGCCAGGGCTTGTTGTATATCTGTATGTCCCACTCACAGGAACAGCACCTACCTTTTGATCCTAGCTAGCTCACACCGAGTGCGTAAGGTATGTGTGCATCGCCACTCTCTTGTTTGAAGGCTGTGTGTTCTGTGTAAATCTGTTGGCAAGAGAAAAATTCTTTCTCATCTCCTGCTTATTCCTACAACTGCAACCCCAGAAAAGCATCATGCTATATGCAAGCAAATCAATCTCTTGGAATGGAAGCAATTTCCTGTTTTCAAGAACCTATAATGAGATTAGGGGGGGGAAAAAAAACCACGCAAATTTAGTAAATTCACTGAGGAGATTATTGAACTGAAGTCAGGCAAGCTTGAAAGTGTGTTTGCTGTTGGTCCCACATTATAACTTTCCACTATTAGTTTGCCAGGGCTGACTTGGTGGAAGTTTTTCTGGAGCAGGTGCTTGGCACTTCTCTGCTTTAGATAAAAGATACAAATATTGACAAATGTAGTCATATACAAATATATATACAGGTCAAATAAATATTTTTCTCCTGGAGAAAACGAAACAATCTACTCAAATACACCAGATCCCTTAGGTGATGTAAAGTATCCTGAATTTGACCTTTGTCTGTGGATTTACACTGCTAAACCACAGCTGTGGCTTTGGCTCTGGCATACAGGCAAAGAGTTTCCTATTAGAAGCCTGAAGCCTCCTGAGAATTTGGGGTCCCCATAAAAAAGGCATCTGTGGGGTTTGAATTTAAATTCTGAAAGGTTTCAAGGTTGTGATGGAGCAACTCTGTATAGCATTACCTCATTCCCACTTTCGAGAGACACGTGATTTCTTTCTTAAGTCTCGTTGCTTTGTAGACAACATTTTCAAACAACTGCATCCTAAAAGTGTTCCGTATTTGCAGTTACTGAAGCTGACACCATGTGAAGAAGCAGTGATAGTTTCAAAAATCAAGTTTGCAATAGCTAAATAAATAAAGATGGTTTGGAAATAAAGCATTTATGTATGCTTAATAATATGTCAAGTGTGATATGTAGCTCACATCCATTTTTTTCCACAAAGAAAAGCAAAAAACCCCACAGAACCATATGTTGCATGCGGATTTTCTCCTGAAGTATATGTCCATTATAGCATAAAGCATACCTAAAATTATGCACATGCTTATTATCTTCTTCATGCTTTGATCGGATCCAGATTTGCCTGCACCGGCTGGTGTACAGTGAATCCATTCAGGTGTGGAAGCTTGTGGATAATGTACCAGGTAGTTTGTTAGCTGATGTGTATGTGACTCGTAGCCTTATGTTCCACACTCACTGTGTTTCAGTTTCCTAAGGAAGTTGGAAGCGTTCGTTCTGTTGGGGAGAGTCGAGAGGGGTTTAGACCTGAGATGACCCTACAGTAGCTGTGGTTCACAGAAATGCTAAATTCCCTTGGGATAAAAGTAGGCTGCTCAAAAAGTTGTCTCTCTCACAGATTTGTACTCAGCGGCTTTCTTTCCTGAAGTACTTAACAAGAATTTTTGCACTTTTGCAGCTGTGGATGCAGAAGCTTTCTGCTGCCTTGCTGGCAGGAATCTCCGAACAGCAGATGCTTCCAGAGTGGGCTGTGCCACATGTGCTACCCTGTGCTGTCTGGTCCTACGTTAGCTATCTTAAACCCAGTTTACAGCTAAATGTGAACCTCAGAAGTAGATCTTAAATGCATCACACACTTTCAGGAGAGCAGTTTCATTTGATTACAGCATGCTGCAAGTGAGATGAGCCCAGAGCTGAAGCAGACTGGGAGCCTTTCTTTCTGCCTCACTGTTTCTCTCCTGCAGTATGTGAGGGTTCTGCTAGGATGCTGGATTGCTGGTAACTCAACAGTGAATCCTAACTCTGAAAACTTGCCTGAGAATGGGACATCTGTGGTTTGTTTTGTGGTTGGGTTTTGGGTTTGTTGTTGTTTTTTTTTTAATTATTTATTTATTTTGGCATAACGGAAGCTTATCTGTTCAGCAGATGTGAACTTTCTTGTTGTGCATCTCTCATTATCAACCATCAATTAGCTAGGCTGAGGCTATGGAGAGTTAACCTTTAGCTTGAGAAGATCTGAAGTTACTCATCAAACAACTACACATTTCTTCCAATATCAGGTATTCCAAGATGCTAAAAGCCCCTTGGTACTAGGGACAAGTCCTTGTGTAACATGGTGTTTTGTTGAAGATGGCTGGGTACATCTGTGTTGAGCCTTGTCTGCAGGTTCTGCACTGCCTCATTCTACCCGATTTCTCTCTCACACAATATCCAGGAACCTGTGATGGATCAGAACAAGTGTTTAACATTATCACAGAATCACAGAGTGTTAGGGATTGGAAGGGACCTTGAAAGATCATCTAGTCCAATCCCCCTGCCGGAGCAGGAACACCTAGATCAGATCGCACAGGAACGCATCCAGGCGGGCTTTGAATGTCTCCAGAGAAGGAGACTCCACAACCTCTCTGGGCAGCCTGTTCCAGTGCTCTGTCACCCTCACTGGAAAGAAGTTTTTTCTCATATTCAAGTGGAACCTCCTATGTTCCAGCTTGAGCCCATTGCCCCTTGTCCTATCACTGGATGTCACAGAGAAGAGCCTGGCTCCATCCTCCTGACACTCACCCTTCACATATTTATAAACATTGATTAGGTCACCCCTCAGTCTCCTCTTTTCCAGACTAAAGAGACCCAGCTCTCTCAGCCTTTCCTCATAAGGGAGATGCTCCATTCCCATTATCTTGAGGTTTCACTGACTAGTAGGTAGCTGAGTCTGAGAGAAACATTTTTATTGAACAGTATGAGAACAGAGAAGTACTATTTTGATTTTGTTTACTTTCTCAGTTATTGCCACAGAAAGGCAAAGTACTGTCAAGCCTCCTCACAGATACATCTTGTGAGCTTGCCTGGTAGGTTTTCTGTCTGTCACACGACTGTCAGTGTGTGTGTGTGTGTGTGTTAGGCTTGTTGCAGAGAAAGGGCTTTAAGCGTAGAAAGGAAACAGTGCAGCTGGACTCATTTGGTGTAAGAGGTTGGCTGCACTCTTAACCAGCTACCAGTTTCACTGCATTACTACGACTTTAGTTTCCAGAAAGTTTTTTTCTAGTAGTAATTTTTAGTTATTGTTAATGCTGCAACTATCCTCCATGGGAGTATTTAACAATGAAAAGCACATGTAAAATATTGATGGAATTTCAGTGAAAGATACAGCCTGCAGAGAAGATCAGGAAAATTTTTCATGTTCTTTCATGAACAAAGACTACTGAGTTTCAAAGTTCAGATTGTATTCAGATCATGATGGCTGAGGAATACAGTGTATCGGTTGTATGGGAAGATGGGATGCTGCTCAAATGGTGTGTCAGGCAGTAACTTGAAGGTTGCTTATAAGTTTTTTTAAAGTATTTATGGCTGTATTTCATCATTAAGGTAAAGTCTGAATGGATGTATGTCCATCTTTACATATTGTGCTTCAGTACCTTCCTACACATTTTGAAGCATGTAAGAAGACTGGGCAGTGATGACTGCTCTGTTCATGGGAAGCTGAGGAAACTTTGAAAGTTGAATAACTGGAAAAAAAGTAAAAGTGGTATCCTGCTGTCTGTTCAGTTATTACGAATGCATGCGGAGTTGCTCTGTTTAATTCACTTTTCTCTAAGGGCGATTCAGTCTGTTCCCTTTTGGAACAGCTGCTCGGTCCCAGCAAAGCACGACAAGGCAGGCTCCCCTGTTTGCAGAGAGCAGAGTCCTCCTGGACTCCAGTTTGCTCTGCGGTAAGCGCTGACCTCAACACCCACTGGGAGAAGAGAGTTTGAAACTCAGTCACTCAGCACTGCAAAGGATTAAATGCTCCAGTTTCAGTCTGTTTAAATGTATTCTGAAACTTTCATTGTTACCTTGAATTAGATTATCAAAATGGAATTAAATTCAAGAACACCAACATTTATGTGAAGTGGAACTCTCTTTGCCTGCCTCAATTATGGCAAAAAGATCCTTGTGCTTTTTGTACTTTCATGGCAATTAGGAGTTTCCCTTTGCTGGGCTTACTAGTAGCACTGTAACTTTGAACAGATTGGTATCCACAGCTCCAGCTTCAAAGCCTAAAAGAAAGTAGCTCTGTCTGATAGTTTTATTATATGTTTTTAAACTACATGCAACAAGAGAAGTGGTGATTTAGTGGTTCTGCAATGCTTTACTGACTTGAGTTCAAATTATAACAGACTGCTAACCCCTATTTCTCACCTGTAACTCCAACCTATAAATTATAAACATGCTGGCAAAATTGTTATATTATTATTTTTTTATAGCTCTCAATTTACAGCTCTGTCTGTCCTTGAGCTGGTTCTTTGTATTTGTTCCAGTCTCCTGAGGGTGGATTCATTGACTAGTGACTCCACATTTTAGCTCAGAGAAAATTCAGTCTCGTTCTGGTGTCTTCAATTTTTCACAAGACCTTACTGTTCCTCATTGATTGTGTGCTGAGGATTAATTATCCTGTCACTTAATGTATTTACACTCTTGGACAGCGTATTGGGTGACTTATTCTAGTATGGTCAGCATTTTTTCCTAGTATGGGGCATGTTTGTTTTATTAATTGCTGGACAAGCAACATGTTGCCATTAGAACGAATGGAAGTGATTGGTTAGTGAAACTGTATTTATTCCCTCAATAAATCTATGATGGTAATTTTCTTTTGCTAACTCAGAGAACTGGAATGCCTGCATCTTTTGGTTTGAAGGCATTAGAAAAATTGGTGTTTCATGAAAGAAGATTACTCTGGTAGGTTGGTTTACACAGGTCAGTGCACTGTCCAGAAGTATGTGATATATGTAGATCTGCTTTTTCAAATACATGACAAAAGAAGTATGATCAAATATGGGAAATGTATAATATGGATTCTTGCTTTTAGTACTTGGAAACTTCTGTTCGTTCATCTTGCAGAACTTTAAAAATAGAGAGATAGGTGGATGTTAAATATGTAATTTAACATGTTTCTCAAAGAAGTTCAGAAAGAGAAAGTAAGATTTAAAATAGTGAAGAACTAGGCATTTTGGTATACTGAGACTACTGCTAGTTCAGAGCCTAACCATTCAGTCCTCCAAAAAATCAACTCAAGAGCTAAAAGCGAGGACATGCCAGGAGATTTTTTTCCATCGAGTGTTGTGTCTTTGGAGGGGACAGCATTGTCAGTTTAGTTTCCTCCACTTGCTTTTTTAGAGGCTGTTTATGTTTAGGATTCAAAGTTGTTAGAAAGCTAGAAAGCCAGTGCCATTTACAGAAAGGATTTGTGCTGTACTGTCAAGCCAATTCCCCAACACAACATTTCCGTACTCAGATGCATATACATCCTACTATTTATACAGTATACACCTTCTGTGAAAAATGGTTCCTGTCCATGATGTGAGTTGTGGGGGAAGCACTGAGATGAAATGTCACTAAGACATCGCCTGACAGTGTGATACATTGCCGCCTAAAATTACACACAGGCAACTGAGAGCCATATGGCCTCCGGGCTGAGCAGCAATGTCGAGTCTGAACATTCGTCCCTCTCAGTCCTTCCAGCAAGTTCCCCTTTTGGATCGTTGGATTTTTGAGATCCCAGGAAAAGGGAATTCTGCTACATGAAAAATATAAATATGTGAGCAGATACTGCACAAATGTGTTCTGAAGGTCAGCTTATTAACTTGGTAATAAATATTGTAAAGAAGCTGAAGTTAGAGGTCAGGAGGAGGCACAGCTTTGCTGCTTCTGCAATCCACCATTAATGTTTTCTTCCTGATTTGGGTATGTAATAGTTCCTTCTTGGGTGCTGTGGCAGGTGGTGTTCATGTGTTTAAATCCATTGTAGCCATAAATCCTAGAGTAACAGAATCCTTAATTCTCCTCCTTGGTTTACCTAGTAAAAGATGAAGTTATTAGTATGAGAGGAGAAAACAGTCTGAGTTATCAAAATAATCCTGAAAGCTTCTAGTCCAGGTCTGTGACATGCAGAAACAGAAAATGTTGGAACTTTTTTCTTCCTCCTTTTTTTCTGCAGGCCTAAGGCAGCATTTTTCCCTGACTGTGGTGTTTGTTTTCTCAGTATGGTGCTGGTTGTATTAGATATTTGAATGTTACAGGTACAGTGTTTGACACAGCATCCCAGTCAGCTAATAAGAGAAAATAGGCAGGACTCCATCAAACCCATGAGAACAGTGCAGCTTGTGCCGGGTGTCCTCACCTGTACCTCACTTTCACAGGAACTCACTCAGAATGACATCTCTCTTCTCATCCAAATTTTCTTAAATACTTGAATCATTTTAAACTGCATTTTACAGTGAGAAGTTGTACTGGATTAGCAATGGTTTGTATCAACAGATTTTCTCTGTTGGGGCCCTTGGGCAGCGTGTCTGTGCAGTGAAATAAAGCAGAACCGTGCTGGGCTCACGCTTGCAGCGTCACCTTGACTGTGGAACGTGGATGTACACGTATAGATCTCCAGGGACTTCTTACTCAACACCTTTGTGTCAGTGCTCTGAACACCTCTCTCACAAATGCACTTTCTGTGAAGGGAGCGAGTTTTTCTGGGGTCTAAGGCATATAGTGACAGGTCAGAGCATTAATTAATATTAGTGTAAATTTGGTGTTCTTATTTTAAGGCACACATCTCTGTTAACAACTCAGTGGCTTTTTTTATGAAGATGTCATATCTGAGACCCTCGTGTTGGATACTGAACTTTCTGTGTGCTCAGTAGCTCCTTGGCTTTAGTGCAGTGGCGGGAGTTGGAGCTGTGCAGCTGTGAGCTCCATGGCACAGTGCCCCAGCGTTACCTGCCTTTCTGCATGTGCTGACAGTCTTCTGTAGTTATTGACTTCATGTCTAGGCCATAGCAGACTGTGATGCTACTGTATGAACATCTCTTGCCTGCTAGTCTTATGCCAATAGACAGATCTGAGGTCAGTGTTCAGAATGATTAATTTGCTGGCCTGATATCAAAGCGAATATTAGGGTACACCATATTTTGACATCACAAAATTAAGAATTCTAGTATTTATGGTTTATGTCAAGCCACAGACCTTTATGGGATTGCTGACTCTACCTTGTTGCATGACTGCTAGAGTCATTGATTTCTGAGGTAATTCTGACTGACTTTAGCAACCTTTCGTACTACTTTGATATGGAGGTGCAAGCCTCTTTTTGTTGTCATTTCTGTAGTAGCTGTAGGATGGTATTAAACCACCAGTTTCAGTAAGAGTTACTACTCTGTCTCTCCCGTTGCTGTGTGTATGCAAAGGCAGAAAACTTTGCCTTATCGTCTCTGATAAAATGGGCTGGTGACACAGTGCCAGTGCTCCGCCAGTCTATCTTCAGCACATCCCACCTGGCTTACAGGAAAGCAGAAATGTGTGTGAGCGCATGGTTTTGGCAAAAAAATTAACTGTGTGATGACACTAGTCTTACACAACTTCTGGGCTAGACCTAATCTGTGGTCATACCAATCATTTACAGAAGAAATTACTGAAAAGGAGGATCTTGCATAAACTGCAAGAAAAAGTCTGTTTCTTCTTATTTCCAGTGACAGCATTGTCACTGAATATGGAAGAATTCTGATACGTGCATATAGCTCTAAGGTAACATTATCATCTCACCAATAGCGGTATGTTCTAGTTAGAATAGTTCAGAACAATATGATACCTAAAGTATCACGTGTGACAGAGTGTTCAAGAAACGGTGATTGATGTGAAAGAAGAAATGTTTATTCACTGGAGCGACCTGAGAAAGGAGGAGGGGCAATCACTGTGAGTAAAAGAGGGAAACCCCGGTACACTGGGTGCCTTAGAAGTTTGGGAGAAAGGTGAGACTGAGAAGAGATGTAGATCTTTGTGTAGGAAAAGCAAAGGAGAACCGCAGGAAGACAGCTGTAGCATTCTGAAAGCTTATTCCACACAGTAGGATTAGCTCCATGCAGTTCACTGAACAAGAGCCATGCGTTGACTGCTCGACAAAAGCAGTCTGTGGTTATTCACTGTCTCATGTTTTTTATTTGTTCTTTCTTTTTTTTTTTAAGTACTTTTCCTCCTTTAGTGGTTCACGTTATTTTACTTATTGTGTGTGTTCTAAGGGATTTTTAAGGAGGATTGAGAGCTGCGCTTGTGTCCGATGGAGCCTGAATGCTAATTACCATCCTGACAGGGTATAATAACAACACAAGAGCATCAGTGAAGGGAAAAAAAAAATAGCAGAATATACAATTATTTTATAAAAGAGTTTCTTTCCTTGAGGGAAAAATCTGTACATTTACCATCTGTGACAAAGGAGATGTTGAACTGTATAAGTGAATTACCCATAGCTCTGCGTACATGTGTGTATGGAACAGGATGAACTTGAAATGACATTAAGCAATTTTGTTATTGCAAGAAAAGACTAGAAAAAGTACTGAACTGCAAAGCTGCATTTCCCTCTCTTTCAAAAGCCTAATTCAGTTTGATAAATGAAACACGATGTAAAGCAGAAATATTATATAGACCTCTATGGAAATATTTATTATACTGCACAAAGCTTTAATTTTTCTTTGTGCCATGTTCTAGGTGGAAACTTATGGTATGTTGAAAGAAAAATGTAGAAGACCTAAGTTGTGTCAGTATTAATGATATGTTTAGATGGGGTTTATTCATCTACAACAAAGGACATTGTAGCAATAATAAGGGATGGCTCCCAGCAACAAAACCCTCTTACTCTAAAATAAGTGTATTATTTAAAGTTCTTCTGGCAACGAACTTGATAATATGTACTGCTATCTGTTTTTCAGTCTGGTTTTCAGTTTTCACTTAAGTAGCATCAGAAAATGAGGCCAAATGACATTGCAGAAGTTAAATTCCGTATTTCCTCAGTTAAATTTTTCATGTGCAAGAGGAGTCTTCTTATCTTTGTACCCCTTGTATATTTGATCAGAGATAGTCTTTCACAAAACTCTTAGCTCAAGTCCTGTGTAACCATGTGTTATCAAATTACAGGTGAATCTGGACCTTTCACTTGTGACGTTCTTCAGCTGGCAAAAAGAAAATAATATATGTTTGATGTCTAAATTGAATGTCAGGAGCTAAAGCACAGAACTACCTGGTACAGGCTATGGAAAGCAGCAAAGGGTTAGGCTCTAGGGTGCGTGAGAAAAGAATGACTTTTCTCAGGAGGCTTTCAATGGGGAACCTGACCTACAGTGTATTTCTATCACCTTTCCTCTTATTGATGTTCTCAGGCCATAGGTAACAGCAGAATGATGACTTTATTACTAAATACTGATTTGTAATCAAAGTAGATGAAGCAGCCAAAAAGGAGTCTTATTTTAGAAGAAACCTGGAACATAGAGAAAAGAATTGAAGAAGCTATAGCCAGATGGTCTATCAGTCCTGTAAACAAACCATTTCAAGAAACAGTGGAAGAGTTGAAGATGACCATATACAAGAAGTGACAGGTGGAGTTTCTGTGGATCAGAGGAGGAGTGTGTGTGCACTGCAGACTCAAGTACCTGGATAACAGCTGCTTATTATACATAGATAGAAATATATAAAATAGCATATGTGCATTCACTTGAGTTATCGTGTTATTTTCTGTTCTTCCTGTCCTTCTGCCCTTCAAGAAGGACATCATCAGAATTTTCCTGTATTCCTTGGAATAATTTAGGCAGCTTGCAGACCTTAACCTTTAACAAGAGCCTTGATCATTACAGGAGTAGTAAAATGCTGTTATCACCAGTTCATCACAAAGCAGCGTCCATGCCAAACTATTTTGATTCTGACTGTAAGGGACACCCTGTTGCATAGAACATGGGGGTCCGTTGTAATGTGCTTGGCATTACACAGCTTTCATTTGGCCAATGGTTAGTTTTCCTCTCCTCATATAGGTATTTGTAAGTTAATATTCTGTGTATATTGCTAAAGCAGTGAGAATTTTAACTGAGCTAACAAGTAACAACCACAAAAGGCTGGTCTTTGGACTATAGCAGAAGTATATGCAGACAAAGCTCCGATGATACTAAATTAATGTATTCTTATTGCCACGTTGAAGGAAAATTATATCATACCATTAGAAAGGCCAGTTGATAAAAGCCACAGAAGTTTAGTGTGGATCAGCAGTCATCATTAGCTATTTGAATACTGAGTGAAATATTTTAATAATGTAGTCTGCTTTTTAGTGTATATTGCCATGCAGTTTGTCATCAGGAGAAATAGAAGGTATGTTATTCGTCTTCCTACATTTCATTCTGCAGTCAAAGTTTGACAGTAACAGTACTTGCACAATTTAAATGCAAAAAATGTAAATAATGTATATACTTCCTGTATCTGTGGCAGTTATCTGACAAACTGGCATACCATGAACGAAATACTTCAACTATTTTTGCCTAGAAAGGACAGGCGTTACACAGGCTACATACACAGTTGTAGAGACAACTGGTGAAATCTTGACTCTGTAAGTTGGTGGAAGAGCTCTCACTGGCTGCTCTGAATGCATTCTTTTACTCGGTTATTTTAGAAATACGCTTAACCAAATTCCTTCTTGATAATGGAACAAACAAATCTATCCATTGCAGCATCAGGCCTCAGCAGTTAAATCCATCTTACACAATAACTCTTCCCTCTTCTTCTGTTTTTTTTTTGTTGTTGGTTTTTTTTTAAGTCATGCTTTCTAAATTGTAATTTCAGTTCTTTGCTATCTTTCTCTTTCTAGGGAAAACTAAGAACTATTTTTAAAATTTTTATTTCAATAAATAGATAACTCTTCAATTAGATATGCTTATATAATTAGAAAGCTGCTTTGCTTTAGCTTTATCAGAAGTTTTATGTGTTCTACAAAAATGTGTATTTTATGCAGATTGTGGCATGAGCTGTGCACGAGTATAGTAATTTGCAGGGATTTCTGATTGTTGTGTGGACCAAATTAGAGCAAAATGCTGAGAACTCCATGCCCATACAGAGTTATTTGCAGCTAAATGTGACAAAATGTTAGTGCCATGAGCCAGACTGTATATTAGTAACCAATACAAGGCATTCAGACAATAGCAAAGACAGAATTGTGCCTTGATTTTTATGGTTGCTCACTGATCATGAAGAAGTTAGGATTATACAAAATGGACTAAATGGACAGTTAATCTGATCCAGACTCAAAAACTCAAACCTGTATCAGTTTTAAATACATGTGATTTTTCAAAGTTGCTGTCACTATATCCTTGAAAAACAATAATTCCTTTATGCATCCCAGCACAATGACATGTTACAGCAGCGTAGGCTGTTTCTCTACTATTAGGCAATGATTCCATTGAAATGAGCATTAATTTCAGAAATGAAAGACGAGATTGTAAATTCTGGCAGATTCCTTCAATGTAGAAGATAGTTATCAACATATTGCCCTGACAAGCAAAATGGCTGAGTCTAGGCAAGGGCAGCCAGCTCCCTGTGTGAGCTTCCCAATGCAAACGCCACTTTTTCCAGTTTTAGGTGCTCATGTGCAGTTTGGAGAATCTAAGCCATCAAAATAGGTACCTTATCTCAAACATACAACGCTGACATTTAGCCATACCTTTTACAAGCAAATGTTTGGGCTTCAGCTTTCAAATAACTCTGTTATTTTTCTATTACAGATGACCTTGTGGTTTTCCTGCCAAAAGCCTGTTAGTAGGAAGCTCTTGAGCAAAGATGCTTGCTCTTGATGGGGAAAAAAAAAATCATTTAACAGTGTCCTCTGTTTGAAGATGTGATCATCACAAAGCACATAACTGATTATGGAAAACATTGTGAGGGTCTGTAATGTTTAGATTGGCTCTTGCTAAAAAGGACAGGTGTGCCACACTCAGTGTTCTCCACTGGCAGGAAATAACGATTGGTATAACATCTACTCGGTGTTGCAAGGCAGCACACCAGCTGTGTTTGTTGCAAAACTACACTGAGCAACTCAGGAGAAAGTTACTCTCTTCATCTTCTTCTCCCCAACTTTCATAGAGTGCCAAAGCAAAATAAGGGGCAGGTCTTCTTGGAGGTTTGTGTTCAATGTTTTTTTTCTTGTTTTATGAATCTGATTGATTTATAGATGGAGAAAAAAACCCCCAAAAGTACAAATAATATTAACGATAGACTTAGTAATAGAAACAAAAAACATTTTCTAGTATAGCAAATCTAATTTCTAGTATAGCAAATTTTAAGTCTTCCATAATTAAAAGAAAAAATATTCTTTAATCCTCAGCAAATTTAGCTATCTGATACTTTTTTTTTTTGCTGTATTACATGTCATATGCACTTAAGGTAAAGAAAATTATTTGGTTTACAAAATTGTGCAATATAAGTTAGAAAATGTCATAATGGAAGTTGTTCATGCAAGTTCATCTGTCCTGTACTTCCATGTTTATGCAGCCTTTAATTGCATGACAAATAGGACTATAATGTATTATTAATAAATCAAAATTGTATAACTGCATCCTGTTTTACACGACACTGTCTTTTTCCATGCAGTCTCATACTGTGCATGACAACACAGCATAACTAAAGTAATAATTATATGCAGCATTACAGATCTTAAGTTAAAGCAATTTAATCCTTGGTGTCTGAAATAAGGTATCTAAATTCAAACTTAAGATCATTTTTGGCAAAATACACTGGGTATCCACCCTGAAGTTTGGAACTGGTGTTGCTCTGCGGCTGTGCAAGTGTGCCTCAGACTTATGCTAAAGGTTTGTGCTTAAAGAGTTTTTTCTTATTTAAATATTAGGATTATTATTTAATTTCTTATTTTAAAAGCAGTGGCACTTAGCAGCACCCCAGATTTCATGTCGCCATTGTATTGTGTCTGACCAAGAACATAATGACGGGTAATTGTGTGGCAGAGCTTATGCTGTATGGCGGTGGGATTGCTGGGGCTGAGCGCGTGTGCAGTTCAACTCGTTCTCGAATAATCTGTCTGCTCTGTGTGGATAAAAGATCTTGTGACACATTTTGTAAGAGTGGTGGTTTGCCGTGCTCCATATTGGCTGGCATGTTCACAAACTCCTCAGGGAGTTGTTACAGTCTAATATTGTTAAAAGCTTCAAAACCTCTCCAGCAGAGCTTGCACTGGAGCCGCAGGGAGTTCTTCATGGCCAGCAGTGGCAGGATCATACCCATGAATGTAGAGCATTTGAGGATTCCCTGGGAAGAAACTGTAAACCTCACAAGAAAAAATGCCTTTCCCATTACTGCAATATTCCAAAAAACTGTGTATGGTTGCAGTTTACAACATATTGCAGGGGAAAAATAAATGGAAAACTTTTTTTCCTTCATTTTGTTTAGATTAGCTATACAATTAATAAGCAATATCTTTTCTGTTCCTGGGCAGATCCTGTTAGCCTGTGCAGCAGCAGGCAAAACGCCTGAGTTAATGATGTAACGCTGCTGTAGGTGACTGAGGTGCCGCCTGGATGTGTTCTTAGCATGAGGGAGGTGACTCGTGTTCTCCTTCCTTCCCAGAAGAACAGCAGGTGCTTCTCGGTGTGAAACTTTCCAGTCAAGATACTGGTTAGTGGCCAAAGAATAACAGCACATTTAAGGCAGGCAAAGATGATCTTGTGAAACTCCTGAGACCTTTCTTTGTCCTCCGCTGCCCGAGTGCTGAGTGTCCCCCTTTAGCAGAGCATTCTATGGGAAGGTGTGTGGGCAGTGCAGAAACTAACAAAAGCAGGGCCAGCCCTAGTGAGCACCGTACTGTGTGTGACACCCCCGTGCTCTCTTGCCTTATCAAACCGCGTGTTGCGCTGGCTGAGGCAAGCTGGTTTGCCTTCTGGTACAGGAGCAACCTCACCTGTGAAATGTTTTGATGATACTTACCTTCTCCACTAGGATGCTGAGAGAGTTAATGATGCTTTTAAGAAGCACTTTGGGAGTTTGAGATTACTGCTAGCAGTATCTGTAATCCACAAAATAATATAGCAGTGGAAGCTAATTAGGTATTTTTTTCTCATTTGTATTTGATTGCCATTTCTGTTTTTCAACTGATAAATGACTTCCAAACTTACTAACAAAAATCCCTGCAAATGTGTGCCATTTCTCGTCTTAAATACATGTGAAGCTTTGTCATCCCAATGATAAATAATGCACTTGAAAAGGGAGTATCTCAATCACATTTGACCTGTTATATAGATAAAGTCAATGGTGTCTGCAATTACTCTGCAATCCAACAATTCAAACCAATCTGTTTTTAAAGACAAATCATGCATAAACTCAAGCTAAGTAGTGGTCTCCTATGATTCTGATTCAAGCTGTGCTGACAAACCCTCATAAAAGCAGATAAGCTGTATCAAGAACTAATTAAGAACAGAGTGTTTTATGCACCCTTTGCATGAAATTAAATAATGGCATTCGGGGAAGAACTAAAGCAAGAAAATCCAGCATATTTTTCTTATTCATACATAGGACTTTAAAAAGTCTCAGATTTTTCTGAAGCTTCAATTACTATATGTATCTCTGGGACGTGAATGTCAAAAATGAGCCATAGGCAGCAGAAAAAGATTTCTTATTTCACTGGTTATTTCAGTCTTGTTAATTCAGGGTGGGACTATTGAGAAAAATAAGCCTAAATTATTCCTTATGGAATTAGGACTAAAGTTCTTGGCTTCCCTTAGTAACGTGCTTATTTCACTTTATTGATTTTTCAGTAGAGACATTTTGTTCATTCTTTGAGCAAGAATATAGTACCTGATCGATTAATCAAGTAACCTTTGATCTTTGGAAACAGACAATAGGAGATTAGAGAATAACTTTGTATTAACTTGCTGCTTAATGCCCCTACTCATTTAGACTTTGTCCAAAGTATATATGACCCTAGTACTCCTCTACGTTTGTTGGTAAAGTACTTTAGAAACACGATATGATGCCTGGAAGGAAAATTTGCATAGTGCCAGTAGTAGTTACACTGACTTGAAAAAGTTGATTGTGTCCCAATATTTGAGCACTTTCTCCCATACACTTGATTAACAACAGAAGCAGTAACTTCCATATATATATTCCCAGGAATATTACCATATTCACTGCAAGTAAGTTGTCAGAAGATGTTGGAAGAGTGTACAGAAGTCTGTGTTTAAAATTAGCTTTGATCAGAATCAAACCTCTGCCTAATTAACATAGTGATCTACCTTGCATGATAGTGCATTTTAATCTTTTGTGAAGTCAAGGTAAAATAATAACAGTGGTTTTACCATTTCTGGAACTCACAATTTGAAGATCACAAAACACTTTCCAAACCTCAGGTTTAACAATACCCTCATGTATTAACGTTCTGCCTATTTATAGAAAGGAAAGAAAAGGGAAATGAACTGAGTATTGCTCGGGTGGCTTTATATTCAGAGTAAGGTTTCAAAAAAGCAGCTAAATTACCTTCCGTGTATACAGAAATATTTTTGTTTATTTTTCCCTGGTTTATATTGTAATATGCTTTTTTATTCAAAATACACTTGACTTTTTATGCTGATCTTTTAAAAGTATCTTCCTACTTATTTACACTTGAAATAAATATTTGTCACCTGTCATGGAAAATAGCTTTCTGCAGAGGAATACTGCTGTCCTCTTTCTACTTTCAGGCCTGCTGTCTCTTTCTGATATTTATCTAAAACGACTCCAGTGTGTCGTACAGATTTAAGTCTGACAGTCCATGGGGAAGACAGTGGTCTCTGAGTAGTTTGGCTGTGCTCCCAGTGGAGAAATAGGAAGTGGTAGCAGTCCTGAAACAGCACATTTTAGCTGCAGACACCCGCAACCTCAGCCCGCTGAGAGCAAGAGAACAGGGGAGCTACCTTGAAAAGGATAATTCTGTAGGAAATCCTTTGTTGGAAAGGGTTAGTTGTCAACTAGTAGATTTCAGTGAGGTTCATTAGACTAGAAAGAGCATCAGAATCACTCCAGCCTGAAGAACATTTGTGGAAGATATATTTCCAGTGGATCTAAATCTTCATCCAGATTAAGTAATTTCTTTCTAAATTTTTATTTATTAATGTTTGAATCTCTGCTTTTTAAAGAAGCATTATCAAACATTGAAATATCGTACTCTCAGCAGAGGTTCCATAAAACTGTCCATTCCATAAAACTATCCATTAAGGTCATTTTTTTCTACATATTTTTTTTCCAGTTGTTTTAATATTCTGGTTTGAGACATTCATGTGAAGACGGGTATCTCTTTCGCTATTAATAATTGCTGTCAATTAAGTTTCCATGAACATGTAACCCTTTTCTTGAATGTTCTTTAAAGCCTTCATGCACTTTTTTCATATTGGCATCTGAAATTCACATAAATATCTGTGCACAACTTAAAAATGATTAGTCATATAATTTGATTGGTGTTTTTCTGATTCCCTGACTGGTATGAATGTTCACAGAAGGCTATATTTAAGTGATCTCATCCTGAGATTAAAATGTATTTTCCCTGAACATCTGTGCCTGTAAACTGAATGCTCACGAGAAGTGACTATAAATGGGCTGTTCAGATGTGCAATTCAAATCTGGCTAAGTCTAATTCAATTGAAGATTTAAACCAGCATTATTTCCCCCCCCCCCTTTTTGGCTGTATTTATTCAGTTTTGGTAGATCCTGGTAATAACTAGTAAACCCAACTGCCTGTTCCGAAGCCTCGTGTGTTTCTAGTGCATATATGTAAAGCCAGTGGGAATGTTTCATGGCGTAGTAAGGCAGTCCTATAGGCAGAAGACACTGCTAAGAAAAACCGGCTGAAGAAACAGGTGATTATTATCTTTACTTATCTTCACAAGAAGATTGTGGACTACCTGTGACTAGGGCATATATCATTTGTTAAACATATGGCTCCTGCAGAATGTGAATATGTGGCACGGTAATTTTCTGTACATTTCTGTACACATAAAGGGTATAAATCAAGAATTGTCTTCCATTGTAGAGGGGAAGATGCTGGTTGCATTTTTTGGCAAATTCAGAGGAGCTGCCAGTCTTTTGAAGTGCAAAATGACTGATTTTCATTGCTCAAAGAGTTAGGTATACAAATGGAAATGCATAGTTTTTTTTTTTCTATAAATGTCAACACAAAGCTGTCCAGGTGAAAACCACCTTTCCTAAAATATTTTTTCCTGCATAAGCAGATCTCTAATCTCATTACAGTTGCTTTGCAATCTTTACAGAGGCAATCGCCAAATAAAATTGTAATGGTTGATATGAAAAAGGAAAAATTAGGTTCTAAGTTTAAGTTCCTTTCTCACTACTAAGTTAGTAGTAATAGAGATGTATTAGAGAATTTTCCACAACACTTTTGTAATTTTTTTCAAAATAATGTGCTTCATTTCAGCCATATGGTTTAACGGCTGGGTCCTTTGGGAAGTGCAGTCCCACAAACATGGTGTTAGGAGTAGTGTTACTGCTCCCATGCAAATTATCTACCTTGTTGTCTTGCAGGTGCATATATGGAAATCACTGGTGCCATTTTTCATGCTACGTATTTATTACCTTTTTATTATGTGTTCTACTATCCATACAATCTTACGCACAAAATCCTTTCAACATCTGTAGTCTGCTGTGGAAAAGCATAGCACATTTAGTTTAATCAGTGGTATGAGGTCTGATTTTCAGTATAGTTTCATCTTTTTCTACTGATCTGGGGCACAATAGTGTGCCTTGTATTGAACAAGGAAAACTTGTGTTTTCCTGAATCACTGCTAGGGCAAATGACAGCACAGTTTCAGTTTTTCAGTAAATGTAACAACAGTTTAGAACTATAAAAATGTCTCATAAGATTTTACATTTTTGTTGATGTGGTTAATATGGCTATAACACGAACTTACAAGCAGTAATAATAGATGCTAAATGTTCTTTATTTTTATTTGTTTATTTTAACCTGCTCATAAAGTTTTGACCATTGTTATCTTTCATGGCGAGGTGCCTGGGTCACTTGTTATTAAAAGCAACTTTGCAATTCAATACCAGGATGCTTTCATGTTTCCAAGAGTGCCATTTAAAAGGCCTTCTGCAAGTGATTTCCTGGTCTACAATAGTTGTGTTTAAGTTTAGAATTCAGGTTCATGCGAATTAGTTGAATAGTTTTATGTTTTCAGCCTTCTTTTTAATGTTTTGATCCCTTGGGAAGCTGATTTTCTTGGATTAGTGTTTCCTAAAATTCCTTGAACATCCTTTAACTTCCCATGTTTTTGGTGACGGTTTTAGTATTAACATTCAGCACTAGAAGGTTAAGTCATTTATAAAGGCATCTTTTTTTTGTCTTTATGCATTTCAAAGGTGTTCTACTGTGTTGATCAAAGCTGTTTTACGAGGGTGTTTGGATGCATTGACCAACTGTCTTTTTAACAGGACTGAGCATATTGACCAGAGGTTAACCAGCGGCAGAGTACTCCTCCTATTGCCAAGGGCATTGTGATAGGAAGGTTCCGTGTTTGTCTCCAGTCAGATGAAAAGCTCAATGGGATCATTTTTGTGATAGATAGTAGGCATAATTTACTTTTTTAAGTTCATAAATATCACTGAAAATATTCCCTTTACTTGTCTGTTGGATAAAATAGTTGGCACATTCTAGCTTTGTTAGACAGGTGTAAATTTTAAGTGCGAGCAAGTTGTAAGAATGCTGGATGTTTCACAGGATAGAAAAGAACTAGAATGTTTCAGCTCCATCTCTAAAGGTGATTTTTTTTTTCCTTTTTTTTTTTTAAATCTGAATCTTTCTTTTATTTTGCATGGGCTTTGTTTTTGGAATCTTCCCAAATGTACAGTCTGGAAATATTCACTGATATCATATATGTCTCCAAACTAGATTAAAGAAAACTACTATGATGATAAAACCTGTCCAAGGATTTGCAGGTAATAGTTTTCAGCTCAGTAGATGTTACCTGTGGCATATAGTTCAGATTGCTATGCATATTATTTTATGTTGGTCTACAAAATACTGTCTACCTGTACCTACAGCAGTGCTGTGTTTGATAATGAAAGTTATGAGCTACAGAGTGTATGTACATATTGGCAGTTGTTGCAGGATAAGAAAGCGACATTGATCCTCAGACAGAATAAACACCCTTTATATGGCTAGATACAATACAAGTGATGTAAAAAATAAGTCCCTTTCCAGCTGTGCATTGGCTTTCACATTCTTCTTAATTCCCCTTGACACCATCTCTAACTCACTTCAGCCGTTAGTGCTTTAATAGTTAGTGTGTATATAGTGTTTCCATGTATGTGTGATAATGTGTATGTGAGTGAATGTAGATGTGAATAAATGTGGATGTATTTATGTGTGGTTTTATACATGTAAAAATGCAGTCCTGCTTGCATTGTTCTCAAAATCCAAATCCCAAGCACTGAGCTTTGAGCACAGATGCTGTTTTCAGCAAGACAGTACTTGTCTATTCTTTGAATGTCATGGCAGATGTTTTACCTCGAGGTTAATATCTGACTCGCTTTAAATTCATGTGGGAAATCTGAAAGTTCCATTTCCTATCTTGAAAATCAATAGAAACTTAATCAGAGCTGCTAAAAACAAGTCCCAGTTCTTTTGTAACAGAGAAAGTAAACAAGATACAAAATTAAAAGTGACAGAATATTTTACATGAAGGACATGAAGTGCACCACCAACTAAGCTTCAGCTCTGCAAAGCTTGTGTCTTTCAAGTTGAGGTTTGACTAGAGAAAGCTCCATCTGTTTTTTCCCTATACCAAGGCACTATAGCACATTTAAGGTACATTTCAATTTTTAGTATCGTATAAACACATTTTTTTACAGACATTAGCCTTACATTGAACAGCTTGTATGGTGACCTGACAGATTTTCTTTGTCAGAATCTGGGTGTTTAATACAGACTCCTCATGTGTGGTTGTTATTCACATGCATATGAATCCAGATCCTGAACACTTTATGGGTCCTCCTGCCCCAACAGATTTTGTGCTTGGGCTTCATGTGGCTCAAGTCCTGCCTTCCCTTCTAGCCTAAACTGATTTGTTCTCTGTTATTGCTTCTGTTTTCTTTTACCTGGATACTGTTGTGCTGAAAGAAGGTGGTGTTTGATGTTATTTGCCCTAACTCTGAAAGGATGTTGGAGGTATATAATTTAATCTCGAAGGCAAAGGAAAATTGAGACCACTGTGTTCATTTTTTGTTTGCCCAAGCTGGCTGGTCAGAGGATATCCTGGTCACTCCATTCTGCAGCTGGATTCAGTCTGGAAACAAGGACTGTTCTGTTAAGTAAGATTGCATGGGTAAATAATCAAAGTAGAGGAAACAGTGTAAGCTATTGAAGAAACAAAAAAAAATTAAAAGTATGACCATGGGTATCTTGTTTACACCATCCTTTGTCTTGTTGTTAGAACTTCAGAGAGCGCAGGTATGTTTTGAGAGGGACTGTAGCAATTTCTGAAGTGACCAAACAGTTGTAAAGCTGACAACTGGGATTTCTGGACAGTTGAGCCTACAAAATTTCAATATGTTGATTAATCTACATGGTCTTTAACACTGAAAGGTAGTATAGTGGTTGGCAGCCAACAGAGAGAAAATAAGGTTGGGCAGGGCATAGCTACACAACAAGTAGGAAGAAAATAACGAGGAAGATGCTTACTGCAGATAACTACAAAATGCGTATAGTGATAAGATCTCAAATACTCACAGGGCTATCTATTTTTATCATGTTTCCCCAGTTCAGCCAACAAATCTGTTATCAGCTTGTAGACTGTGCAAACAAAACAAAATAAAAAGGGGGGGGGAGAGAAACAGGAGACTGTGAGGCTTTCTCTATTTGATTCACTGATTCATTAGTCATTACTGATGACTTGATAAGCCATTTCAAGAGCTGCACTTGTTTCTTGATTTTTTAGAAAATGCTTCATAGTCTTGGTAGAAGCGATGTTCCTAAAATCATTGTGACTTTGAATGTTTAGTTCATGCAAAGAAAGCTAGTCTGTTTTAGTTTGAAAAAGATGACCGCAAACCTCTCGTTCCTAACTATTAAGTGCATACATTCAGCTCTGATAGAGATTACTTTGGTCTTAATGACTTCAGGTAATATCAGATGGGAGTAAGGATCTGTGTTTGAGCAGTTTATCAGTAAAATTTGCCACATGTAAATCTCCACTTAAGCGGTTCTGAGGGGGATCACTAATCCAGAGTTTATGGCAATCATTTGAAGTCACTGCAACTGCGCAAATCATATATTGTCTTTGTTCTACTGATGTAATTTCTTTTTGGAGACGCTATCCACATGGTGGCAGATAGTGATAGAAGTGCTGTTCTGATCACAGTGCTTTGTTCTGCTGCCTGCGTCACAAGAGGAAGATTTTTTTTGTTTCCCCACTTTGACCTTCCGAAATTCCTTTTCTTTCTAGCTTGATTTTTGAAGAAAATTATAACACCTAAGGTGAGCCTGTACTAAATCTCATTTTGCTGCCTCATCTGGGAAAGAGATCTTAGTTTTCTTTGGCCAGTGGAAACAAGGAAAAGGGCAAGCCTATCACAGACATCCCACAGGATAGCGAAAAAAAAAAGGCCTGTGTGGGCATTGGAAAGATGATGTGCAAGCTGGGGCTAACAGGCAGGAGCAAAAATGCTGGTAGAGGAGTTGGATTGTGGCTGTCTTCTGAAAAGCAATGATATGGCAAGCAGAGCACAGATTTGCCTTCTCTATCTGCATCTAAAAGAACCTGTGCTTAGGGCAGAGCTAAAACAAAGCTTAGCTAGAGGAAGGAACCCCAGAAGTTCATGCTAACGTAAAGCAAAATTATGTTTCTGAGGGTGTAGGGTTTTGGCTTACTCTACATGGGCACTAATTTTTTTCAGGAACAAGCTAAAACTGGTGCAGGCAAGCAGAAAAAGTCACAGGAGAGAATGGTATTTGGATAGGTGCATCAGTGAGCACTTCTTTCCCTTTGCCTCGTGAAACCTTCAGTTGTCTCCAGGTAGCACCTGGTAGGTGTGCGCAGGTCTCCACCCTGTATATATTTCTAACAGAGTGAGTTTGTTTGTTTGTTTGTTTGTTTTCACTTGGGACTAGCTTAACTCCGGTCCCATATATTGAAAGCCCAATTGCAGCTGGAGCGCATCTTCCAGTTCATGCTCTGAGACAGCGCTGTGGCACAACCAGCGCTCCGTCAATGGGGAGAATGGTAAGACTGACTTTAAAAGTCCACTTTGGATCCAAACTTGAGTACTAGTGTTGATGCTCCTGTAGTAGATTAAGAGGACTCTCCAGGGACTACTTCAAGCAGATGTCCTTAAATAGGTTCATGTGTGACGGTTGGGAGAAGAGGATGAGGCACAGAGAGGAGAAACAGAGCACTTCATCCAGGAGACTGGTGACACAGTTCAATTCCAGTAGCAATCTTCAGAATCACTGCTGCTGTTCCAATGGATACAAAACCAGAAAGATTTTCTTGTCTGAGTGTGTGCTTTAAAGCATTTGTACAATTAAAACAAAAATTTGACTTAATTTCTGTCAGATAAAAAAATCCCAAAGGAACCAGCAACGAAAGAGCCTAGTTTGTTGAGTGGATTTTGGTTTAAAAAAAGAAACATTGTCGTTGCTATCTTTCTTCTTAAAAACCTCAGAACTTTTAATGAGTATACGAATTACTAGAGTGAAAAAAGCTGTTAACATTCGTGTCTCATGACTCAGTTTGAAAAGTTCTTTTGCTTTCTTTAAAGTTAAATTTAAGAAAACAGAGCATTAATATGTTAATTAATAAGAAATTCAATAGAGATCTAGAAAGTAAGTAGTTAGACTACTTTTTTCTTTAGTAACTCTGTGAAGCTCATTAAATGTTTCTTGGAACACATGTGTAGGGAAAAAGCACAGAGAAATCTTCTTAAGATGAGCTTGTGAAGAAACCTCCTGTCTTAAGAGACATTGGTATTCTCAAATGTATTGAATCTGCTCTTAGAAAATCACATTAATTAAACAAGTGATTTTATTTGGTCCTTTGAGCGAATACTTGAGACAGTTCTCTTTGGGTCCTAGAGCTGAGTGAAATATTGAGTTTTAGATCAGTGGCTGAACTAAAAAATGCTTTAAAATAAGTGTTTTAAATAAAAGTCCAAGACTTTTATTTGCTTTTTAGTTTTTTGGTTTTTTTCTGCACCAAAATAAATTACTTGAAAGTGGGCTTGAAATGCTCATGTGGAGATAATTTTATTGATTGAATAATCAATTTCATTTTCTTCTCTTCAGTTTTTTAAATTAAATAAATTTAATCTTGCAAAAAGTTTCAGAGCCAAGCTTTGAACATGATTCATTTTGAAATGTATTTCACACAGAATCACAGAATGTTAGAGATTGGAAGGGACCTCGAAAGATCATCTAGTCCAATCCCCCTGCTGGAGCAGGAACACCTAGATCAGATCACACAGGAATTTAGTTTCTAGATGCATCACTTTTATTTCCCGTTCCCTGTCTGGAGTGGTAGTATTTCTGGATTTCTGCACAGATTTCATTGTCTGCATCAAGATGAGGCTTCATTATTTCATGTGAAAACTTGTGATCAAAGGATCAGCCTCGATTCTGCACCCAAGAGTTGTGTTCCTGTTCAGAGTGTCAGGATTTGGTGTCGTCTTGCTCACTGTGGCTCCTATAAATACATGAATCAGCTGTGGGGCATGTTATGGCTTTGAGACCATAAAGATGGTGTCATTTTTGTGCATCTCTTCTCTGCCTGTATAATTTTCTGTGATCAAATCTGACTGTACACATTCAGTCTCTCAAAAGAACTGTCTTTCCTGCATTCCAGTCTCAGTGCATAGCTACACCTCCGTTCAGGTGGGGTCCCAGAGTGACCCCAGTCTTCTTCATCCTCTCTGGTAACTCTGCTAACGTTTTACTCTGTACCAGGTGCTGAAACCACTCCCCGTTTTCACAGCCGTTGTGGGAAGTTGGGTTGCTGTGCTATTTCCAACCCATCTCCATGTCGGACAAGCAGGAGTGGCCATTCTATTACTAGCTCTATTGCATTATCTGGAAAATCCTGTTTTCTGAAAACACACTTTTGTTGCAAAAGTAAGTGCAAGGCTAGTCCTTGACACCAGTCATGGTGGTGGAGGCTTTTAGAGAGGGCTTGTGCATGGTTCAGACCTCTTTTGCTAGCAATTACTGGTAACATGAATTATTTCACTGTGGTTATGAATGTATAACTTTTGGAAGAATCTGATGTTAAAAGCTCCTTCAGGTCATTGCAGTCATTTTGGGCACATTGAACTCACCGTTATGTAAGTACACACAAAAGCAGAGCAGGCTCCCTGCAGCGCTCTGTCGTCCTTGTCTGCTGCCTATGAAGTGTGTGAGAGGCTTGCAGGTTTGCCTGGTTCATGAAGAGAGGCTAAGCAAGCTGTCCTCTTCAGAGAGCCTGAAATTACTGCGTGCTAAATGGGAAAAATATACCAGAAGCATTAACAGTGTATTAGCTGCCTTCCCCCTGTCCACTCAGAACCTAGATGGGGCTCGCTGTATTTCTGTTACCCCACACAGGTATTTGTCAATACTAGAAAATGTTTAAATGAAATGTTTCAGTGCAGGCTGACAAGGTTTCAGTTTATGAAGAGCACAAGAAGATAGGCTGCACTTCAGTGTTTACCCAAACCTACTGTTCTGGTATAAACCCCTCTCTCTTAGGGGGATGAATAGGGCTGATGATAAGGCTGAATCTTATTTGTCTCACTGGTGATAACTGAGAAAAATGGAATGATTTGGGAGAAACCTGTTTGTTACTGCACAAATTAGACTGTGCAGAGGACACAAGAAAAAAGAGGTAAAAAATGGGGATTCAGGGGAAGAATAAACCTGTCTTTCACCCCCAGTGGATGACATACTGGTCAAATACTGGGATTAGGGTTAGTGATTAGAAATTATTCTTTTAACAGACAGGAGAAAATAGTAGAAAAGATAATGCTGTTTCTGAACCATCTTCTGTCATTCCCTGCCACATCCCCTTAAATAGCTGTTCTTAAAGAAGAAATTTTTTTAAGTATAAATAAAATAAAAGTCAAATGTATTAAATATTCAGATGTATTATACTGCATTCAGACTGCTCAGCTTAGTTAGGAACATAAGGTTAGAAAATACTTGTCGTTTCATTTTAACTTGAAGAAAGTCCCTTTTAAATTTCCTGCAATTTTTTTTGGTCCAGACAAAAAATCATTAGTTGGTTGTTTTGGAACCTTACTCTTCAGTGCTTTGAATTCACTTCCCCAAGTCCATTCACAAGACTGGATTAGCTTTAATAAGCTTTTTTGGTTATTTGCCTAGTTTGTGTTCTTACACATCAGTGCTGTTTCCTGTTGCTTGTGTGTGCGGGTCCTCTCTGTTATACTTCTCATCACCTTTTCATTGAGGTTTTACCTTTCTCTCCTACACCTTTATTGTGCAGTGCAGCTTCTGTTCCCTTGTTGTTGTTGTAATATTTAGTCAAGTTTATTTAAGACTGAATTTTTCCTGCTGGGGTAGAGGTGATCAGAACTGTGCAGAGTAATTCAGATGACATCCCATGAGTGCTTTGCTCAATCCCTACTGGAAATATCTTTTAAAATCAATTTTTGTGTCACAGCCACCTTGCTCACAGTTAGCTTGTGATTAGCTAAGACACCTACATCTTATACAACTACCCTCTAATGAAAAATCCACATGAATAGAATATTCTTTAAATGAATATTTTAAAAATGTCTGTTACTGTTGTCAGTTCCGTCAGACTGGAGCAGAGATCTTATTGTCTACATAAGATTGTCTGTTAGTGTATTTTGCTTAAAATATTTGGTCTTCATCTTTGTTCATTTCCCATTTTGAACATTTGCAATTCTGTCAAGTACCATGTCACAGTCAGTCAAACTTTCTTGACTTTCAGCATTAACGATTTGTGTAGCCATGTACTGTTCACACAAACTGCTCATTACCGAGAGCGTAATTAGCCATCTCTATCGTGTGGGACACTGCGTGACACACAGAAGATTAACAAATAGTGGATGATGAATGATGAATAGTTGGAACAAATCTTGAAAGTAGTATGGCAGGAGAAATGAATGCTTCATTGGATATGACCTGTGCTGAGTACCTGTCTTTCTAGGACAGACAGAAGAGAAATAACATCATGTTTTGTGAGTTTGGATGAGTTATTTCAGGAGGTGAGACTGTTTCAACTTTACAGTAAAAGCTTAAAATTTGATTTATGTCACACTTCCATCAGTCATATTTTGCTGTAACCTTATGGATTTCAGCAAAGCTATTTTGGCTTTATTCTACTGTAAATGATATCAGTGTCACGTTCCTAGCTGGAAATACAGAATTTTTATGAACTTCACAAATTAGTGTTTCTGGTCTGGGATAGAATTATGATGTAGCTTGCAAATACAAATGTCTGACAAATCAAGATCTCAAAAAGGAATGAGTTTTGCTGGCAGAGTTTTTGTCTTTTGTTCTCCCAAAGGGGTTATTAGTGTAACATGCAAAATGTTTCCAATTAAACTCTGAAAAAAGAAAAATGCCAGCTTTTCACAGAAGCTTTCTCCTGAGGACTCAGACCAATTGCAAGATTTACTAAGGTTTAGAAATATTTCATTTGTATCTGGTTGCTTGATAAATTCACTGTGAAACCGCCTGTGACTGAGGACAAACCTTGATTCTAAAGAACTCTAAAAGTCACATAAAAACACAGGCTGGTCTCAGCTTGGGTCCATCCTGATCTGTACTTGCTTTGGTCTCACGTGCTGCTTTCATCTCCTTCTGGTTGAAAACCTGTGGTACACAGTAAAGCAACATTTTGAACCCCAGTGTCTGAGACTGCTGCGAAGGTGGTTATCATCACTCATCTCTGGCAAAGAATTACTGGGTTTTATTTTGAAGACTGAAGAAGAATGAGAAAAAAATTGCCCTCATGCTTTGTGTGTGATTTTCCAGTGAGATGGTCCAGTCTTGCAGCTTTGCCCATGTCTAAAGCAAACCAGCTGACATTTTGCCATTCTTCTTGTCTTCTGGAGGGGGTAGGTGGTTCACGTAAATTACATAAAGCCAAGGAAGCTGTTCATACTAAATTCCTGTGAACTAGATCTGATGTTTTACACATAAGCACTAGAAATCTGTTCTGTGCTGTCATCGCTGAACTGTTAGCTGGCGGATGTATTCCCCACACCCCCCACCCCCAATCAAAATTGGTAATTCATGTGGAAAATAACGTGAGGGCCATTGGCAACCTTAAAACTGTTTTAATCACAACATGCCTAAGTGACCTACCTACAAATTCACTTCTTTTCATAGTACGTAAAAAAGTAGAAGTCCTTTCAGCCTTATCTGGCTTGCATCAAAAAGCGGTACTGTATAGATGAAATCTTTCCTGTGAGCTTAACCTTATTCAATAAAAATGTTAAATAGCACTGTTGGGTAAGGCTAATGCGTTGTAGTAGCAGTATTTAAATATTGATTTTTGACAACAGATGAGGAAAACTAACACAAAATAAACTTGAGCTTCTAAAAACACAGCACCCAGACAGAATTTTCAGAAGTATGAAACAGTAGAAAATCTGTTTCTTTGGACTTAGTTTTCCATGGTGCTGCACTGTGGTCTCTACAGAAGAGATTGTTACTGTATGACCAAAACCCATAGAATAAATATTACATATCCTGTACTTAGGGGGCAAAACTTTTCATATTTAGCAGCTCTTTTTCTGCCTGTAAATATATCACTGTAGATATTTCATAGAATCATAGAAACAGAGAATGGTTTGAGTTGGGAGGGACCTTAAAGATCACTGTGTTCCAGCCCCCTGCCATGGGCAGGGACACCTCCCCCTAGCCCAGGTGGCTCAAAGCCTCATCCAGCCTGGCCTTGAACACCTCCAGGTCCTAAGAAAAAATCCATACTAAATTCTCTGTTCTGTTTGTAATGTCATACTTTACTGTAAATATTTCTGTCTGGCATTGAAAACTTCCAGAAATAACAGGTAGCCCTAGTTTTCAGAAGACTGGCTTTTGTTGTGTTCACAAACAACTGGCTGTAAGCAAATTGGATGGAGGGTGGGAAAAGAGAATAAACCACAGGAGCTTCAGGCTCTTTGTATTTGAAAATTCAGTTTCTGGGAAAGATAGGGGCTGTGTTCTGAGCAAAGTTCCAAGCAATGTCGTTTTTTCAGCAGAAGTTAGAGAATGTGCAGTGTTGCCAAAGTGCTCAAAATGGATAAGCAATGGGTGGCCATGAGGGTCCTGGAGACGTATGTGAGGAATAATCCTGTGTGATTCCCAGTTTCCCAAGAGGTTCTCTCAAAAGGCACGATTTCGTAGAGGAAAAAATCCCTCTAATTCTGGGCTGCATTATAATTACAATTTTTTAAAGTAGCAATTTTAATTATCTTATTTCTGTCACCTTTTTTTTTTTCTTTATTTCATATGGACTTATCCTACAAAGTGTGGGGAGACATGTAAGTTATTGACTTCAGCTATGAGACTTGAGTTTCACCTGTGGTCACGTACCTTGCCAGTCTGTGGCCTGAAAGGTTGAACTTCCTAGAATTTAGCCCTTTTTTTAGTAATAGTTATATGCTGAATTTTTTTTCTTTTAGTACCTAGCCTAAGCTCTTTCAGGTGGAAGCAGATTTTTTTCCTTATTGTCTAGTAAATATTAAAATGAGCTCATCTCTTAAAATGAGCTTTTGATACTATTATTACTTGGTGCTACTCTAATATTATAATTCAGTTATACCAATAATAGAGCTAGTTTGAAAATGGAAAGTTTCTCTTTTCTATTAGCAAGGAACACAGGACAAAGAACCAAGGTTTTAATGAAAAACTTTGTCTTACTGGAATGCCGGACATTTGGCCAGCTAGTCCCAATAAAGTTTGACGTATTTTGATTATAGAAAAGGACACATTTTTTTCACTTTATTTATAAATTGATGCCCTTGTTATGTAGAAATGCTGTGCAATATTCCAGGAAATCTAGTGAAATATAATACCCTTCTATGAAAAAGAAAAAAAAAAGGCAAAACCTTTGTCTTCTACAATGAAGATGGTATGGTTGATAGGGTTGCTTTCTTGGTAGATAGCAGTATTGAGGACAATGAGGTACTTGTCCCTTCCTTGGGTTCTCAAGGGACTATGGTGATACAAATAATAACAAATCAAAATACAGCTGATATTAAAAAGCACAGCAGAAGCGAACAGTCTCACAATAGGTGCCTATCAGATCGGTGTACCTTAGCTACAGAGCTAACTCTGACAGGATATGGAGGAGGAAGATGAAATTGAAAAGAAGGAAGGGGGGCTGTCCCAGTGAGCACACCTGAAATCAGAATGACAGGCAAATGAAGCTCATTTCTCCCACATGGCCACAATTTGGAACAATATATGTATGAGAAGACCAAATATGCTACAGAAAAGCAATGTAACACTTGGAAATAACTGCATAGTTGCAGTAACACAGGGCTGTATTTTTAAAGGTTCTTCATTGTCAAAGGTTTAAGCTGAAAGATGCACCCTTGCCGAAGTTTTCATGATATCAAACAAGACCTCCACACCCCTTTTGGATTCCTCTGTGGGCTCATGTTGGCAGTTATATGAAGTCAAATGCTGATAAACGTTATGTTCATCAACCTTATACCGAATGCAGAATATTCGTTTTTCTGACAAGTGATACTTGCCAAATAATTCTTTACAATTTAAAATAGATAGTACGGGATTTGTTTCATTGAGATCTAACAGAAAACAAATTAGGAACAAAAATACAGTTGTGTTGCAATGCATTTGTGCAAGAATGCAAGAGTATTCCCAGGTGTATCCAGCCGTCTGCACAGAGTCCACGCATACCCCGTCTGCATACCTGTGGAGGCGTCCAGGCTCTCTGATGTTCTCCTGGTGGCCTGCTAACACTTAAATGGGGCCTTTCTTAGGGAGGACTTGCCTTGTTAGGAGGAGGATCTCTTTGTGGTGTTCTGTCTATACATGAAAATTAGACAATTTAGTATGACAGGTATTCTTGTACATGACATGGCTTCAGGAATCTGGTTTGAGCAAGTCTGGGACAAGCACATGGCCCACTTATGGGATGAGAGGATACGTGCTGGGAGCTGTGAGATTAAACACTGAATGGAGGTTTTACACTTCAGTTATCGTCAATGTATTCCTGCTCTGCTGAGCACAAAGCCCAGCTCTGCCTCTATGTAGAGATGGAAAACTTCATTTGGAAGTCTAAGCACAATATTGATGTTAGGTGATGGCATTGTACAGGAGATCACGCAGGCTTCCTGTAGTAGAAGCAGCCTTTCCCTGATTGTATATTGGATGTACGTTGCTTCTAATAACATCAGTCTCCAGTTTATTTTAAGAGAAGTTGTAATACATCTGTTACACCTTAGACCCCAATTACAGGGGGTGTCTAAATTTTGCTGCAGTATGTGTAGGTATGAAGCCTAAATGAAGAGAGATTCATTCCAGCCACTACTTCCACTAACAGGTTTAAGGTCTTGACTTTGCATAGTAACAAGATTATAGAAATGCCTGAAGGACAATTATTGTATAAAACCAAATGTCCCCCAGTGATTTAACGTTGCAAAAAAAATTCCCTTTCATCTTATTATTAATTGTATAATTAATGCATCCTGTGTACTGATAACAATAATGCCATGTAATTAATTTTTAAGAATTAAAACCTTGCCTTTATCCGGTCTCATGGTCCACTTTCATGTTTATAGCTGTGAATATAAATCCCCTTATCTAATTATAACATGACTGGTTTCATTGTTCAAAAGGAACCACGCTTTATTATTTATTATTTTATGATGTTATATTTTACTTTATTATATTAATTATATGCTTTTCTATGTTCTTTAAAGAGACCAAAGAACACAAAATTTTAAGACTTCTAAAGCTCACCACTGAAATTTGATGGTGGTTTGGATAAGGTGTGATATTTCATTTGTTTTCTGTGTCTGTTTTTGTCTTCCATGATTACCCATTCTGTTTACAAAAAGGCTCAATTAGCATTTGAATAGTAAGCCAGAGAGCAGACAGGTTGAGAATTCTTATAGAACTAATTTGGCAGGCCTTCTCATCCCCCCCACCTCTCTCTCATAGCTTTTCTTTCTCTCTAATCAAGCTCCAGTTATTAAAGCTAGAATAAAAGAACTGATTTTCCATTACGTTGATGCATGCTGAACAGTGCTTTTTCTTTCAGCTATGCTAATTGGACTCAAAGGAAATATTTAGTTTATAATAGCAAATGAAGAATTCATTAAATTCTAGCAAGCAAAAAAGTCAAGCAATGGAACTGGACGTTATTTTTTGAACACATCCTCCCTTTCAAGGTACTTAATACTTACTTACAACTAGCAACAATATTATTTAATTTTCAAACCTGATTACTTTGGGAAAAGACAATTCAGAATCTGGGAAAGGAGGGAGACATTTCTTTACAGCAGCAGATACCCAGCAAAGTCGAAAATCAGAGTGGACACTTGACTTCAATGCAGTTACAGAGGAGCTCCTAAAGGAAAAAAAAAATTGTACTGTTGTGTCTCTAGCTTCTGTCTTATGGCCCCTGGGGTAAACCAGGTGAGACTGCATTGAGATCAAAAGACTTACATTGACAAGAAAAGTCTGCAAAGCCTGGAGTCGCACAAGAACAGCGTTTTACACTAGATTCCCAGAATTTTTGCATCTGGTCATAGCTGTACGTCTTGTGATTTTATTGTTGATCTTGTGATTTGAAGATGGAAATAGAGCTTCCAATGTGAACTCTTAATTAAACTCAAGATTCTCGTACTAAACAAAATTAGAGCTCTCTTGATTATGAAAAAGCACTGTCTAAAGCGAGGGTTCTAAAGTCATGGTTTTAAGCAATGCCATGATTTTACGCTAGTTTTGTAAAAGCTAGAAGAACTGGAGTGCTTGACGTAGGTAGTAGGGATTATCTGAATATAACAGAGTCTTTAGAACCTCACCCAAAAAATTGCGAAGTACCTGAGTAATCCGTCTTAAACTAGGACTACTGGTAAATTAAGGTTAAGCCTACATTTAGGTTATTTGCTGAACCGAGGTATTAAAACCGTTCATGACTTCTAGGAATTGGCAGAGAGGGATGTGTCTGGGTTTTTTCTTCCAAATGCCATTTAAACAAGATAATTTCTAGGAAACTGGAAAGCTACTAGTCTGCATTATGTTGTAGCAGCTTTATGCTACTGTGCCCTGACTGCCTTCATTAGAGGCAGACTGAAATTATGTGGGTGTCAGAGTACTCAGAGTCATCGCGAAGATTTGAAATCTCTGGTTGTTTCTGTGACTATAGAACTAAGCAGTATCATCCGCACTGATCTGTTGATTCACTAGTGTGATACAGACTACACAAATGGAAGTGCTTTTACAGACAATTTGTTATGACTTATGCCTTAATAAACCACAGCTATCCTGTAGTCCTCCCAAGAACTCCTCCCAAGGCTACTTTGATTCTGTGAAAACCTTAGGTTTGCTGACAGAACTTTCCAGTCTCAACTGCTGACATTGTGAGGCTGCTGGAGTACAGACAAGTGGTTTCTGTTGCTCCTGGAGGTGGATTTACTTAAGCAGTGGAAGCCTGAGAAATGCCAATTTTCAGCAAATTTGTGCCTTTTGCTTGCATAACATAGGAGTGTAGACTAGACCTCAAATCTGCCTGTTCACTGGGAAGATGAAAGGTCAAGATGGACATTGAAGATGAAAGTTCAAGTTTGGTTTGTGTGCAGAGGTGTCTCCTACCTGGGTATTACTGTCTTTGTTCTGGGGAACATCAAGAGCAACATTTTAAGTAAATAGTAATGAACTGCAAAACTAAATGAAATGTGTGCTACATTTCTTTGAAATGTCCAATATGGGGCAGAATCGTCTAAATCATATACTGTTTTTCTTTGGGGTTTTTGTGTTTTGTTTTGGGTTGGGGCTTTTTTGTTTGGTTTTGTTTTGTTTTTTCCTTTTTTTGACAGTGGACCTTCCTTTATGAGCCTGGTTCTGGTCACACGCAGCAAAAAGCTGCTGCAGGTACTTGACACTCGTAAAATCATGTTTGCTTCATTTAGGCAGCTAAATTGTAGATACCCAAATCATGGTCTCTGCCTCAGAAAAAGACTTGCTTTTCTCTCATGGAGGCACAGCTCTGATGAGTACAATTCGTCTTGTAACGTATGGACACCTCACAGAGGTTGAAGATATGCCGGTATGCCCGTGCTTAGGTGGCTTTTTCTGTGTGTTGGAATTTGAGACAGGTTTTTAAGCAGCTTGCTGAAGGTCTGTTTGCTAGTTTGTGTTATGGTTCAGAATCAAAGATCTCTGCAGTCCTGAGGAGAAGCCTGCGTGTTAGCATGGCAGTATCAGCGCTTGACAGCCAAAATCAATAAAGTTTGAGTATTCTCACACTGCTGCTGTGTGCAGGGTAAGCCAAGGACTGAAAGGTCTCTGTACTTGTGACACAGTATTTCTGTACAGGAGGAGTCTGTTGCTCCCTCTGGTAGTCAGGTGCATGTATTGTCAGTACAGTCATCAGTGAGGTTATTGCTGGAGGATTATTACGGTATATATAGTATAATATATATTTAAAATTGTGATTGTAAGCTCTGTAATGAACGTTATCTTGCTGATCCCACAACGTGTACCATGATGTTGTAATAATAATATAAAATCAAAAAGTTTTGTGGGCAACTGGCCCAAACCACTGATATTAAAAATGCAGGAAATTAAAAAGACCACTGGAAGCTTGAAGTTGAGGCATTTTTGACCCGGCAGGGTCATTAGGTGTTTTTCTAACTTTTAGTTTAAACTTAGCTGCTTGTGTGAACTTCATTTCATCAAACTCTGTTATTTGAGGTCCACACACAGTGCCAGCCTTGCGTTAGTGTCAGGAGCATGGGTGCGAGGTTCTTGGGAGCACATCACTGCCCATGTACATGCCATTTGACTCATCTCAGGCTCATTTTATGGGCTGGAATTGCTCGTAAATTGGAGCACACTGATGCTGTCTCCATGTTCCACTGTCTAGAAAATAGTGAAAATGTGCCTTTTTCTGCTATCCAGTTGTTGTATGGGATGGGTCATCCCTTGTAAGTGATGTGTCATTTCTTTCTTTGCAACTCGAATCTTTACATTGCTGCCCTTCAGTAATAAACCAGTAAACAGACCAAAGCCTTGATCAATGTCTAAATGAACAAACAGGCAAACCCCAGCAATGATGAGGCAGGTCAGACTGGGCACATCCAAACAGGCCGCCCAAATCCCCTTTGCAAAACAACTGCAGAAATAAGCCCTAAAGCAGTAAAGCAGAGGAGCGCTGCTTGCTCTTGCCCCTGTGGCACTGCAGAGGGAAGCCGGCCACCTCTCCATGTCCCTGGCTGCAGCGCCTGTGTGGGACAGTGGCTGCAGAGATGGGGCTCGCCTCTGCCCTCCCCATTGCTTTCCGTCAGCTCGGGACCCAGCCTGCCTTCAGCCTCCCTCAGCCACACTTGCTCAGTGCCCTTTGCTTTCATGCTCTGATTTTTCAGCTCGCTGCCTTCTTCCTCTGACCTTTTCTCCTTTTTCCCCATGCCACTTATTACTCTCCTGCTTTCCCGCGGTTCCCTGAGCTCCTGGCACCTTTCGGCCCTGGGCTGCTCATTGTGTCCTCGCAGCTGCCGCGGCCCTGGCGGGTCACACCAAAGGTCTGTCCCAGCCCCTCGCATCCCCTGCATCGCGCTGCTGCTGTGCGCGCTCTTCATTCTGTGCACGCTGCAATGGAGACCAAAAGGGAACGGTGTTTTGTCAGAGGGAGACGCTGAACAATCAGGGAAATGAATCAGAAACTCTGCAGTGTTCCCAGGTGCAAATATTCCAACTCTCCATTTCCTGCCTCCAAAAATATCTGTCTGCAAGTCAGCAAGAACCAATCACCACAATGAAAATGCTGTTAAGATTTAAATATATTAAGTTTATATTTATTTAAAATTATATATTGGTAAATCTCATACTATTTATATTTTGTATATAGCATATACTCTGTACAATTACAGAGTACATATATAAAATATAATGATTATATATGTTGCTGTTATGTTTACAGGTAAAATGAGGACTTTACAGAACTGGTCCTAGTACAGCATCACTTTTGTTTAGGTTGATTTATTAGATTTTTATGTTTAAACACAAATTTTTAATATGACAACATTTTATTTTTGCCCAGTTCAGCAGCAGGCAACAGAAAACATGGATGTTTAATACGAATGGATTAATTTAGGAGACATAACTGGTCTGTTACTGCTGAAGATAACAAGCTGTCTGCAGGCAGCACTGCAGCCTGTGTGAGCTTCAGCACAAGATATAAACCAACTCGTTTATGGCTGCAGTATAGCTGTGTAATAAGGTCGCTGGTCTACCCTTTGGGATTGAGGTTGTGAACCCTTTTAAATCAGAGCAGGAGAAGAACAAATCCACCTGTAAAAGAGTTTTCAGCCATTGCACTCCAGGGAGGAGTTTAGTCTCACAGGACCAGATTTTAAGTGTTTAGGAACCTAAAAACTGTCTATAGGGTTGTGAAAAGTGTCGTAGCACCAGCTGTAGGCATCTGAATGACCTTCAGAGACTGGTGATGAAGAGGAGACCTGTGCCCTTCTGGGGCAGCAGCTGGAGGCCAGCTGTCTGTAATGGCACTTGAGCACTGAATTTTGTCATAGAACACCTAAATCTCTTGAGGTTATTTTTGAATGATGTTTTCTGCATTATATTGCAGGGAAAGTTGTTTTAAATAGATATATATTTTTTCTGATTGCAACTTGAAATCCACTCCATTAAACAGCTGAACGTGCAGGCTCTGCCCCTAGCTGGTCTCCTCTGCAGTAGGTGTTTAAGGATGGATTTGTATTGCTTGGAATCCCTTGCAGGGTAACTGTGATGGTAATCACAACACATTCCGTGCTTCTCCAAAAATGCTAAAAATTGGCTATTTATCATGTGAAAATGATCTGTGATGTTATTTAGCTGTCTCTTAAACAAGGGGCGTATTTGCACACTGAAAGTGAAAACAAAAACAAACAAACAAAGTGAAGTCTTCCCAGATGTCTTTTTATGAGTTTATTCAGGATGAGAATAAGAGATAGGATAATGATATAGCTAAAGAACAAACCCTATGAAGCCTTTTCAAGATGTCAGACCGGACTCGAATTCACGGCTGAAAATACTCCGTCAAAAATGGAGATCCATTTCCTCATTATCAGGCATAGTAATGTGCTTTCACCTAACACACCCGAAAACTAGAAGTCTTGAAAATTCCTTCTCTTCAAAAATGGCAATTATTGGCTTTGTTTCTGCTCTCTTGAATGCTAGAAGCAGATGGAAAACTCATGGCAGTGTGTGCTCATGTATGAATTTTATGTTGGTTTCAGTTCAGTGAAGACATTCATGAATTATCATGAATTTTATTAAAAATCATGGCAGCCAGATACAAATGCCTGTGCTATAAACAACCTTTGAGGAGTGATGGAAAGCTACTTTCTGTCATCAGCTTAAGCTTCTGTTTTTTATATCTAGTCCCATCTAATTATCATCTCGAGGAGAGTAGTTCCTTAGATCTGTCATTAATTAGCTTGAGCTTTACAGAGCTGAGCTGGACGGAAAGAGTGAGACTTGGTCTGTAAATTCCCAGCCCAAAGTTTTGAATGCTTCTCTTATTCAAATACAGCTGATAGAGAGAAACAACCAGAATCACTTCAGCTCAAGCTATGAATGTGCAATAAGGAGATGGTAAATTCAGAACGAAACATGGCCTTGTTGTCCTTCCTAAGATATAAGGGGGAGGAGGAATCCTCCTGGAGCAGAATTTTCAGGATACAGACCCAGCTGTTCAAAATTTAAGGGGAAGATACAGTCAAGTATATGCTGTAAGGAGATGAATTTTGCTGAACAATTGCAAATTGCTTTCAATAGAAACCTCCCTTTCAAAATCTAGGGTCGTCTTTCTGCAATGAAGGACTTGCAAGCAGTGCTGTGTATATGAGGAAATGTGTGAAATCTAACAGTAAAACTTGCTTTTGTAAAGTTATCCACCTGCCTGTATGAGTGACAGCTTTCATCAGGATACCGACATCTCATATGTGTGGTTAATTTGACTGCCATTGATTGCAGGGGAGCTAATTGCAGGAGGAAAGTTAAGCAGATGGAAATCTTGGCAGTGCTGTGAGGTCCACCATTAAGTTCTAAAGTTTGTCACAGAACTTTCACTTCTACCATGCAAGGGACAGAAGGGGCAATCCTTTGCACATACAACTCCTGTACCAACAGCCAATACAAGAAGAAAGCAAAGATTTTGATTATTTAAGAAGAAAGTGTGCTTAACTTAAATCTGATTGCAAATAGAAGTTTAATTTCCATCAAGTTTGCTCTAGCCTGGGAGGTTTTCTGATTGCTTGTACAAAAATACTGATTAATGATCATAATTTACAAATAAATGTTTTCCCTGCAGTGTCAGTGGGAAAAATGCTAATATTTATTGCTTTCCAGAAAAAGGTTTTCAGCAGACCTGTCAGCATAACTACAAATGCTTTACAGAGTTAAGGAAGATTAAGCTGACAGCAAGCCATTTTCTGTTGTCACATGAACAACCTTACATGAGGTTTATTTATTGAGTCGAGTGAAAATTAATTACATATATCAAAGGGAAAAAGTGTTGATTTAATTTGAAGATTTGTTTACCTTTATTTGAACAGCCTGAAAGCTCTTTTCAAGATTAAGTATTTTAATTAAGTGCATTAATAAATTAAAGTGATTCAGGGTCATTTTCTAAGCCAGAGTTGTTATAACTTTAGAATAAATATTATTAAAGTGTATAATTAAGTGACAATTAATTATCAATCCCAAAGCTGACTGTATCACATAAATCTCAATATTGTTTGTTAAAGGGAAACACCACTGAAATAGTACAGGCAGTAGTCATTATTTTAAAAACTGTGTTCTCTTGGAGATTATGAAAAGGGAAGGAGTTTTTTTCAAGTTTAATGCAAGCAGAGTTTCAACTACTGCTGCAAAAACTGGCAGATGTTAATTTATTAATATTCAATAGACTCTAATAGATTAGATAACAGCTAGCAAAAGTTTGTTGTAGCGGTTTCTCCTCCATCAATAGGTAATAAAAGATGCTGGCATTTCGTCACAAACATGTAGGAGGTTTATGTGGTATTGTTCTAAATAAACTAGCTTTCATGTCTTAGCATGAGAAAATTCTGGCTCAAATTCATTGTCAGGAATTGCCAGCTGTACAGACCTATATTGAATTGTTTCAGAGATCTCCATCGGGACTCTGCATTCCAACGTCCTTGAATGTTTCGAGGCAGTCGTACTACTGACAAGCAATCCACACTTACACTAGTGTATGTGTGACAACAAGCAGTAAAATCCAGGTAAAATCAGGCAATGTTTTCACTGTCAGACATAAGTCTTGTTCTTTCCCTCTGCCCAGACCACTGAACCTGAAATTCCTTTTTCAGCTCTTTCAAAGTCGAGGGAACACATCATGCCTCCCCACTGCCGCCTGTGCTGTGTTTTGATGGTTCTGGCGCTCTCTTCTGAGGAGAGAAATGTGAATTTTGAATCCCTTCAGGCAGAGCAAGGAACTGCACCAGAATTTCCCTTATGGGTGACTTTTATATAAAAATGAGAGGAGGTATGCCTCTAGGCTGTTCTTTAACTGTCTTAAAGAAAGACAGATCTGTGCTCAGTTGTAGAATGTAGGTGTCTCTCCTAAACAGGGCTTGTAGTAACACTTTCTGAATACGTAGTGTTATGGTATTGACAGCTTCAGAATGAAAGTATAAGTTTCCCTAGTAATTGTGGTGCAGATCAGTCTCATTTTTTTCCAAGTTTGTCTGTGGGTGACTCCTTCCTCAGTATTCAGGTTGTCCTGAGTTCCATGTTGAGGAGCTGAAGGATGATCCCAGGCACTATAAACAGAGCAAAGGGAGAGATTTGGATTTCATGTTGGACATCAGATACCTAAAAATCTCTATGCACTTTGATTCTCTCTTAGTAAATTAATATCGTAAAAATTGCATGCATCTGGGGTGCTGTGAGAGCAGAGATGGTGAAAGATTGTGAGGTGCTCAGGTATTAAAGTAATGGAGGCCACAGAGGGACTGTGGATTGATGTGTATTCTGAAAGAAATACCTAAAGGAGCCTGGGGATAACCCAGCTCCATTCAATCTCAAGAAGGAAAAAGAAATAAAAGCTGTAATACAAAGCTGTAAATAACAGAATTGCAATAGTCATATTCTTTTGTCCTCTAGGCCCTCCATACACTCGTGCCATTGTTTGCTTACAGAAGGCAGAGTTTTTCTCTTGCTGTCAGGTTTAATGGTATCTACTTCAGTAAACTTCACAGGCTACTCACTGAGTTAAGTATATGGTGAAGAGACAGAGAAAAAGAGGTCAGCATAGAGTCAGCAACTATTTTACAGAACTCTCAGAAAGGCAGGGGAGAAAAAAATACAGGAAAAAAGCAGCTTAGAGAAAATCTAGCATACAATGTCATGAGATGATGGAAGCCATCTACAAAATGCATAGATAGCCTGAAAAAAATGTTTCAGGTTATGTTACTTATTAATGGTCATGTGCTAATTTTTCTAAATGAAAAGGTAAACTTTGCCTTTTTTCCCTCTGCTACATTGTCAGAAATTCATTGTGTGCTGTTGCAGTTAGGAGGAGAAAATACTGATAGAACTGGGTGTCTTGCTGTCTTTTAAATCAAAATTGGCCTATGTACAAATTATGTATAGAAACCAACTATCAGGAAACATTTTTCGAGAATCCAGCTGCAAGTCGTCTTCAGCTGCTGACACCCCCAAGTTCCCATGACCTTGCTGCTTCTTTGCAAGCACTGTTTATCTGGGGCTTCGTCCACCTGCTCCCTCCTACTGGGTACCTTCCTTCTACCTCCACAGGATCTCCAGCTGTCTGAAATAGGAAAGATTTTTGCTTTGTTCAGCCAGGAGAGGAGAGGGAAGGATCTGTTTCAACTTGATAGAAAATTAAGAATGTGAGTTTACTATTTTTGCACCTGAGTGTAAAACCTCCTAGAGCCAGTCTGTTATGGTAACTCTTAGTGTTATGCTTACTCTCAGTGAGACACAAGAGTGTCTCACTCTTGTCTGTTCTCCTGTTACAGAAATTAGACATTCTGTAGTTTGCTGTGATATTAGTCTCTTGGCCTTTGGTTAAACTCATCAGAATTATTTCATAGTAGAGGAGTTCTGGAGGATGAAAATCCTAATGCCTGTCCTGCTGCAAGAGTGTGAGACACCTTTGCACACTAATGTTTAAAAGTGTGGCTACTCTGTTCTTCCCAACTCCGGTACGTTTGTACTTTCACCATTATGGTTAAAAAAGTGTCCTGTAGCTAAACAGCACCTATGATGCCCAGCTGCTCAGGGTGAGGGATTTGACACGCTGCTGTGGTTATTTTTCCTTCTGTCTGCAGTGTACTTTTCTTGTGTTTAATAATAAGTTCTGATGAACTTTAAATATGCTGAAGGAAAAACAAACTGAACAAACATTCCAGGAATTTTTTCACCTGTTATTTATTTTTCCCTAAACATAGAGATTTCCAAGTAATAGAGGGTAATTCTATTATGTGTGGTGGTACTTCAGCACTGTGACTAGAAAACTATGTTTTGTAACTGGTGGGAGTGGGGAAAGAACAGATTGAAGTTCAGAGGTTTCCATGGTAAATATATATATTAATTATTTTCAGAATACCATAGGTATGAAGAACACAGAGGAAGTATGGAGAAAATGGTTTGTACTAATTTTATTAATTGTATAGATAATTAAAAACCTAAATATTGCAGTGTGGAGCATTCTCAATTACAGATGAAATGAAAGAGGGTGATATGGTGAAAATAATCAGTTGGCAGAATTTCAGAGAAAGGACAGTGATATTAAATACATTTGTTCCTTGAGCTTCAGAACAGGGGTATGACATAGGATTCCACAGAGGGAAGGGTGAGCAATCATTTTTGGATTTGCACTTCTGCAATATGCCAAGCTCCTCTTTCAATATAGATTCATAATGGGAACTTCTCTTAGCTGCTACTATGTGAAGATTTACAAAGACAAATGAGACAGGAAATTAAAGGATTGAAAAGAAAGCCAAGGTAAGTTACTTACTGAATTCATATTGGAGGGAAGAATAAGTGGCAAGCGGGTGAAGAAGGGTGCTTCTCCAACTTCTCTGTTGCTATCACAAACTTACTAATTTGCAAAGGTAATAGGGGAATCTAATTTTTCTCAGGGATATTTTCTGGTATTCCATTTACAATAATTCTCTGATAATGAATTCCACTTATGCTTATGGTTTTATTTCATGAGAAAATGACAGTTATGATCTAATTAGAAAAAGGTTGCTGCAAATATACATCTGGTGAATATACATCTGCAAATATATATCTAGATAGTGAAGCTGTCTTCCAAACAGGTAATTTTCTGGACAGAATGGTGGGAGCAGATTTGAGAGGAGAAACTGAAAATATCTTTTCTTCATTTAAATGTGGAAACAATTCAGATAATACAGGAAGGACTCAAAATGAAATCTTCAGAGGAGTTTGGCTGCTTCATGCCTTTGTTGCTAGTGAAATGTCTCTCCAGTTCCCTAGGTTTTAACTGAAGCAGCAAGACTATTTCTGTAAGACTGAGACTTTGTGCACACTGCTGAGCCTGTGTTGCACTCTCTGCATACTGTATAGATCCTCCCAATATGTTTGCAGCGTATTTTTATAGTAAGGGTCCGTATACTTCTGTGTGTTGTGTTGATTTGGACATTCATTCTTCTAAGTGAGCTGTTTGTGTACCATGATGTTTGTCAGGACTACAGTGTTTCAGAATTTTTTGTGCGTGGGACAAAAAAAAAGGTTTCTAGACCAGGTCTGAGAGCTGATGGAAGTACAGTAAATATACAGCACTGAGGTTATCATAATGTAGCTTCTAGAACTACCTGATTTTATCAGGATCTCACGTCTAATTTAAAGCAATGCTTTCAGCGCTTATGGTTGCAGAGACAATTTTGGCAACATGTATAATATACAATTAAATATAATTGATAATGTTTTATCAGCTTGCACGGTATCTGCTTGAGCACAGGAAGAGTTCTTTCATCTCAGACTTACCCCCCAGACAGCTCCAGCCTCCTGCTGTACATCAAAGGGCTCTCCATTCCTCTGCTCACAGCCTCTGTTGCTTGCAGGGATTCAGTTCTTCCTGCTTCTGACTTGGTGGATATGGTTTGCTTGTTTTCAGCACAACTGAGGAGAGCAGGTTGGCTCTTTCACTGTTTATTTCTAAGTATCCCAGCACTGTATCTCTCTTAAAAAAAAAAAAAAAAAAAGGTATTTAATATTTCCATATCGGGTGATGTCCAGATATGCTGGCAGCAATGCACTAAAGCATATGTTTGTACCTAACCTTTACAGTCCAGTTTTTTGTTTGTCAGTACCACATTCCCTCTAATAACACTTGGAAGTTAAACAAACTTTGAACAATATAGGCCATGTAGCTAATTGCATTCAAATGTCCTCAGTTCAGCCTTTCTTCATACTTTCTTAAAACTCTCTGATACTATCCAATGTACAGCTTCAGTAAGACAAATACAGTCTGGAAATACATGTTTCCTTGATGAGGGGAGCTATGAAGGTTATTTAGCTAAAAAATAACTTTTCTCATATTTAAGATTTAAAACACACAGCTCTTTTGTATTAGACTGGTGCTGACTGTAATCGGAAGTTTTGTATGCACTTTAGGAACTAAGCAAACTGAAATGTCATAGTCACTTTCTGAGCTCGTAGATCCCCTCATTAATTTTCTGCCTGTAGAATTATACAATCATAGAATCACAGAGTGGTTTGGGTTGGAAGGGACCTTAAAGATTATCAAGTTCCAATCCTCTGCCATGGGCAGGGACACCTCCCACCAGCCCAGGTTGCTCAAAGCCTCATCCAGCCTGGCCTTGAACCCCTCCAGGGATGGGGCATCCACAGCTTCTCTGGGCAACCTGGGCCACTGCCTCACCACCCTCATGGGAAAACATTTCTTCCTCATATCCAATCTAAATCCACTCTCTTTCAGCTTATACCCGTTACTCCTCGTCCTATCACTGCACTCCCTGAGAGTGTCTCCCCGTCTCTCCTGTAGGCCCAGAATGAACTTCTATAAAGGCTTTTAAGAAATTAGTGTTCATGTGCATACTTGATAGAAGTTCTGTCTAATGGCTTCTGATATTAATATTAGGAGTGTAAACTTGTTCATATATCCCTTCAAAGTGTTGGATGTGAGGGACCACTAGGCATTTTTTCCAAAATCAGGCAAGCCTTAATCTCTTTAACTGATGTTGCCATCCGTACTGTCAGTCGAGGTCATGTGTTTTATGATATGAAATATTGATTCATTAGCAGCTAGACAAACAGCTCATTTCACATAGGTCGTTGAGCGACTACCCAGCAGCAAATGTCAATACGGTGCTATTTGCATGTTATAAAACAACTTTTGTAAGTTACCATAGCATGTGCAACTTCAGAAAGAGAAGTTCAAGATAAAATACTGATATTCAAATGTTTAAAATTCCCTTTTATATGTGAGCATGGAAATAAAATATGTCTTTAGTGTATTTGTATCCCTTTAAATGTTGTAGGTATATATGCATTTGCTGAGATTTAACCAGAGAATTGTATGTGAGTTTTTCTTTTAACTGTGCTCAAGTCTGCTGAGCATCTGTTAACATTTAGAACACTCAGATATATGAGAATATTCTAGAAAAGCAAAACGAAAACAAAACACAGAAATACTTTCTTTTTCTCCCATAAAATAAGGGGTAGTGTTTTTTTCCGTCTCTGGTCTTTTAAATGTCAGCAGATACTCATCAAAATAGGATAAACAAAATGTTATAGTGCCTATAGTGAGAGATGTTTTCATGTCAAAAACCAGAGCTGTCACACCTTCTTCTCAAGTTTACTTTAGTAGGTACAATCTGGGACTCTCCAAGGTGACACCGAAAGCTTTTTAAATAGAGAATTAAAAATGTGTCATCATGTAGAATATTTCTCTGTCTGAGCACAAATGAAAAATCTTTTACAGTCTCTTGGAAAATAAACCATTTTCCTTCAGAGGTTATGTCCTAAAAGTTGAAATAATGTGCACAGTTTCAAGCAGCATTTTACTTTTGTTCTTGTTATGTTGAAGTTTGGACATTTTACCTTAAAAACAAAGGTAAATCATTGCCAGTTTTCATAGCTTGTCTGTATTTGTATGAATGTACATTGTTTGTATGCACATAGATATATATATATGCACGTCTCAAAAGCAGATTGCCTTGTGGAAGCAGTATAGTGTATGGACATCAGTGTACTTCGTTCTGTGTGCTATATAGGGTGTGATACCATAAGTAAGCAGTTTAAAGGACTTTTAGTATTGATACCAGTACGCACATGCAAGGCCAGTTACTAAACCAGCTGGATTCTAGGAAGTCCTAGTTTATTGTATGACTTGTCCTTCTACCATAGAATGAGAAAGAAAGAGATCAACAGTCAGTTCAACACAAGTGGTTTCCTTCAATTTTTCTGCTTAAAGATGATGAAGTGCTCACTAGCTTGGAGACATCACAAGGTAATGCTTCATTACAATTAATTATAAAAAAAGTAGTAACTCAGTGTAAGCTGTAATCACAGTGTTCTGCAATAAGATTAGCACTCATAGCGTGATGTAAAATAGATTTATCTATACACATAGCATATCTGTAAAGTGCTTGCCAAGGCAGGTTTTTAAATTAATACTGTCCTTGTTCACAGGTACGAGAAGTCACAATAGGCTGGGGGACTTCTAGGAAGAGAGGTTCCTTTGGCTGATTCCTCTCTTTTTTTTTTTTTTTCCCCCTTTTAAAAAAATCCTTACCCTTGTGAAATGTTTTAGACTATTCACTTCTTTGGAAACTCTGAGTAGTTAAGGAGTTCTTTCTTGGGGACAGACTGTGCCAGTGCTCTCAGAGTATGATGATCGCAGTCAAGTACCAGCTCTTCAATTGGTTCATTTCACTTGGTTCAAAGTGTCTCTGTAGAAATAGTACAGTTATGCAGTATAAGATTAATAATTTGTAAGAATAGTTCCTGGGTTTTTATGAGCCCTCTAATTCATCTGAAATGCATTTCACTAGGATTTAGTCATGTTTTTTTTCCTTTTTTGATGGTGTGGAGTACTTTGTATTCTTGTTTCCACCGTATGTTTAGCTTGTGTTTCTCAAGGAACATCTCCTTGGTCAGTGCAAGTCCTAACCAGCTTGGAAGCTTTCTTGAGGAACTCTCCAAATTAAAATAATTAGTTTCCACAGCTGTGTCTTCCCTGTCAGGCTTCATAGGACAACTGCCTACACAATATTTCTTTCTTCTGTGATTTCTTTGTATGACTTATTTTTTCTTTAATTCAAAGACCAAGGCTTCAAACTGTGTTGGTACTTTTTTGTTTGTTGAAAGACCATATGGGTTTCTTCTCACTTCTTCTTTCATTATCCATTACCTGCAAACAAGAAGAAATTGCACTCACTGCTTTCCCTTTCACTACCACTATTCAATTGTAATGAATATACCACCCACCTAAGCCACACATTTTCGAAGAACTAGGATCATAGAAAAAGCAGAAAAAAATAGCCTTTTTTCTCTCTTCCTTATCACTGAATCAAGAGAAAATAGCAAGGTGCATCTAGCAATATGGACTGAAAAAAAATATCTATGAAGATCTTTCTGAAATGTAGAAAAAAAGATTAAACTTTCTGTTTATTGTCAAAGATACTTTAGGAGTTTGATAGCCCTTTTATAATGTATATTGTAAAAATCATTGATCAAAAATATACAAACAACTTTTACTGTAAGAGTTCTCATTTATGCATCTTTTTAACCTTACACTTCAACAAATTTGTCTTGATTTTTTGGCAATGAACTTAAAGATAAAAGATCAGTCACATTTACTGTAGACCTGAAAGTTTCTGTATTAGAAGCCCTGGCTGGACTTGAGTAGACCACCTCCAGAAGGGAATTTCTTCTGAAATAAGATGAAAAGTCAGACTACTTGCTCTTTCATGTGTCAAGGGGGGTGAAATTCCAGTGAACTGTGGAGTAACTGTCTATTCCCTACTGTGTACGAAGATTAAAATATCATTTTGGCTGTGATCGTTACCAATCTGAAACTTCAATAGTTGTTCCTTAGAACTGAAGATGCATTCATCTCTCATGCCACACAACATCCAGCTCTTTTTCTGTGCTACTTTTAAAAAGATCACTTACAAAACCTGGTGGGAGAAAAGTGTGTACTGGTTTGGATAAAACTGTATTGTCTAAATATGTCTATATAATTATCTATATGTCTAAATAACATTTGCCAGAAATTCAGGTTTGTGAAAGAATATTACAGGCTGCGAACAGAGAAGCATTTTTGCAGCATCTATAAATACTGAGTGTAACACAGGAACAGAAAGAGTAGTAGTTAAAGAGATGGAGCTAACCCACAAATTATGCTGTTTGTGATTAGGAGATTTAATTAAAAATGATAAACAAAAGACCAAGTTTTTTCTCTACAAACACAACAGTATTAGGCTGGATTTTCTGGTGCCTTGAAACATACTGAGGTAAAAATGGGGTCACCGCTGCTTGGTAGCATTATGTCGACTTGATACGCTAATTAGTTGGGTCAAAATAAATACGCAGTGAAGGGGCAAAGTAACAGAGAAGCAGCCTCTTTGTTTAAAAGGAAGTTTCCTGTTAATTCCATTTAAGATGGAATGTAAACATTGTTTACTGTATTTGTCTAAATAATTAAGTGACTTTTCTGAGATGCCTTTTCATATGTTAGAGAGGCATTTACAGAATAAAGAATAGGAGACAAGATAGGGTCACTGTTATGATAGCCAACAAAGTTTCCCACTAATACCTGAGCTGAACTCATCTGATCAGGGCTGCTGGTGTTAATCAGCAGTCATCATAAACTAATTCCACCTTGAGTGTTTGTAATTTCTATTTACAGGATAACACCGTTCCCTACAAGTTGAATATTGCTTTTTAAAATTTGTAATATTTTTTTTAAATGTCACTGAAATTATCTCAGAGGAGCAGATCTGACAGGTCAATCACTGCAGATGGTAAGTGCTTTGTTAGTTATACAGAAATTTAGAAACAATTGTAGAATGTCTTGCCTCAGGAGGAATTTCTCTCTTGCTCTGTTTGAGAGTAGATTTCCTCTGCTGAATTAATTCTGTGTTTTTGCGCTGATAACAATCTCTCTGCTGCTTTGTAGGAATAACTCCTTGCTCCTTGTTCAAATATGCAACTGTAAATAAGCCGAGGATATTGCAAATAAACAATGCTATTCTTTATAAATAATGCAACGTGTGTAATTAGGACAGTGCAATTACAACAGTATACAGCTCTCAGTGTAACAATTACTTTTTTGGTAAAATGTAATTTGTTCCCGTGTAAATGTTTTCCTTCAATTCAGAAGATTCCCTTGAGTTGTTACAATAATAAGGCTATTCCTACAAATATGTGCAGTTGCACTGTATGTTCCAATACACAAATCAAAGCGGACAGCTACATTGTAATAACCTGCAGGAATTATAAAGTCAGAGCAAAATGATATCAATACTATTTTCTGAGGGGGAAACCATGTCCAAATACCCTCTTTCCACTTTAATCCTAAAGATGTCGAATGCTTTTTCCAGTTTGTTTTGAATTTACTTGAAAATATAGGAACATTTCCTTGTATTATGCTGGTACTATGTCCTCCTGTTCTCCTGTTGGTGATATCTGACTTCTTTCCAGTCTTCCCACTGTTTATTCTTGGAGATAAAGAAGTGCTATTACTGTCATTTTACAGACGAGTAACTCAGCTACACAGAGCCAAGGAGATCTGCTGTAGATTTCACCAGAAGGTTGTGAGGAAGCAGGATTGCAGATCTAGCCCTGCTCTCTCCCCGTCAGCATCCCCTGCAGCAGGATCCTTCTCCCTTGGCACTCTCCAGGCAGGAAGGCAGCAGAGTGCTGCTGCAGTTCTTTCTCTTAGCACACCTGGTGCTCCAGCCAGTTTCCTTCATCCAGTTCAGCACAATCAATCCCTTATTATCCTGCTCACTAGTTCACTATAATTTCTATAACTTCACTGTTTTAGAAATCTGTACTTCCCCCCCAGCAGTAAAAAAAAGTCTTTAGAGCAGCTGGGCATGTATCACTTACCACACTGGTGGGAAAGCATTGGAAAGTCAGATTTTTCATGTTGTTTCACAGTTTTGCATTTACTGATAACTTGCCAGGGCTGAAGTTAAAGAAAGGGTGACGTTGTTGTGGCAATAAGCAGAATAGTGCTACCAACATTCAGAGAGGCAATTTTAGGTCAGCTGACTTTGGTACTCCTGAAAATGTCTGGGAAGTGTAAGTGAAAGAATGAATGTAATTGTTATTACTCATTATAGATGGGTGATAATGCTCACCACGTTCTGTGAGAAGGGAATTGTCTGAAGTTGATTTTTAAAATTTGAGTTTCATCCTCTTTGTCCCAAAGTTAGTGAAATTTGGGTGGTTTTACTTGCCAAACTGTCCTGTTGCCATTTTGGAGGCTGCAAGTTGGTTCATCTAAGACTGAGCCTGCAGTTACTGGTTACTTGTAAATTTTGCCATGTATTCCATGACCAATTAAAAAAAAACCCCACAAAACAGTAGTAATGTGCAATGATTGTAGGGCTAGGTGCTGTGATAAGCATTGTCTGGTTTGGTTAAGTCATTGCTGATGAAACATCACAGCTGATTAAACTGGCAAGGAGAGCAGTTCCTGATGAACTAGCTCCAGCTTCTCTTTGGATCTTCAGAATTTTTCATCTCTTTCTTAAAATGCAAAATATAAGCAAGACAAATATATTCTTTTAATTATAAATCATGCTGGAAATCACATTTTGTGATTAGCAGTATGTCCTAGAGAGACTTTCTGTCTTAATTGTATGTACATCACTAGGTTTCTTCTCCTGCATTCCAATGAGATAAAGAGTAGTAAGAAAACACAGGAAAAAAGTACAACAGACCCTCTGGAAGTGCAGTGAAACTGAATTGATATTTACATCCATCCTGTAACTATACTTGTGCCTCTTCTTGAATAACAGTAATAGTGATCAAAGCAGAAAAGGTCTTTGAGCTGGGTGCTTTCAAACTGCTCGCTAATCACTATAATTCAGGGGAAAATAGGAACAAAACTGCCCCAACAAACACCACAATCATTGCGCTCTGAGTAAAAGGGACTCTCACCAAATAAAGCTGAAGCAAGGTGAAGATTGCTCTATTACACAGCATGTCAAAGTTAAATACAGGTCTAAATCCATTCAAAAATTTAGAACAGTCAGTTCCCAACCTGGCAATGAGCAGAGACAGGCTGCTTTGTTAAGTGAGTCACCCTTCCCAGAGCCTGCTGCAGCATCGCCGCTGCTGACGCAGGGGCTGTGTTTCCACATTGGCCTGTTTTAACCTTGACTCCGCTAACTTTGGTAGTACAGTGGTGTTTGCTTTAATTAAATGCCATTTGAAAGAAGACCTGTATACCTGCAGCACGTGTATCTGGAGGAACTTCTGATTCTTCCTCCTATTCAGTTCGGCATTTTTCTGTTTACGCGTGGAAATGAAACTGCTTTCAGACACATAGCTGAACGGTAGCCAGGTGCTTTATAACTGTGTTAGCCTGAAGCTCTCATGAGAAATATTTTTTCCTGGAAAATAAATTATAACATGGCTAAGTGGTGCCTGACAAAGCTAAACAGGAGCCATGCTGCTCTATTGCAAATTTGTCTGCAGTCTCTCGGTAGAAAGACAAATAAAAGCACTTCATCAAAATCAGTCAGAGAAGCACAGGAATACTCATAGGAGACCACTAAACTCTAAATACCAATCAATTTCGCCAACTTTTTTGTCAAACTTGCAAGTCCCCTTAAGTGCTGTTGTCTAGAACTGCCAGAAGACGCTGCCTGATGTGCTGCAGGAGTGGGTTGGGAGAGCCGTGGTGGAGAGCCCCTCTCTGGTGGTCAGAATTAGTGCGTGTGCATACGGATTGGCACAGGTCAGGATTTATTGATGTCAGTGGGTGGGGCTGGGCTGACATTAAGGTTTTTGGAACCAGGCCTAAGGGCTTGGAAACCTTTTGCTCCTTTGGAGAATTGGGCTCACAATTTCTTTCTCTGGTATCGGCTATTTTCCAGTGACCTGAGCAGGTCCCAGTGGCCAGCAGGCATTTTCCTTGTATACTTTGTGAGCACAGACAGTAGCCTTTAGACTTTGTCCTTGAATTCAAAGTCGCTGAAATATGTAATATTGAGTGATTTTAGTTGAGACGTTTGCACTGGTCTTTTTTCCTGCACAAAAAAAAAAATCCCAAAATCGTTTTACAACCCATGGGATGTTAAATGCTCTGAGAGTGTTGATTTCCCACTCACCACTGCCTTCGTCCTGCCATTCTTCTCAGGCAAATGCAGAAGTAGTTCTGCGAGAAGGAAATCTTAAAATTTAACTTCCTTACCCATTTCTTTAAGCTGTGGTTATGTCTTAACTGTTATAATAGTCACATTTTCCAAGTCAGAAATGTAAAGTTCCATTTAAGCAATGTCAGGTCCTGTGAACACAGCATAACAGACAGAGATCAAAACAGCTGCTGCAACGCACCCCAGCCCACGTACACTCTGTGTGGGTGCCAGCTTGAATTGTTTTGCCTTGGACGAAAAGCACAGGGAACTCATCAAATGGGCTGTGAAGCAGAGCAAAACAAATACATGGTGATTAGGTCTAACTTACTCTGATTTTTTTTTAATAATCCATCTCCTTCTGGGTTGTTTTTGTTCTCCCTAGTCCGTTACTGATAGCTTCCTTTACTCTCAAGCCTTTTTCTGTGTGCTTTACCTTCAGGTTTTTTCGTTCTTAACCAATCTCTGTCACCTTGCTTCCCGTCTCACTATCTAGATATTTCTCCATTGCTTCATTTTGTGGTTTCTTTTTAGTTCCCATTCAAAATAAGGTCCTTCACCCCCTCCCTCCTTTTCTGGGATTGGGAATCAGCCTGAGCTCCACATTTGTCTTCTGAGGCAAATCTTGACTCTAGACTTCTTTGGAACAAATCTGATTTCGCTTTTGGATAGAGTTTGCTCAGAAAGAGCTATTCTCTGCTGAATTCAGTCTTCAAACTCAGGGCTGTGTGCATTGTTCTTTGAATATCCTGTAGAGCACATTTTGTAAGAGGCGGCTTGTGATTTCTGTGTGTCAACAGAATCATGAAAAGGTGAGGGAGTAGGAGAGGAGAAGTTTGTCATAAGCATTGAAATACTCACCTGCAGTGCTCTGTAGTCCACAGTTCCTGCATATGCTTTTAAATATTGGGCATGAGGAGAGATATATCTTATTCATTTTTGTACATGTTTTGGTAACAAAAGCAATACAAAAGCACTCACTACAAAATAACAGCGCTTCTGTTTTGCCGAACCTACAAAAGAGAAAGTGTGTGGATCAATGTTTTGCTATTGTATAATCAACAATGCACCACAATTCTACATTGTTTTATATAAAAATTCTGTTGTTCTCTGTTACAGTTATCTATAAAATTACAGGAAAAGATGTGTCCACATTTTCTGTCACATTTAAATGATAAAAAAAATACCTAACCTCAACTTAGAAACAAAAGCCTTAGTAGAAACAAAGCCTTTGTAGAGGGAATAGCAGTTTTGGTGATATGCTCTGGTGTCTTTATTCCTTTGAATTCTACTTCAGGTGAGGTTAATGAGTCACCTGGCACTGGATTCTCAGCAGTAAAGAAGTAGAGGAAAACAAATCGGAAGTCTTCTTGCAGAACAGTGGTCTAATCACATCTGACACTAATTAGCATCCTTGCTGATAGTCCTTATGAGGACATAGTTGAAGTCTGAATTATATGTCTCAACAGTGCAGTGGTCATTTTGTGGAGCAAAAATTAACTGTGTGGCCAAGGACAAAAAAGCATCTGCAAAAACATCAGCCCTGAAAGGGGCCTGTTTTGTCTGTCAGTGTAGTTCTAGCTGAACCATGTTCAGTGCCAGTTCAGCTTCATCCATTGTCAACATGAGTAATTTTCAGAGAAGATATGAAGTTTGAATCCACGTCATTCAGAATTGAATGTTCTTCTAAGGAAGAATGCCTTGTAACTCACTGAATGTTCCTGCCTTGCCTTTGCTCATTGTATAAGCTATCAGAAGTATCCTTGCAGAAAAGACCCTTGATTTTCAAAATGTCTAATTGGCAAAAATGTGTATTAGATTCCTATAAATTTCACAAATATATCATGATTTATGGTGAAGTAGGGTAAGAGAAAATAAGTTACTCTAAGTGTATCTTCATCTAAAAATGTTGGTGTGTATTTTCAGTTTCCTGGAATTCACAAATCAAAAACTGATATGTTGACAAATATCTACTGGACCTATTTCAAGTGTAGCTGACTTAAAACCCAAGAACTTCTTGGCCTGTCTCACTTTCTCAGGTCTTAAAACATCTATGCACTGAAATGGTGTCAAGAGACACATATCGCTTAATTGCAGAGAAGCATTTTAATAAAAAATACATTTCCCGTGCCTTCTTCAGCTCTTAATTGTTCCTGCCAATTCTCCACTACCATCTGTCATAAACTCCCATTTTTCTGTTCAGCTGAAATATGAGTGTAATACTGATTCCAAAATATCATAATAGATTCTGTGTCCCCTTTGTACTGCATTTTCATGCAGATAACTGCAGAGGCATGCAAATCTTGCTCAAGGTTGCCAGGAGCTTTGTCAGTCTTCAGAGTCAAGAAGAAAAGCTCATCTGCTAGAATGACTCATGACAACCTCATCTTTGATCACTGGGACAATTTTCAAATTATGTATGCCCCCTCCAGTTCCAGGGCAATTTTACATCTCCTAGGATTTACAGTGAGATTTTGAAGCTCAAATGGTTCTGTTGTTGGCCCAGGCATTGTGAAGTGTGGGAGAAGGCCATTCTTCTCTTTGTCTCAGTTTCTTCTTAATGATGATATTTCCTCAGTGGTTTTTGGTTGCCTATTTTTTTCAAACAGTGATCCATAAACAAATGCTGGTGAGGATAAAGCCTGAAATTCAGGTTACTTACTGTAGAAATAGGAATTATGTAGTTCATGTTAGTTCATCTGTCCTTACTAGGAGCATTTTTTCTCCATTTCTTGTTACTTGACATCAAGTCTGTAATTTCTTTGCTATATAGATTGACTTGGGAAGTAAGTAGGAGCTTCCCTGGTACTTTTGCTCCCTAGGGGAGGGACACGTCAGGCAGAAGTGCAGCTGTCTTGAAACCAGAGAGCTCTTGACCTGTCTTAGCTGATCAGAGATAACTAAATGAAAATGTCAGCTTAAAAGAAATGAATGGCACATGGAAAACACAAACCAGGTACATCTGGGACATGGTTTTGAAATGTAGCCAATCAGAAATGACTGAAGTTTTTTCCTGCTTGCTGACTACAGACAGTCTTCGGGGAAATAAGTCACATCTAGTCTTTCAATTAGTAGGACAAACTGTGCAGATGTCACACCAAACAAATTCAGCCACATTTCAGGAGAGGTCAGCAGAGTAAAAGAAATCAGTATGTCCGTGGTCTAGCAAAGAACCTAGGGAGTTTTCTCAAGGTGGGGTCATACGAAACTACGGAGTTCTGCCTGGAATCACTGAGATGGCTTTCAGCAGAAAGCTGTACTGCCCTCGCTGGAGGCTGGATTCCTCCACCCATTCTTGAAGTGCGTCGTGACTGCAATAGAACAAAAAGTGTGGTTTTAAGCTTTTTCATCCCTGAAGGGCCCAAACTCACATATGTATAAATGGGCAGTTCTGACAGTGGCCTTGTGTAGTCATGGGCTTCAGTGGTGAAATGATCAGGTGCCCAAGATGATGTGTGTTTGCCTGCTAACAAGCATGCTCCTACTCTGCTGGTTATAAGGGCAAATTCTGGTTGTTACTAGGAGAGGTTTGAAGTCAAACTGATGCACAGAAATTAAATTATTGATATCTTATTTTTCTGAGCATAGCAGAGTGAACATTTGCTGTAAATTATATTTGTTACAGACCCAGAGTATTTTGGCAGTGACTCTGAGTTTGGATGGACTGGCTAAACAACTTGTTAAACAAATGGTTTTCAGTCTGCATTTTGCAAATTATTCTTATTATTCAGTATCGTTTGCATTATTAGTGAGTTGCATAGTTTTATTATTTCTGTTCTCTGATGGAACTTATCTATTCAGGGGAATAAGTAACTCATTTCGTCAATATTGTTGGATTTCGGTGGTGTTACTAAGAGAGGTGTGATCTTGTTTTCTAGACAGAACTGTAGATTTCAATTTGCAAAGGTACCATGTTGTATTTAATGATTCAGCCAAATGATTCTCTACAGGTACTGTTGAAAATTTACTTACTAATCAATGCTAACTTAGATAAAATGCAAATTTTGGAAAAAATATACATGTGCATATGTGCACACACACTGCTTCCTATCCCTAGATACAGAATCTGATTAGCAAATCAAGCTGCTAACGTATCATTATTATCAAAAAGCAATATTTCCGTATAAGTAGGCAGCAGCAAGTCAGTCATAAAACCAGGCTTTTATTTTCATCTTCCGTGAAGTTTGCAGTGAAATAGCAAAGATCAGATAAATCTATAGAAGCTGCTGATATATATCCCAATAATTTAGCTACACAATATTTCAGGTAAGGTGATGTCATCAAAGGGAAAAAAACCCAAAATACGCTGCAGAAAATGTGTGCATTAAATGAAGGCAAATTCCTGGAATTTAGTTTTTGTAAAAAAACAAGCAAAATAAGTTTCTTTTCTTCTGTGCAGTATTTTTCTACCTGTCACTTGTGATCTGTGTCATTCTATTTGAGTGATTCTTTGGACTGCAGCAAATGAGTCTGCCTGCCAAATCCTACTTAAAACAGCAGCAGTAATACTTTGCCTGCTCCTGGCCCACCTGATCTTTGCAGAGGTCACTGCCTGCGTATCATGAAGGCAAAATGGGGCATGTATTTATCCTTCAGATGCCGAGGTTCGTAGTCCAATGGAGTTTAGGGTCAGTACTCTAAATTACACACTTGAGGTGCCAGCATAAGCACCTGCCTAAGATGTGGTAACTTCCATCTGTGGGGTGGGACCACGAGCTGGGAGCTGGAATCTTTGCCGTTGTCCCGGGGGGGGGGCTCAGCAGAGCTGACTTAGATGAGCCTGTGTTTTTGAAGTCAGCTATTAGTGACCTTCTAGATTCCACTAGTTTGTGTGAGTTTCTACCATGTTCATAATTTCATTTGGTCATTTAGTGTGAAGATGGGCTGAAATGAGGGTTGGGTTCTATTGTCATGTAGGGATGACCAGAAGATGTGCTTTTCTTTCTGTGTTCATGGTTTGCTTCATGTTTTTAATAAATCTGTTTGTACAGGGCTTCAAGGGGTGGGATTAGGAGCATCACTTTGTCCTATTACAAGCTAGATTCTTTCTAGATGTAAAAAAAAATTGTACGCTACCAGAGGAGAGAACCTGGGTCAGGTCCTCAGCTAACTGCCAAAATCATCAAAGGGGCACATATCAAATGTCCCGTATCAACAGACTTGATAACCAGTATCACAATCTCATTAGTGGGGTTAGCGGGAGAATCAAAATAAAATAGGAGTTGGTATGTATAAAGGATTCTTTATTTGAACACAAATGGAATCGTGCTTTTCTCTGGCATGCTTGTAGGCATGGATTGTGCTGCATGATATTAACATCCTGCACAAGGCTTGTTGTGGATGCATCAGTCACTAGATGGATCTCTCTCTCTGTGCACTACAGGGACGCCAAAACACCCCTAAAGTTGACTAGCAGCAACAGAGAGTCGTGAATGTTTCAAAACCTGTGGATGCTGCTTCTTTCCATTTCTTCCATTACCATTTGAATCACAGGACCCAGAAGCAGCATCGCATAGCAGTGTCACTAGCAGCAAATTGTCAGCAGCTATGTGGTGGGCCAGGTCATGACTGAATGCTTTGAGTTTAGAGTAAGTATTAAAGTCCCCATGCAGCACATGCTATCTCATCGTTTGATACCAAAATGTGTCTGAAATACACAATGCAGACAAGGGAGGGAATGAGTTGTGCAGGAATGATGTGACTATTGTTAGTAATGGGCAGTATTGATATCTGGATTTGGCTGGTAAGTTATCCCTACTCTAATGTGTGTGTGAGGCTACATGGGAAAGAGTATGTGGGAGGCAAAGCATAGGTGCATGAAAAAAAAAAGGAAGAAACAGTGTGGATAGCAGGAAATGAGGAAGAAAAATGAAATAAGGGAGTAAAGTGAGAGATAAAAAGTGAGTAGTAATATATTAGGTGTTTATCTGTTTCCCTATACACTGAGAGCATCACAGTCATTACTGAGTTGTCTTCACGATATTTTATGATGCAGAGGAAATACTTTCTCATTCTACAGATCAAGATCTGATACATAAACAGATTGAATGACTTGGTGGATGTCAGTGATAGAGCTGGCGTTCATGACTAATATTAAGATCCTCCAAACTCTCTAAATTCAGATGTGTGAGCTGGTAAATGCTGAAAGGAAAATAATGTAAAATTATTGTTTACTTCCCTGTCCTCTCTGATTTGGACCTTAGATATTTCAGACCCTGTTTCTCTTCAGCTCTTTTGAATATCTTCTTTGGCACTTAATTGGCTGTGTGAGAACTAAGTTCCTTTACATTCAAATCAGAGTACTGTATTCAACATATTTGGGAATTCTGTCTCTCGGTTCTTTTGGAAACCTAGAGTGATATTATCAAAAATAGTTGTATAGGCTCAAATATAGGTAACACCAAATGTGATTCACCAGTTGGTACAGTCAGCTAAGCTGACTCTGCAAGATAATATTAGAACTAAAAACATTGGTCAACACAACACACAGCAATACAAGTTATGCTTCACTCTGTTGAATTTACCAGGTCATATTTTCTATGTTACAACTCCTCAAACTGGAGTCTGAGTACTGTAAACATGCCTTTAGGCTTCTGTGAGCTCAAATCCCCTGAAAATTGAATGAAGAGCCAAATTTTCTGAAAATAAAGGGAAATGACTAGTAGGATGTTCAGCAGGAGGTTCCATACATCCCAAATTACAAAAACTCTCTACAAGCCCAGAAACATCTTTAACATGTAAATAAATATCTGATAATTTTACTTTAAGTCACTTCAACATTGACTTCTTCTGTGCCTAAGACACTTATCAAGGATACTCACATGAGCTTGTTTATTAGGAAAATAAGAGAAATCTTTCTTTGTACAGTCTTCAAAACAAGGAGATTCCCTGGTTAATGCTATCCTTTTTCATAGCTGCAAATATACATCTTCAGTAACAAGGCAAGTCACAGTTCACTCTCAACATTAAAAAAGATTTGCTGCCGTGCTGACAAAATAAAGGTGACACCCCAGACTTCTTTCTGGAAAGTTTAACCAAAGTAGAATATATGAACAATATTGAAGAGTCAGTAACAGATTTTTAAACCAGGAACAGACTAAGTCCTTCTCAAATAATTTCCTCCAAGCGTAAACGTCAAAGAACTTTTAATAAAAATATGACACATGACAATCTCCCTTGTGAAAGGAGCAGCCAGCTTGAAAGTCTCTGTTTCCTTTATCTGATAAGCAGTCTCAATGATTTTTCAGTGAATAGGGATATTTCATAGAGGAATGACATATAAAAGAAATCAAGCTAAGTTATTAGAGACCCCTAATTTCTGAAGAGAGTTGGGTTTTACTGATTAAGTGCTTAGTGTTACAAAACTGAAGAATACTGTGGAATGGTTTGTCAGTTTGAATACATAACGAAGAGCAACATCTTGTACTTTAAATGTGCTCTTAGATTTTTGAGTTCTGAGGCTGAACTAGACCATAGGATAGATAGTGATTGAAATCATATTCTTGTTTGCTTAGGAAACTAGCTTGCAAAAATTTGGAGTTTTTGGGGATTATTTAACACTAACTATATATTTAAACATGCAAGTATTGTTTCAGAATATTTCAATGTAGTCTTCCTTTTTCTGATGTGGTAAATGAAGTAAAAATTCATAAATATTTTTTGTTCACCTAAAATTGTTCTTTTATTTATCTCATGAATCACTTAAAAAAACCCCAAACAACTAGACAACAAAACCCAAACTCTGCCCCAGCACTAATTCTGATCTCATGGAGAGCAGCGGGACTGCTCCGTGGACATCAGCGATCAGCATACACTGCAATAGAGGCATTACATGTTTCACAGGTCAAGTCCGGAGCCGTGCTAAGGTTAGTAGAGCTGGTCCTCGAATCTCTGACCTGTATGTAATGGAACGGATGAAACAAAATTGTAGTTTTCAATTAAATGTTGCTGTGGTGCAAGCATTACCAACCAACTACCTATGAAGCTAGAAACATTTTATTTGGTGAGCTCACATGAAGCCTCTGTTGGCATCATTTGGAAGGTCATTGGTCTCAAGTTTTTCTTCTTGAAGAAACATTGATGTTAAGAAAACCTAAGGAGGAAAATTATTTTGTCTTTCAATATGATGAGCAAGTGCTATGAAAAAAAAAATCTGAATTGTAACTTCCCAACTGCACACAAACAGAATTAGTTTCTGTCTTCATGCAAAGCTTGACATGAGAACAAAAGAGACCTTTACTCTCTCAGAAGCTGTAGAAGGGTGATAGTTTTTCTTTTAGTTGTCACTGAGATTTTTTACTGAATGGCTGTAATGTTAATTCCATTTCTAGGATGAAATCAGGGATGAAAATAGTAAGGTGACACCTGAATGAATGGTTTCCACAAATAATTTAATTTAATAATTTAATTCCCGTTCTCTTTGTTTTCTGTTTCTGCTTCCAACTGCATGCAAAATCCCCAGATATAATTGTTTTAATATTTTTGTATATTTCTTCATCAAATTATTTATTATGATTGTTGATTATTGAAAATACTGCAGTTGGGAATTTAGTCTGGTTAGTTACATTTCAGGTTTCTTCTATTTTCCAATTCAGTGATATATATAAGTAGCGAAGACAGTATAAGTAACATACACAGCAAACAAGTACAGAAAGACTTGTATATGAGTTTACTGCAACTAATTATGCCTAAGCTTCATTTTCTCTATGTTCCAACTGCAAAACAAAACCAAAAGAGCAGAAAACCCACAACTGTGTATACATGCCTGTGCTCCCTGGTTCATGCAGATTTCTTTCTGGCAAGATCACCTGGGTGAGATTCACAAGTGCTGTGAATTCCACCTGTCTCATTCATACTCTAAACTTAACAGCAAACATATTTATTTTGTAAATTTAAACCTGACATTTCTTTGGTAAATTACAGTGTTGAAATGTATCAGTCACGCCAAACAGGATGAGTAATATAGACATATTTTGCTTATTTCCATAAACAACAGAAAGGAAGCTTGTGTCAGCAGCAAAGCAGAGTTAAATAAAGTCAAACTCAACAAAGGGGAACCAACAACATGGAAATGTGGAAACAGAATCAACAGGCAAGAGCTGAATAAGAGAGAGAATGGTGGGAGTGAAACAGGTTCATGCGCAGGTTCTCTTTCTGGTGCAGATACAGCAACCCATCTTATAGCTGGAAAAACAGATCATGCCCTTTCCTCTGATGGTTCACAGGTAACACTGCTATGGTGCTTCCCTTTTGTTGCTCCTTTTAATTTATGGTTATTATTTCCCCCCCAGAAAAATTAGAAAAAAGTCTTTTTTAACCTTCTAAATGCAAAAAACCCTAGGGCAATTATACTTTTCACTGTAGTTTAAAATGAAACCAAACACTGTTTGCCTAATGTGGAACTGCCATAGCTGAGCTCAGGAAGCAGGAATGCACCAAGGAGGCACTTGGCTGAGCAAAGATCTTGAGAGTTCTGTTAAATACCAGTCAGATTTCTCAATGCTCTGAGCTTTGCAAACATATGTGTATATACAGTTGGAGTCAGTATGACATTTCAAAATAAAGTTTTTTTATTTAATCAACCTTTGAAGAAAAACTGAAGTGTGACAGAAAAGAACCATGGGTCCATTGGAGGAGTTCTACCAGGTTCATTTAGGGCTGTGGGAAGCCTATGCTGTATCACGAGGGGAACGGTTTGAGTGCCTATGTATCACACATGTGCTCTTATGATGTTTTGCAACCCCCTTGTTTTCTGCTGGCTTATACTAAGGAACAGGATGGTGATGCTTCCAGAGACAGCTTTGATGCTGCAGTTGAGCACCGGGAAAGTTTGCTCCGTTGTGCCTGTTGTTTCTATTCCATATTGAATGCTACTTTTCTGTCAGATCTCCTTAAAATGAGTCTGACAAAAAGATCTGGGATTAAACAAATCCTCTTCTACTATTTTTTTTCTTTAAACTGGTTTATGTCATTTTAATTTCATTGACTTGGAGTAGATGAGAGGGCACTCTCAAGTTTCTAGATGACACCAAAAAGAGAGGAAGGATCGATATGCCTGAGGATAGAGCTGCTATGCAGACAGACCTAAATAAGCCAGTGGAATGGGCAGCTGAGACCTAAAGAAATTCAGCAAGGACTAACACCAAGGGCTCTCTCAGTACAGGAAAGAGGTTGATAAACTGGATAAAGTTCGTTAGAGGGCTGCCAAGATGGTCAGGGAGCTACAGCACTTGTCCTGGAATGATGGGTCAAAGGAGCTGGGAGCCTGGAGAAGACACAGATTTGGGGGAAATTGAGTAGCAGCCTGCTGATACCTGGGAGGAGGTCATCATCACAGCGCTGCAAGGTGGAAGATCAAGAAACAATGGGCATAAGTTGAAACAGAAGAGGTTCAGACTGGAAAAAAAGAAATATCCTTGACATCCTGAGGGTGGTCAGGCAGCTGGAATATGTTGCCCAGAGAGGTTGAGCAGTCTCTGTTCTTGGAGGTTTTAAAGGTGAGACCCTTAGCAACCTGGTCTGACCTTAGAGCTGTCCCTGCTTTAAGCAAGATGTTGGACTACAGACCTCCTGAGGTCCCTTCCAGCCTGGATTGTCTTGTGTTCCTCTGATTTTGACCAAACCAAGCTCCTGATCAGATCTGTAAGAAAAAAAAATAAAAATCCAAATATGACGTGGAAATGGGCACCTCGGGGAAAAGATTCATCAGCCATTCGTTCTTTACCAGGCTATTTGAGTGCAAGTAAACGTATTAAGAGTTTTGTCTTAACACCAGTGATTAGACTCATAGAATAGTAATATGGATTGAAAATCTGTTCACTTTTGATGACTGTCGCAGGCACCGGAGGGGGAATTGTTATGGTGGGTGCCAGGGCTGATTCCAAAACCCTAAAAAACCAAACACCACCCCCCCCCCCAAAAAAAAAAAAAATTCCACAACAGAAAACAAGAAGTGTTTTCCAATTATTCTTTTTCATCCCTCTTTTAACTGTATGTCAAAATCATGCTTAATTACAGTGAGAGCAGCAATTGTTCACCTGTGTTTTCCTTTGATATGAGAATTTCTCGAGGCTACAGAGTAAAAGATAAAATACTCTTAAAACTACTTAGTCAACCCAATAATTCATACACCATGTCACTGTTATTAAATAAAGCAACAGTACTATGTCAGGGAGAGACACCTTACTAAAAAAACTTGATTGGTTGCTTTATCTTCTGCCAGTATGAATATGACTTCAGCATATTTAACAACATTAAGAAATCTTTTCTAAAAAGCAAATGCCAACCTTGAATTTACAGTTTCACCCTTTAACCTTTGATCATATCAAGGATAACAGCATATTTTACAATTTCTTCTCTGGTCCTAGATAAGTAATAATTGCTACCGGAATCATTAAACAAGTTAAAGCATTTAACTTCATTATAGTAGCTCTTGTTAGTCAGGCACGTCGTGCCATTATCAGACCTTTTACATCGGTAGAAACAATTGATAAATCTGTAATAATTCTGTGTCTCAAAGATTGGATAATGATCCCTTGTAATACTGTGACATGACACACACAAAGTACTGCTTTTCAGTGTGTAATTTCTCATTTCAGAGAACGTTAACCAGACTGAAAAAAACCCCTCTTTCATACAATCTGTTCAGTGGAATGTAAATGAATGTGGAGAACAGTTCCTTAATAAATGAACCACCATTGTGATTATTTTCAGTAACATTTGCTGTACTTAATGGTACCATCCATCTAAAGATTTCTACATTTATCCTGTTTATAAGATGGTGAAAACCTTTATGGAGGAATCATTAATTTCCTTGCAAATGTCACTGACTTTGAGTGCTTTGATCGTTTGAAGATTAGCCCAGCCCCTGTCATCAGTAGTCTCTGATGAGTTCAGGCTGATTTGCTTTGTACATCAAAGGCAGAAAAGGACCACTCTGAGTTGCAGTCTTTTTGGCTGCACTTTTGAAGTCTCCTGAATACACATGAGCCATATTGTTACAGGAGAATGAAAAGTGGAGGACCATTGTGCATATGGCGGACAATGTGCTGCTGAATTTACGTTGCCTTTCATCAGAGACACCGACTGCCTCTGGAGTGTCCCCATGGGCAAAGTTAATGGGTCATAACCATAATGGTACTCATTAATATTAAAAAAGGAACAAATTCCACAGACATCCCAGTGTAAGATAGTCAGAATTGTGCCCCCTGTGTTCTAAGGCAACAAAATACGTGTCACTGCAAAGCTGACATTTTTCACTTGTCTTGTCTGTGAAGAAAATAGAGCTGAGAAGAGTTAACCTCTTCGTCATGGCGGTTTGTATACAAGTTTTTAATATTTGTTCATGTTTCAAATTTAGCTATATTTGTATTTTAAAAGTATGTGTAGAGCAAAAAATAACAAATGAAACCCTGAGTTTTTCATTGCATTCTAAATAATATTTATGTTTATCTGAGATGTGCATTGCAAAGCTCTCAGAACTACCTGTTCTGGCCTGCAAAGCAGCCTGCGCTAGGTACAGTTTTGCTCTAATTTTTTTCACACAGTATTTGTTTAAAAGTTTTTAAAAAGCTTCTGTTTTCAGCATCACTATGTATATTGTTCCTTAGTTGTAATTTCATATTTATAAAACAAGCATCTCAATCAAGAATTTCAAAAGTGATGCTTAAAATTATTATCTTGAATGCTTATCATACTTCCTAGTAGGCAGTCTGATTTTCTAGAATTGCTGAGCAGTTTTCTTTAGAGTGGCTTCTTCAATAATAAGTTTATTAAAGAAGAACTTAAAGATTCTTAAGACACATTAAAAAATTATGATATATTTTGTATGGTTGATATGTCAAAAGGCAGTAATAGTAAGACCATGCTAGGCTTTACAGAGCAGAAATAATGATACTAGTGATCAGTGAAGGAAAAAACAGAAAGTATGGTGAAGAAAAACCAAAACTCCTCTATATCACTAGAATCTATAGAAGGCTGAAAGCTTCTGGTGATAGCAGACAAGGATTTTATAAAGCAGTGTGGCTGAGAAGTGGCTGCAGTGTTTGTTTGGATACATGGAGACATCAAGTCACAGAGGGGTAAAGCCCTTTCTCTTACCTGCTGCAGATTGTATTTGGGATGCTCTACAAATAGCTGTTTAAAATTTAACATCAGCTTAACTCCAGTATTGTGCACGGGCTATTTAGCAGTCTTTAGAGAATGGAAAAACAAAACAAGGTAGAGGATTACTGTCAACGGCAAAAAGGGTGTTAATTAGAGTTAATGAGATGAAAGTGAGAAAACAATGCACACAGTGAATGTAAAATTCGGATGAGGATTACAGTAGGGAATAAGCTGCCACAGCGTGTGGGATCTCCACAACTGGTTTCAGCTGGCCTGGTCAATGTGATTATTGCATTTGGTACTATTATTACAGTTCCTGGAGAGCCTGTAGACATAGTATAAACATAGACAGTCATGGGTATCTGTTACCATGAAGATTCTATACTTTGTGTAAAGTGAGCAAAGCTCTGGAAAGAAGAACGGACAGAAGGAGAGGCTGTGATGTGACTGGTGCTGTAGAAGGTGTGAAAGGTATACCTGGCAAGAGCGTGTAGTCTCTAACTCCTGCCATCCACTGTTGCCCCAAGCGTATGGCTGAGAACCATCTTGTACTGAGAAGAAGGTGGATGAAGTTACCTATTTTTCTGTTGCCAGTTCTTGTTTTCACATTATTTTACATGCTATTCTCCAAATGAAAATAGAAACTGTAAAGAGAGCAATTATATGGGGGGTTTTTCACATTAACTAAAGTCTTTTCAACCAGAGCACAGATGGCCTTCTACCAGTCTCCGAGCAGTGCTCCACGCACCGCACTCCCCTGGGCCAAAATGTGCTGCTTGAGAAGTCAGTTTTTAAAAGAGACCACATGCGTTAGATTGTAGTAGTTCCCTGGAGTGCCAATACATGTTTTGGATGCCTTGTAATAGAGAATTTTTAGAACAGTTTACTTTATTTGTCAAGAATTAAAGTGAGCTGTCTGCTGCATTTACTGTTCAGTGGGATTCTACTCTAAACACTACAGGTGTTTTGGTAATTTGAAGTGCAGTACCTGCCTCTCCCTTCCAGAACTGCTGAGTATCTGTTAGTCTCTGACACTGTAACAACATTGCCGCATAAGCGGAGTTTTTTTTTAATCTGTCTCTTTTTTTTTTTTTAATTTATTTTTTCAACAAGAGGATATAGCATCTCCATATAGTTTCCCTTCTGTCCACATCCTTTGATGGTTGGGTCAAAGGCGGTGTGCATGTGCACGCACATATACAGACAGACACAAGGCTTTCATGCCTGATTTGTGTGAAAAAGAGCATTCTATCCTAGAATCATGGTGGGTTAGTTTTATGGCAGCAGACACAGACATCGTATGCGTCCACAAAACTGCTACTAAATAGTTAATACATTCAAAGCAAAATTTTTACCCTTTTGCACCCCAAAATAGGTTTGGTCTTAGGTCTCATAAAGACTGTAGAAAATCCCTCTGGAATAAAAATTTGGGAACCTAATTTTCTGTTCTTCAAGTTTTCATTTTTAAATATCTAAAGACAAGTGCAGGAAGATATTAATATTATGAGAGAAAAAAAGCATTATATTTTTCCATGTGCTACATTTGCTTAGGCATCTCTTAGTGTGTCATGTTATCACAGCTGAAGTCATACTATGATGCTAAGAGAGTCCTGTCTAGTCAGAGGAAAGTGGCTTCTTTTTGCAGATATTTTAATTTAAATCTTTGCTCTGCTATGTAGGTGGTTTCTGTCATAACTTTTTTGTGTGTGTGTCTGTGATTTCTACAGAATTAAAAATGTTGTGAAGCTGTGAGAATTTTCTGGCACAGATGCATTTAGATAGCAAGAGTTCTGTATTGTTTAAAGCATGACATTTTTTGATTGTCTCCATGATGACTGGATGCATCATTAACCCCTTTATTGTTGACATCCTACAGAGACCTGATATGTAGTCTTAATTATTTTAAAAGACACTTCTTTGTTACTTAGCTGGTGATTAAAAGTAAATTAAGAGATGGGAATGGCAGACTGTTGTTGTGCATTAGCAGACCTAAAAACCTAATCATCTAGTAAGGGACTAATTCTCACATAATTTTTAAAACAAAAAGTATACTAGTATAGAAATTATTTGTGCTGCTTCTACCAGTTAATTAACCAAATCACCAGAGAAGGAGTGTGTGAGTGATTATTTTCTATTAATCGAGCTGAGAAATCTAAAGTAGGAATACCAGTCAAAGCTTTTAATAATACTCCTTATAACAATAGGATGAGTTTGAACTTCAAGTGCTGAACAATACTGAGAATTCTAGCAGGGGAGTACGGGAAGGGCAAAGTCAAGAGCAAGGAGAGCAAAACACTCATTCATAATTTTGCAGAGACAAATGATGAATTATGCTGCAGGAGGCATTGATGGAATATATGTACGAACCCAGCCATAAATTGCAGAGCTACTGAAAAGAAAGCCTTTAAAATAAGTATTAATTAAAATTGATTGAAAAGTGTCCTTTAAGACTTAGATTTCACAAAATTTTATTGAGTTTAGTAAAGAGCAAACCCTCAAATTTGTTGGTGCAAATAATGCTCCAGTTCTCAGCATTAATTGTAGTTAGTGGTTATGCTCCCCTTTTTTCTCCATTTTCAGGCTTTTATCTGGCAAATGGTGGTTCATGTGGTGAAACACGTCAGTGATTGTTGAGGTTGAAGCCCCACACCTCTCTCATATACTTCCAGAGTGCCTGGCAGGTAGGATTGACCGTCATAGATGCTATTGGAGAACTCTCACTCCTATGGAGGAAATATCTTCTCTTTGAAGGAGCTTGTGTTCTTGCAGAAGTGATAGTGTTAAGGCATAACCAGGACAAGGTTTTAATACACTTTTAAAACTGTGATTAAAATATTTCAATTTTGATACAGTATATGGATGTTGTAAAAAAAGCAAAGACAAATTAATGCACAGTTTTGGAAAAATTTTAATTAGCAGAAAGTGTAATGGTTCAACTGATATAAAATTCCTGATTACACTCAGGTAGCAAGGGAAAAAAACTTCTTGTGCTCACTGAATTTTTTCTTAGGAAAGCATAGCTATAAAAAAGGATATTTAACTGCAGTGGAGGAGCAAAATCATAGAAGCTGTGACACCTATGCCTCTTTGTCTGTCACAAAAATTCTAAAACTTCAACCACAACCCCCTGCTTAAATTCATTAAGTCCTCTCTCTGGAGTGGTAAAAAGAACTCTCTAGCATGGTCCTCCCTTGTGCGTAAGCCCCTAGATGATGTTGTTGACGGTGGCCTTGAGTTACAAATACTATATCGTCTGTTCTACATTGTTGTCTCAAATAACTAGGTGCATTTAGTTTCGTGCTATTCGTTCTTTATAATTTTTTGTCTAATGGTGTGTTCACCTTTGTATATTGTGTAGGTTAAATTTTGCATGTGAACATTTATCTATATTTTGGTATGTCTTATTAGTGGATCACTTTTGCTTTGTTTGTTATGAACATCAAAAATTAATGGGAAGATTTATTAGAGAAACAAATACTGCTTGTATTAACCTTGGCTTCTTTCTAACACTACTGTAGGATCTTTAAATGCCTACCAATTTCCTTTCCTTTGTAATCTCAGACAGTATATTTATTTTTATTTATGGGAGTTATTTGAGAGTGCTCAGCTTTAAATGAGTTTTATATAAAAGTAACAGTCAGTAAAGAAAAAAATGACCAGATGGTAACCTCAGTATGGGATAGAGAAGAATGTGAATCTGAAATGAGGAATGTCCCAAATAATGAGGGTCATTTGAGAGTAAGATGGTATGTGCACTTTGTGGCCATGAATAATGCATTGATGTACGTACTTCAGTAATCATGATGCATGAGTTCTCTATAGAAATTATCACAAGATCAGTTTTACATGGGAATCAAGTGCTTTAGGTACCTTAATTATTTAGATTATGTATCTAAGAGGAAAAGTGTTTGAATTTTATATTCCTGCTTTTCATCTTGTGTCAAAGAAGGGGAAGGGTAAATTGGGGAAAAAAATCCTGTGTGACCTTCCTAGGCACAGCTCTGGCATGGTGGAGATTATTCTCTCAATTCCTCTTCTTCCTACTCATCTAGGTGGCAAATTCTTCAGCTCTGCAAATGAGAGAACTCAAATTCCAGTTGGTAGGAACATAGTATCCCACCTCAAAGAAAGTGTGAAAATCAGTCTGTCCCACCTGTTATTCATTGTGTGAAAAGTTACACATGGAATTGACGCTGGGGAGTCTCTCTCTGAAAGGACAAATCACAGCAGTTTCCCTTGGGTGGTTACCCACTTCTTTTCCCTAGAAACAAAGTCAAGGAAAAAGATGTTACTGACCTTAGTGTTAATTCCTAGCCCTGGTAACTAAGGGAGAGGTGTTGAAACACACGGCAGCCAAATCAATGAGAAAGGAAATGCTGGTGCTGTCAGAGTGATTTGCCAGGGGAGATTTGCTGCAACATGAATGTTGCTTAGAGCTCGGTTTGTGAGGCTGTTGATTCTGCAGAAAGTTTAGGTACAAGCCTTTACTGATAGTTCCTCTTACACTAGTGCAAGCCAAACAGCTGACATTTAGGCCCTCCTGGTAACAGAGATCAAGCACTTCCCGACTTTGCTGCTTGAAACAATAACTGGCTCAGAGGCACCTTTGCCCCGCTGGCCCCCTGTGATGCTCTGAGCTCTTTGCTGTTTTTCCTGTTCTGCGGACAGTTGTGGAAGCAGTTGTGTTGCTCTCTGTTTTCTTAGGATGTGCTCAGCAAAAGTGTAGGAGCAGGCTGAAGTAATTTGTAGAGTCCTTTGCAAATTGAGCAAATTATTTGTTTCTCATCAAAAATGAATGATCTCTTCTTGCTGGGAAGACTCATTCCCAAAGATCTCCACTAAACAAGTAAGTCTTCTCTTTCCCCATTTTCCACATAGCACTTTAGCAGCACGGTCAGACTAGGACTGATCATATTCTTGTTTTTGTCCAAATTATCCAATAAATCTTGTAGCGGTAGTAACTTCTGATCTATCTAATTTCTTCCTCAAAACTCTCTCTAGTTCCATTAAATCCAGTATTTCAGTCTGCTGGATTACGGAGTTCAGCTGTCCTGAAACACAAGCTCTTATTTTTGGTAGTGGTCTTAACAGGTAATCGGGGAAGAGATCTCTCAGGCACTTTTCTTCTGGACTTTGAGACCACACTGTGTGGGATTAGCTCTGGTGTCTTCAGAAACTCCAGTTGATTAAGCATATATTATCCCAGAATGTTTATTGTGCAGGGCTGCTTGTATGATGTTTACTTCTGCCAGAATACAGTTGGAGCAGGCAAGGTACCGTTACCCCTACTCAAAAAGTGAGCTGTGAGACTTCAGAAAGAATGAGCAGATTACAGCCCATCTGTTAAGGCAGAGAATTTATTTAGGAGAATAAGTGTGTGATCTGGATGACCAAAATCACAGACAACGAGCTAACACCCCCCGAGACTCACCATCCGCCTGCTGAGATGGCTGGAACCCGTCTGGGTGGTCAGGGATCACATGTTCTTCAGCTGCGCTTTCTTTCTTTCTGCATTCCAAGCAAAACAAAGCTTTTAGCTTACATCTCCATGCTGAAAATCTTTACTGCCTAGCTGAGCGGTGTGGGCACTCCTTCAGCAGCTACATAAAGATTGGTCCATTGACCTTCTTTGCTAAATTTGCTAAATATATAGCTGGAATTAAGGAAAAAATGTCTAATTGAGGAACCCACAACACGGGGAAAAAGTATTCAATTCTGTCTGAAATATCTGAAAAACAGATCTAACATAACAATAACTTCTACTTATTTTTGTGCCTTAGTTTCTATATCATTCCTAACACTTTCTTGGGTCGTAGGTATTGAATTCTAAGGAGTTCAAGGTTTTTCCATTTCTCCACAGAATCCTGCACATAGGGTCTTTTCTGGAACAGAAATCTTCTGTCAAGTATTTAGATTGCCTTTCTTCCACATGCACAATCCCAATCCCTCTTAACTTTAAGACCATTTCCACAGATGTCCAAGTCCTGGTTTAGTAAGAACAGGTAGTTTTTTAATTTAGTTTTTGTGGCAGTTTTTTGCCACTGGTTCTTTGGAACAGCTTTGCTGTTGGTAGTACAGGGCCAGTTTGGAGCTAGCATGCAGAGGAAAACAAAAGACACACAAATCCTGGCTTCAAAATGAAATCCACTCTCTGATATGGGATCATGGCTCCTTTCCAGATCCTGTCCTTTCTCAAAATTATTAGCAATTTCAAGGCACTGAATATAGCACTAAGAAATATAAAATATCTGTTGCTAGTTCTCTTTCTTCATTTATATATATGTGAAGAAGTATATATAATATATATTTCTCTATATATTATATATTTTATATATATTAGAGAAACTTTTCTTAGTGTACATGTTCACTCCTGTCCGGGTGAAACTTATCCCCTCTGCATTTGGTGCTGGATACTGAAGGAATTCACCTCTTTTGAGGATCTTTGTTTTCCTGTTGGTGTTGCAACATGTTCAAGCTTATCAGTAGACAAGCTCTAGCAATAAAAAAATGCAGTTACTTACAACACAAATTTACCTAATGGAATACAGGTAAAAAATGTAAAGAACAAATTGCAGCATTAAGATTAGAGTAAGTCACACCCATTGTATTTGTTGCTATAAAACCCCAGCTAAATTGCAAGGTTGGCTAATTACCTTCTGCAGCCTCCCCTTTGGCGGGCTCTGCTCTGGGAGTTAGAGCTTTCCTCATCTGACCATTAGCCACGGCTGTTAAACCGTCCGAGGGTTAAATATGAGACCAGCTCAGAGAAGCTGCTTTAGGCAATTTCTTTTTATTTTTTTTCTAGCACAGTAGGGCATGAGGATTTTTTTCCCTTCTCTTATGTCCTTCAATTCCTGATATTAAGTGCTGTGATGTGGCGTGTTAAAGTGGGAACTACAGCATTTTCTCTCGTCTTCCTCTGTACCGTCATTTTATTAATATTTCTATTATGTGTGTTAATTAACACTTTCTTTGCTTTACTTCAAACTACGTTCTCCTGTTGCAGGTTTTGAAGACACATTTAGGTAAAGCTTTCTATCTCATATCATAAGAAATATTAAATATATGCTTGGCTTAATAGATTCTTTTTCTTTCTCTCTGAGCATCATGTAGAAACAAAACAGATGGCAAAATTGGGAACATGATGTTTCTCTTGGGTAATACTTCAGCTCAAATTCACTGTTAATTTTAGGGTCCCTTGTGATGATCCTGTCTTTTTTAGAGTACAAGGACAAGTTATCCTTATAAATAATAGCAGGAAAATTACAAAGAGTCTAAGAGGAAAAATTTCTTTGTACATTTTATTTAAAGCTTGTTGGATTTGTGCCATGGGGAATAAGTTGCAACCAGAATTTTAAAAAGCCTGGATCGTTTCGGGATACTTTCAGTTCTTACTAAAATAACAGTAATAAAATTTCATCGTTCAGAGCCTTCACCGACCACAAAAGGATTCAAGAAAGCATTTCTCTCTTATCTACACAATAGCATAATTGGCTTAGGGCATTGGTGAAAATGTGTCATCCCCACACAAGACAACAGGTAGCAGACTGTTTACTGAGATGGGACAGAAGGGAATAGCGGGTAGTCCGACGTAGCAGCATTTACAGTCTGTATGCTGATGCAGGAGCGTATTCCTGAGACTCAGATGTCCTATGCTAATATTTTACTATTATCTCTTTTTCCAGTATCACGAGAACAACTGAACTGAAATTCGATGGTTTTTACTTTGTTTGTGAGGCTCTTGGTAAAATTAATTCCCATCTGTGACTGCTTCCTGAGCATCATAATCTAACCTCACTTGGGGTACCAGGAGGTCTAAGAGCTGTCCTGCTCTACTGCTCTGGAAAACTCAGGACTTCATTCCCCTGCCAGCCAGCAGCGAGCAGGAGCAGGGCATAACACCGACTGCAGCAAACTGCAGGTGATGTGCTCGCCTCTGCCAGCCTCAGAGTGCTACTGAAGGTAGAGTCATCTCTGATAAGCAGTGTTTTGCAGGAAAATAGCACTGCAGAGAGAAAGCTCCTACATTGAACTTACCTGGTGTCTGCATTAGAATGATTGTGAGCACTGGCTGCCTTATCCATGATTTCTGTGTGGTGGAGAAGTAGGACATTAGGACTGCTGGCTTTCAGGAACATCAGTTAATAGGGAATTCCCAACTGACTGCTTAGGCAATGCTCTCAGGTATTCTAGAGGAAAGGCTTTTTTTTAATATGGCTGGAGGTGTAAATCTGCTATATTGCTTAATTAAATTCTCTAGATAACATGCAGTTAACTCAAGGAAGCTGTATAATGTATGCAATAACACTTATGCAAAAAACCTCCAAAACATTTTCCTCACATATCTGAGGCTGGTTTTTGCACCATATATTACGTATTATTCTTTCCACTTCTCTCAGTTGTTATAGTTTTTAAAAATGTGCCGTCATTCTTCACGTTGGTTCCAAGGGTCATCCTGCCAGCTGTCCCGCTGCTGCGTGTGTTCACGAGGCTGACAAGCAGCTGAACTGTTGCACATTTTATGAATGAGCATAAACTTAGACTTGATGGCACTTGCAAAAGAATTCAAAGACAGGGAAGCCTTTTTTTTCGAGCGCTGATGTGTCTTTGAAAGGGCAGCACAGCAATTTTCCCTCTCTGTAATCCCATCAACCAAAAACAATCAAACTTGAACTATAAAACAGAAACACATCTGAAATAAATGTTCCATGGCTTACATGCCAATATATATTTGCTTTTAATTCAAAAGCATTCTTTCACTTAAGTTGATTTTTTTTTTTTTTTTTTTTACATTTTCAAGACATAAAAGAGGGTAAATTTAGACTAGACATTAGGAAGAAATTTTTCACTATGAGGGTGGTGAGACACTGGAACAGGTTGCCCAGGGAAGCTGTGGATGCCCCATCCCTGGAGGTGTTCAAGGCCAGGCTGGATGAGGCTTTGAGCAACCTGGTCTAGTGGAAGGTGTCCCTGCCCATGGCAGGGGGGTTGGAACTTGATGATCTTTAAGGTCCTTTCCAACCCAAACCATTCTACGATTCTATGATATTTTTTGGATAGTCTGGCATTATTGTAATGTAATTCAGAAAAATCCTAAAGGGAGGATGTATTAATGGTTTTAAGGTTAATGACACCTTTGGTCTATTGGGCTGTGTCAGACTGCTGCTGGGATTTTCTCCTGCAGCAATTGAACACATCCTTCATGCTAAGGACCAAAGTCCCAGCCCACTACCACTTCTGTTAATCCTGACAGGTAAAAGGGTTTGCTCAAGAACATGCCAGGCTGGTGTGGGAGACATAAGGAGATGAGTGTTCGAACTGAGGTATATATCACCCAAAATAATATGGGAAGCAAAGAATCCTTTCAGAATTTCTGTATTGACCTTGGTCTATAGTGCACATTATAGAGACAAGGTTTCTCTTTCACAGGGATAATGAGAAATACAGTGTGATTAATTTTTCATTGGCATGCATTTTTGAAAGTGTGAACTGACTTTTTAATATATATATATAAACTGTCATGTCTTCATTTTCCTTTTATCTTCATTCTTAACCTTCTTAATACAATAAGAAATGTAAGGAATTTCTGATTTAAAATTAAAAAGAGGTGTCATACTTCAGAGGGTAAGAACCTAGTAGGTTTGCTTGACGAAGATATATTTGTATGAGCCTATATTAGGTGCTAATGACACACCACTAGAGGCATTTAGGCATCTAAATCCCTTTGATACATCTATTTGTATATCTTTAAGGTATTGAGAGTGGATCTCATTAAAATAAGCAATGCTATCCAAATAGTGGTTAATTGTCTGTTATTGAGTGCATTCTTCATTCCCAAAAGGTTAGGGTTTTTCAGACAATTAGGCTTTAATACAAACTTTTCACAAGGCTCGGTAACAGACCTGTCAGTTTGTAATGTGGTTCATTTCTTTCTCCTCTCCTTCTGTTTCTTGGCTCTAAAAGGAAAACTTCAGTAATACTGTCAGTCTTTCTAGCTGCAGCTGGATTTCCTTGAATATCCTTGAATCTCTAATACCGGTAACATTTCCCTTGTAAGCTTATTGTGGTTTTCATTTAAAGCATATGTCAATAACAATTCAAAGGTTTGTAATTGATTGTTTTCAAGATAAATCTAGAGAGACTATGAAATCTCTCTTGTTTTGGCAATTTTTTGGTTTTGAGAATGTCATAATAGGTGATAGTATAATTAAAAGAGCCAGTTTACTATCCTGTGGGTCTCCTTGGATCAGTGACACTTTTCACATGGAAGAGTCAATCCACGTATGGTGGAATTAAGCTTTGGACCATGACTCTTGCAGCTGTATAACATGATGCTTTTTCAAATCACCAGCCTTGGGTATAGATTACAAAATAATGAAGTAGCTTCTTATGGTTGCTCTTTATAAAAACCCCTGTAGTCTTTCACTCTTAATCCCATATCCAAAAACTTCACTGCCTTTTTTATCAGCAATTTTCTCTGATTTTAGTGATCAGAAGAACTGAATAGAACCTGTGCACTGAACTTCTCCAAAACATACGGGTTACAGAATAAGCTGTTCAGTTCCTCAGAAGAGATATATAGTTACTATGGTGCTGAGGAAAGGGGATGAAAAAGCCGATAAAAGGAAAAAGGAAAGATGGTATTTTCCCTTGGAGGCTAAAGTTGGTCAGGTTTAAATTTGCAAGCAAATGTGCAAGATTCTCTTCACTAAACCCCTCCGGAGTAGGACTCTGCAGCTTTCTAACTATTTTGTCACATCAGAATAGATGTTAGGAAGACTTGCCAGAATGTAATGCATGTGTCCTTTCAGATATTCCATCTATCTGTCATTTCAGTTAGAGTTTGGATGGCTGACTTTTGATTACGATACAGGGCTGATGTAAGGACGACACAGAGCCCTTATTCTGCTGTGTAGCGACTGTCAGCTACGTGTCTCGTACAAGCTGGTGGGAGTCTTGAAGGCAGTGGGCTCGTTTCTTTCATGAGATGGCAAAGAGCTCATTAGGAAATTTGTAAACGTCTACTGTAAGTTTTAAGTCCCCCAATCATGACTAATAATGCAACCTGCTTACTATTCTGCCATAGCTTTCTGCTGCTGCAGAGAGTGGTTCGGCAGGCCCCAGGCGGTGGGGATGATGTCGGATGTGATACAGCCGGTCCAGGTTACGCGATGCTTCAGCTCGGCTTCCTGGGTGATCTATGGAGTGGGCCATCTGGGGCAGCTGCACTGGGAGCTGTTCATCCATCTTTTCACGTGGTGGTAGCGAGCTGAGAAAATAGCTAAATCTGTGCAAAGAGTCAGTGAGGACATGAGGGAAGATGGAGTGAGAAGGCCCTCGGCCTTTGTCTGGACGTCTTGGGACTCGTTCTGCTAAGGGGAAAAGAACGCTTTTCGGGCTTGTGGTAGAAAAATACAATATGTTACAGATTAAAGAAAAATATAATCTTTCTTATGATAGATCCCAAAACCAAATGGAGCTATGTCTTTAGATGTCAGAGGAGCTGCACAGTTTTGCCTAAAATGTGCATGTTGTTGGAGATAATGAGTCTTATTAGTATCTAGGATCAGATAATAATTCTCTCCAGGCTGTCAGGTAGGCTGGAAGCCAGCATGTTTTCCTACTCTCCCTTCACCCAGTCATTCCCTTTTCCAGTAAAAACCATTTTGGTATCCTCTAGGAGGCATGCTCACTGTAAAAAATTCACAGTAATGAATGTAGAGTCTCATGGTACAGTTCCCCAAAACTGTGGCATTTCTCTCTGTTCCTGTCCACAAACTATTTGACTTTTTGACTTATTAAAAATGTCTAAATATTGCTTATGTATTTAGTACTGTTTGAGGTGTTTAGATGGAAGAAGAACAGAGCAAAGTATTAGTCTAATGTTTCTGAATGAACAGGATCTCATTTGATATGTGCAGCGTTAATTCACAGGGTTCATTTCAGGAATAATGAATACAATTTAGTTGTATAGTGTTCTGAGAAAAATGTGATAACTTTATATTTGTTATTTGGCAAGCCTTCTCCATGAAAAATTTAGGCAGAATTTTTAGGCACTCTGTAAAGCCATTGTGAGTGTGTTCCTTGAGATTCTCACTGTTCAGATCCCTGATGTGCAAACTACTGGAGAGCAGTGTTGCAATAAAGGGAGGCGTTGCAGCAATATCACTGATTTTCATGCCTTCCTAGGTTTGCATGAATACTTTAGGTCAAATGTGGATGTAATTGTCCACTAAGTTAAAATGCTATGCCCTCAAATGTGTACTCTCAAATACATTCATCCATAGATGTAGTGAATGGTCATTTGATGGGTGGCTCAGTAATTTTAAATAGGTTGGTGAAGGGGAGTGCAAGTGTGAAGAAGGCTGCTAGAGAAAATGGCCAAAGGGAGGAGGGAATATAATAGACAGTGAGATGATGAGAGGTACATGACCCCAAAATAGATCGTTTCAAATGTCTTTCCAGTTGGATGGGAGCTTACATCTGGGTAGCTGTGCATATTGCTTTTTTGCTCTGGCATAGCAGGGGCTTGTAATTGCAGAATAGCATCCCCTTGTCTAGACTTGTCTTTGCTTTTTGCGTACTGCTCTAAAATAATCCAGCGTGTAGGTTTCTGCAAGGAAATGCCCCAGGAAAGAGGTTGGAAGAGATGTGTGTAGCAATGAGTATCCAAAACTGGCTAATCCAGTGCCATTTTCATGAAGGTAACCTGCTTTCTAGAGGCCATATGGGCAAGAATGCTGAACATCCTGAGCTTTGCCTCTTGCTTTGCAATCATCTGAAGTTAAAAACTTGGAGACAGTTAACAAATTTATTCATATTATGTGCCAGTTTTCTAACATTAATTGCTTTAATGAAAAATAATTCCATCAAAATAAATGGATTTTTCTGTAAGATACTAGTTTTAGTGCAAAAATACATTATGTTTATGGATTTTTATTTTTCAAGAATAGTTTGAAGTGGGAGACACTTCAAAGCTAGTTTGCTTTAGTGAGGAATTTTGCCACATGATTCCTTTTCCTATGGGAAGAAAGGTAAAATCAGAGCTGTTTCAAAACATCCCACTGTTTCTATCCCACTGAAATATCAGTACTTTAAGCTTTGTTTTCAATCACAATAAAAACTTAAGAAGTTGTCATTGTTGTCATTGTTATTATTATTGAATGAAAAGTTCCAAGCATTATAAATTTTGTAGTTAATACCACAGCAATCATAAAAAACACAAACCTTTGTAGTTAGCTTGAGACAGAATAATTTAATGCCCTCCTTCTTTTCTGTGGGCTCAGCAAGGCTACTTATCTTATGATAAATTAAGCTATGGTTTCCTATGATGCCAGCTGCAATAAAGATGAAGAGGCCATCATCATGTACTCTGAAGTAATCAGGACGAGAGGTTTTGTGGACTTTTTTTTTCCCCAAAGGAAAAAAAAAAACCTTTCAAATGCAGGCCTTTCAATAATTTTAGTATCTAAAAAAAATTCCTTTCAAATGAATAACGATTTATTTTGGCTCATTTTATTAGCTGTGGCTAATGAGCTATTTCTGGTCATTTCCTAGTGCAGCTTTCTCATACTGTAACGCAAGTACCTTATATCAAACAAATGTGGTGAAAGTCTGCACATTGTACTATACAGAGAAAAAAAGAGATATATGTGTTTTGTGTTTATTTCCCCATGTATTTGAATTTTTCAAGTTAGAGTTTTAATGTTGTGTTTTTACTTCATATAAATTGTTTCCCCATATCCGTGAACAACTGTGACTGAAAAGAGCAAGAGAGAAATTTGCTCAGCACATGTAATTACATTAAATTTAGTGCTATGAAACAGAATGAAAGGAATTTTAGTATCATAATATCCTTTTAACTGTGTGTTGTCTTAATAACTGCGTAATCTTGGAATGTTCTTCCAAGAACCAAAATCCATTTCCTGTTACCTGAATTAAAACTGGGCTGAACAAAGTGGTAAGGTGATTAAATGGGCCTCTTGCATATGTTAGTTTTGTGTTTCCAGACACAGAATTAACACAGCCATGCCCTTCTGTAACTGGAGTCCTAAAATACACACATCAATTAATCAATGCAGGGTTTACAAGACTGCTAGTGGGAACTTTGTAATAGCAGGGCTGAGGGAGGGATGAGAAGCCGTGCATGAGATTTGATTTTAAAGTAATGAAGCCTGGAAGAGCTATGTATAAACAATAACGAGACTTGTTTCAGTTTCTTTCATACATTTTTGGTTAGTGCAATTAAATTTTTTCTTATGCATATCCAAATGCTCATACCAGTTCTCTTTCTTCTGGGTTTTAATCGCAAATATACTGAAGAGCAGAGATGTGCCTGTTAAATGATGTTGACTTCCCTCAGAGCAGCATGCAACCATTCAACATCTCCTTGACACGCTTCAACATGTGGCCTACTGGTTTAAAAATTATATCATTTCGCTATGCACGCAGTTTGGGTTAAAAATGGGCATCAGCTTCTTAATGACTAAGGGGTTTTGCTAAGGGGTTTTGAAGATACTGCTGTCTTTTTCTTGCAAATTTGTAGGATTTGCTTATAATAGTCATACTGGCGGACTCTGGGCTGTAGCAGTCTGTCTGATTTTAAACACACAAGGAAAGGTGCAGAGTGGCCAGAGTCAGTCCAGAGAATAGAAAGAGATATGATCAGAGAAAATATAATCTCTCAGAAAAGATTGACAGAACTGGGCTTGTTTAGACAGGAAAATACAACTGACATGAGAGAGGATACTAGTCTTAAAAGGAATAAAGGTTATCATGAAAAGGAAAGTAATAAATTGTTCTCCATGTCCATTGCAGATCAGGGTAGCGGATAGGAAGGTAAGTAATGTGATTCTTTTTCAGTGAGGGAGCTTTAGATTGGACATCAGGAAAGAAAAGCAACCACTTTTCTGACTGTAACAATAGTTAAGCACTTGGATATGTCACCCTGGGAGGCTGCAGACTTTTCCTCACACTGGAGATTTTCAAGAACAGATTAAGGAAACAGCTGTCAGAAATCATTTTTGGTATAGCTTATCCTGCCTTGTTGAGGGAGATGGATTTTATGACCACCTAGGGTTGGCCATTTAGACCTATATTGCCCTGTATTATAAGACTTAATTAATTTCTCTTTTTTTTTTCCTAGAAAAAGAATCTTTTCATAGATGAACATTACTATCAAATTTACTTTTTCATGGAATATATGGGTATAGGGATGTATGTATGTATATATCTCCAAATTTATTCCTAAATAATTGCTAACTTATTGTCCAAGCTATTAACTGTTTCTCTCTTTTTTTCTCCATTATAAAAATCCTGCTGTACTTCTTGGTTCCAGTTTTGTCCGCAACAAAAAGGAGCAAGAAGAAAAATGGTAGATGTTAACCCTCTGTTCCTCTGTCAGCTGTAATTGCTATACAAAAATGTTCTTGATTGCTTTATGCAGATAAGATTCAAGAAATAATTTAGATTTTTAATTCCACCTCAAGTAAAATATTTCAGTCAGTCATAGTTGTACCATTTAGCAAAGTGTCACTCCATGTCCTGAATTCCAATTTTCGCTTGCTGCTTTTTAATCAATAACCAATGTTTGGCTTTTCCTTTGGAATTCAGTATTAACTAAGCTGTCAAAAGTAAACCATTTAAAAGTTATCCATGCTTTCCTTACCTTAGAAGTGGCAAAAAGTCATGGCTGGAAATTGCAACAGATTTTCAGTCTTCATGCAGAACCATAATGGTGTGAATTTTTGTCTTCAAACTGCCTAAAATGCAAAAGAACATTAAAAAAATACATATAATGACTATATAGAAAGGATTCTAATAAACATCACCAATGGTAGTGCTGAGCTAAATACATCACATTCAGCAGGAAAATTCTCTCCTTCCATTAAAAACATTTCTGAAATGTTGTAATTTTCTTGTAATAACATAACTGCAAATCAAGAGAGTATGTGGCATCACAGACCTTGGCTCTTGGTCCTCATAAAATGTTTGTAGGGGTGTTTTTATGGTTGTCAGTGTTACATTGCTATGTTCTTCCTCTAGTCATGCGGTAGGAGTAAGGTGGAACTTTGCTGGTGGTAAGAGCTTGCACTACAAGTTCAAAAAGGAATCCAGTGCTGAATGACACTGTTTCTGTAAGACTGTGACAATAAAGGAGTTTCCTGGGATTCTGTTAGAGGGATAGAGGCAAACCGTATCATTTAGACAAACCAGACCAAATGTCAGATCTGGTTCCTTAATTAGGTCATAAATAAGTGGCCGGCCTCTGAAAATCTAGTACAGTGAAGCTCATATCAGCACAACAACATTTCCAGATGAAGGCTTCTTATATTGAAACTATCTTTTAAAATATTTTAATAAATTTAACTTTAGTCCAGTTGGTAGCCTCCTCCAATTGTGGTTCTAAGTACATATTTCATTCAGATAAGTTTCAAATATTTTCCAGGGAAGTCAGGAATAATTTTCAGGTGTTTCAGGAAGTCTTGGTCACTAGAATCTTTTTGTTAAACTGATACAAAACATATGAAATAAACAATGGCTGTAAAGGTAATATACTTTGGTGAATAACCTGCTTGATTTTTTTTTTTTGTAAATAACTTTACATAGTAATCGAATATAGATACATTGTGCTTACATATCAGGAGTGGCATTAATAACAGTTCCATCTTAATAAAAAGGAGAATACGCTGTTTGGTAGGTACTCTTCTTCTGTATAATATGATGTCCTGGAGAATAAGACCCTAATTATCATGATATATTCATTACGGGACCTAGGATTCTGCTTTGCACATTTTGTTTTGAATATTGAGAAACCTTTTTTTGAAAGGGTGGCAGGGGACTTCTTCCATGATTACTTTATGAAATCTTGTATGCTCAGAAATTGAGTATGAATACATGCACACGCACACACACACACATTCACACACAGGGCAGGCAAAAATTTGACTTAAAAAGCATGCTAACCCTATATACCAGCTTCATTCTTTTTACATTTGACTCCATCTCTTCCTTTGTTTCACAGCTTTAATGAAATAGGAAACTAATGAAAAATATTTGCCGTCCTGATTATAGAGCACTGAGCAGTACCAGCTCTGAGCACCTGCACATATGAATCACAGCTCAAATGGATCTTTGATTGCTCGTGTGCCTTTGTACAGGTCATGATTTCTGATATCAGGGAGGACCAGAAATCATTTTCAATACATTACATCACAGTGCACTTGAAATCTGCGGTGGAAAAACAAGTGTTCTGCTAGCCAGTTGCTATCCTCTTTATTATGGAATACTTCAGGAGGTTTTATTTTATTCATACCGGTTTTGTAGTTTAATTTAAAAGTAATACCAAGCATCTAACTTGCTTCCTTCGTTTTAAAAGGGCACTTCTTAAAAATTGAGATAATTCAGTCATTGGTTGGAGACACAAACATAGTATAAATAATCTGCATGTCTGATTATTTCAGATTTAAATATTTTTTTATTAAATATGAAGTGTCCAAATTACCTAATCATTGTTGGTTACATGATAAACTGTTGTACAGTACTTATTCTCCAGCATCTTATCTCCTAGCTGCAGGATGTTTGTTGATAATGCTGCCTTCGTGTTAGACAAGCAGAAAATAATTTGACTGTTCTGTTCGCTATGTTGTGCAGAGCAGTGCTTTAAAACTAAAATTCTTTCATGTTTTGTGCTGTGACAAAGCCTATTGCTTTTATGTGCTGCTACATTGGAAAGCTTCAACATTAATATTGTAGATTTTCTTTCCTTTTTTTTTTTTTCTGTTAACTTTTCCTTGCAGCCAGTTTGCTATATGAACATGGTGTAAGCTTTACATGCTAGATCAAGAGTGTGGAATTTTGTTACCTGAACTTGATCCTCAACCATTTACGAAGAGCACCAGACGCAGAGAGAGTGATATGGATGGTTTCCAAGATGAAAAAGTAGGCAGAAGTGAAACAAGAGTTGTTAGTCCTGTTTTCATTGTAGGTTCTGATGGATATGATTTTTCTAAAGACAAGATAATCATACTCTTAATGTCTTGTGAGGTGACAAAGCACGTTGAAGAATTTCTTTCTATATATTTTCAGTGCCAGCATGAAGGTACTTGAGTGGACATTGAGTATTGCAGTTCTGATCTCAGATGACAGAAAATAAAATCCCTCAAAACACATTTTCTGTCAGTGACTCAAAGTTAAAGAATTGGTGTCCAATTTTAGTGGAAACAATGTTTTTAAATTGCTAAATGTTGCACAGTTTCATAATAAAATAAACATGTTTATAATGATAGCTCAGAGGGTATTTTAAACTATGAAACTATTTTCTGATGCACATGCTCTTAACTGCCTCTGTTCATGGAGGGTTCAACTTTGTCAGGATATGTCAGCCACTATCTGAGTTTTTGCTGGTATCATCTTGCAGAGCCTGGCTCAATTCCGTCAAAGCCAAAGAGCAGTGTCCAATTGGTTTTGGCAAGTGTATTCACCACAGATGTGTGCAGATCCATCACCCTAGAAGGAAAACATGATGCTGCTGGAAGACAGATGAGTGGACTAAGTTTACATTTTTTATTACAATTCCTCTTCTACTGTTGGTGCAAAACACAATTTTGAGGGCTATCGATATCCAAATGGCAGCAGTCTTATTCTGCATCTGAGGGTCCGACTGTGTCTGGTCTTCCTGGCAGCCCCAGCCTCTGTACTGAGTGCCTTCAAAGCAAGAGGCAATGTGGCGCCTACCTCCAGCTTTGGAAACCTTCCCAGAATGTAACCTGGCAGGCAAAGGATGAATTATCTGATTTTCTGAGTGTGGCAGGTTATGGTAATGGTGCTTGTCTACTACCTGTTTGTGCTATGGCAGCGATTGCAAGCCTACCTCATTTCCTAACCTACATATGCTGTGTTGGGCATATACAAGGAGCTGCCCCATCTGTAGTCATGTTTATTTGTTTTAGAGAATTCGACTGGCATTAATTTACAAAAATGAGGAAGGGTTGCCATCTACAATTATTAATTATCATGCACATCTGCCGAGAAGGTGTTTCCATAAGCCTGTCTCAAGTACTTTACTGTTGTTGGTTTTTTTGTTTGAGGGGGATCAATGCTAATTTTCAGTGTTTACCAGCAATCATAGATGACTTGCAGTTAAAAAGCCATCAGCTCTGTCACATTTTTCAGTGAACAGAATCCCTTTCCAGATGGCCCTTCATTTGGATAATGGACAGCCTAAGGGGATAAAAATGTCACCTGTTGTAGCTAGTCAACAATTTTAATAAAAACAGAAGAATAGACCATTCATAAAATGGGCAACAGCCCAAAAATAATTTGTGAATTGTATAGTGGATGTTTTTGGTGGCAATCTTGCTTTAAGAATTCGCAGACTTCCTCAGATGTGGTCATTATTGCCTCTACACTAGCTGTTACCTTGCTGTTTAATCATGAATGAATTTAATTTTTCTTAATGTATTTCCTGACAAAAGAGGAAATATATGAATGATTACATTGTGATTATGATTGCAATAAATCATGATTACAAGTAGGTAAATTCTTGTAGCCAATTCGTGGCTTGTTTCTTACAAAAAATAATTTTGGAAGGTGCTTCAGTTTAACAGAATATTGAGTTTGATTCGAAATACAGGAATTCTTTGATTTTTCTTTTTTTTGGCCTGTTTAAAGATATTTTAAAAGTTACAGATAATTAAGAGATATGGCAGATATTTACATTGAAATTAACATTTAGAATTGAAAAAATGTTAAAAACAACCAACATTTTAAAGTCTCTTACATAAAAAAAAGATTTTTTTAAGAAAATTCAGAGGGTCTCCCTCCCTGTCTGGCAAAATCTAATTAATTTCTGAAACATTCTGCATTGGCTTAGTATACCTATTTTGCCAAATAAATGTTTTATCTGAAAGTTTTTTCCATCAGTTTTGGCAACCATGACTATCTTGTTCTAACAATTATTGCTGGGAACACACAAAACATATATTTCAGAGTTTTCTGATAATTAGAGCTAGATAAATCTCCAGTTTCCTAACCAGATCTCCATGTAACCAATCCAGAAAGAGATATCTCCTACAGACTGTTCTGAGAATCTTTGGGTTCTTGCCCCACATTACCCACTGGAGAACAAGATTATCTGCTGGAGGATGTGACATCTCCTCAGAGCTGACAGAAGGTGCCTGGAGATCCAGACCTCCTAATCTGAGCATGAAGCCAGGTTCAGAGGTCTGAGCATCACCACTGAGTGCCAGTGAGCACATAGGAGAAGAGCATCAGCTGGCAGCTAGAGAAATACAATATTTCATGGTGGGTTCTTGTAGCATCATTTAGAAAACCATCAGAACCAGTTTGTTTCTGTTGTGTGAGTGTGCGTGGGTGGCACAGGTTGAGGCACATAGAGCTAAGTAGGAGTGAAATTACTGGTATGACTGAATTGCTACTTACAATGGGAGATATGGTATTCATTCCCCTGTGAGTCTGAACAATATTGAAATATGATTTAAAATATGTTTGTGCACTGTGAAGTGTTAGTTAAAAATATGGGCTGTGTCAAATTAGGGTCAAACTGGTTATACCTGTGCTATCCACCCCGGCATGAGGAGTGGGGATTTCTGAATTCTCTGTCCATTTTCGCACATTTTCCATGAAAAACTCATTCTTTTTCTCACACACTCTTTTATTGGTGCTTCACATGAAAGCAAGAGTTATTTATTCATAATCCATCTCTTCTTTAGAACCTGAAGGCACTCCTTGACAAACAAGTGATGTACAAACAGGGAAATGTTTAAGTGACTGTCTTGCAAAGCTCTTACCTTGAAGGAATTCACCATAGCAAATGGAAGGAACTGTGTCCTCTTTGTATTTTTATGTATTTATAGCCTCACAGAAATTTAAATTCCATGCCTTCCCATTCAGAAACCTCAAGTTACTCTGCTGCATGAGGGTTGGTTTTTTTCATCTGTTCGGGAATTCATTCAGATCAGGAATCAAATTTTGGACCAAGGTACGTGACCAGATTACTCATTAGGAGGAAAACTCGTGTTTTTCTTTAATAATAACACTGATACTGAAGGTATATCCTTCTCGAGAGAAACAAACATATGTCGGTGACTTGTTCTTCACTTATAAGTCCCAGTCAAGAAATAGATCCCGAATGCATAGCAGATACCATAGAACTTCCACTCACAAGCACAGCATTTTATTTTTTTTTTTAATAAAAATAATGTTCCTCATGCTGTGCAAAGTATTTTTACTAATTACTAGTGGCTTTCAAGGGACTCATGCTGGGTACTCAGCTCCATCCCTATTAAAGGAGGTAAATTTGATACCCTAAGTGCGGATTTACCTTTGAAAAATCATACCAGAGTCTTCTGAAAATGCAGAGAAGGTAAACACGTGAAGTGTAAAGTGATGGAACCCATGGAGCTACGCTGAGTTGTCCTGGAGGAACTGAATTAGTGCAGTACATGTATCGGTAATAGCGCTTACGGCTGCCAACAGCTTCATGTGTAATAAGTTGTGTATATTTTTTAAAGTTAAAGCATGTTAATTGGAAGTCTTTGCAGGTGAGCAAATGCTGAACATGCTGTGTAGAGATAACCCTCCAACCATCTGGAGAAGGAAGTGTTTTCCCTTGATATTTAATGACCCCTGGTTAATGTGAAAGCACTGTTTATGGGCTTCACTGAGATCAGTAATTAGCTTTTTGGAGGTAGGAGGTAGATTGAGTTAACGTAAACTCCGAGTGGTAATGGAAAAAACAGAGTGGAAATCCTGAGTGGAAATTGTTTGAAGCAATGTTCTCAGAAAAGAAAACCTGTGAGTTCCTGATGGACTTAGAGAGTATTTTGGAGTCATGCATAAGAATAATTGTGTTACAACTTTTTGTTTGTTTGTTTTATGGCTATGTATTGATTGAAACTTTTTTATTTTTTTGACTGTTTTTCCATTTATTGTTAAAATTTAGTGCGGATTAGGCAATTTGTTTTTGTGGTAGAACCGTTTTTCTTCCAGTAGAAGGTGAGCTTGAAAACACAAATGTATGTCAGCTTTACAATCTGATTTAAAAAAATGTACGGAAACTAAGTATTGTCATCACAACAAGCTGATAATTCCATTCACTTCTTTCCTCCCTCTGTGCTGTCTATAGCCAGGCAAGCAGGGGTGGCCATCTCTCGCAGGAATTGCAGCTGGAAAGCCTCATCGCTCCTTCAGGGTCCTTCTTGCTGTTGCTTTTATTTGTTCTTCGTATGAAGTTGTAGCCATCAATCATGTATATATGATCATTATAGGGTCAAAAGGAAAACGTATTTGTCATCTTCTCTTAATCTTGAGCTTCACAGTGGGTAGAACTCTGTGTGTGTCATAATAAAAGTGCATTTCAATTGTCTAAAATAATTATTCACTTACTATGTGAATGGGATACAGACCTGCCTTTGTCGTACTGAAAGGTGGTTAGAAGGTAGCTTTTATTTATGAAATAAGTATGTAAGGAATTTATTTTTATTTGAAAATGAGAGAATGGCTAAATTTCTATTTCCTACCTGTGGACGTAGCAAATAGAATCTTCAGCTTTAAACTTATTATAAGGAATTTAGCAGGAATATAAATACAGAAAATTGCAAACAAAATCACATAGATTACAAACTTCCAGGGAATCTCTTGCTACTAATTAAGTAAATTATACTTATTAGGGCAAAATTTCATTCAAATTAACTTTTTTATTTGCACAACGGAGAGTGTGTTTGTGAAAAGGGCATATACTTTGCTGTTTTCTTTTAACCTTATGTCATGTGAAGTGTCCTCTGTCAGATACTGTGTTCGGTGCTTTTTTTCCTGTTATTCTGAGAATCTTCCTCATCTGTGTCTGATATAAAAAAAAGAAAATCTCTTACAGGGTATTACAAAGCTATTTTTCCACTTTGAACTGTATTTTCTCTCCTAGATCAGAGTACTGTGAAAATAAATTCAATACATCATCTATATGAGAACGTGACAGATGAAATTTGGGTCTCATTATGTGAGTGCCAAAGCACTAGTCATCTTCTCCAAGGTAGGGTTTCGCCTCATATGTATTCACGAAGCCAATCTTCTTTCCAAAGAGGCTATTCTAACATTTACTGTTACCATTTAATATTTAGGAATATTTCAATGTTGAGTCAACAGTGATGTTCCATAAAATATTTAAAAAGAATTACCGAGTTAAAAAGTCCGCTCCATTCCTCCAGCATTTCCCTGGAGTTTAGGTGTGCATTTGCTGCACAGATGGTGCAGCAGCAATATCACACAGCGCTGTCAGGTTCCTGATATACGTGGTGCAACACTATGAGTGCAAGATAAATGAAAGCCTGAGCTTCACATTTCCCCATGTTTTAGGGATTAATTCTACTCTTTATTGATCCACTGATGCCTCCTGGAAAACTTCAGAAAAATTCTCTCAATGAGAATATAATTCTATATCTGTGTTATACTGGATGGTGTCTTGGTTTACCTTAATCATTTTTCATTACTATTGACATTTCTTTGAATTTATGTGATATTTTTTATCCTGAGGAGTTCATCAGCCATTGTACCCGATTCCATCAGCTGTCATAGTCATGGTTTGTGAGGTCAAAGGCTTCCATAATTTATCTCTGCTATTACAAGCCATGGTTCAAGTGCTTGGTTTGGTAAGGCCTACTATAATCTTCAAATTAATTTTGGGGAATTATTTTTAATTGCCCATATTTGTGTAGAAGGCAAATGTACTTACTGTGTCTGAATAAATGTTATAGGTAAATGTTAATAATTTGGTATACAGCACATTGCACCGAGGCTGGTGCCGACACAGCAAATGACTGTGATTAATGAGTCAAGCTTTGCACTTTTCCAACGAGGTAATGTATAAGAGCTATCTGAGCTTTTCCTCAGACAAAATGGACGTGGGGGCCTCCTCGTGCATCTGTTCAGCCTTTATCAAAATTATTTTAGTACTGTCTGATCGGTGCAGTTATTTTATTTGTGCTATAATAGTTTCTAAAAGTGTCTCTGCATATTCATGGTGAGACTTTCACCTTACAAAGGATTCAGAGTTAAATGGGCAAAGAAAAGAAAAATGTTACTTTCTCTGCTGTACATAAAAGGAACTGAGTTGCAAAAAAATGGTAATTTATCCAAGTCATATAATAAACCTATAGCTGGTCTAACAAGTGACTCCTTATCTGCAAAGCACAGTCAGTTCTTCTCTGCTGCTATTGATGAGTATTTATGTGTATACAAATACTGGTTTTGTGCTGTCACCCTGCTGATGTGAAAGACTGGTACCAAGTGATTGCGAAGGTAACGCAGCCAAAGCTGAGGTTAGCAACAGGCCAGCTCCCAGTCAGGGTGCCTCAGAACCCCCTTTGCATTTTGAAAACTGCCTGTTGCATTCTGCTTCTGTTGCAAACTGAAACATCTGGTTGTAGCAGGTTATCTGAGGTGGTGTCAAGTCACGTGACACAGATTTAAAATCAAAGTTTTGCTAGTGCCTGATGCTGGAAATAGTAAAATATTTATTCTCACAGGCTGGTGCTCAGCCAGCAGTTATAAAAATCTAAATTATACTTAGTGCACGTTATGCGTTCAGTAGTATTTTGTGAGAAGGGAAAGTGATATTTTGCAAGATTTCAGGGAAGAGGTGATAGTGCAGTATTTCCTACCGAATGTAGGATCATACCACACACATTTGTGAAGTGTCACATTCCTCAGTTGATTACTGGAGGGTAGTGTTCAACATGCCAGAACAGCATGACCGCAGATACAGTGGCAAAGGTAAAAATAAAGCAGAAGGTGAGGGATTAAATGTATTGACTTTGTAGCAGTGAGAAAGCAGTTCCACTGGATCAATGAAGGTCTTGGTTGGAGTTGTGGCATAAGGCTTTTCATCACTCTGTTAATCTAAGGTCATTGGTCTGGAGATGCTACAAGAAGCTGGATGGGTATGAAATGCTTTATTGCATATCCCCTGCTCTCTTCTTTGTCCTGTACTGAAGAATTTAAAATGTGCCTACTTTCCTGTGAAGTAGGACTAGGCTCAAAGAAACTCTACAGCTTAAGACTGAAAAACCAAAATGCTAATGCAGTAATTTTCAGCCAGTGAGGAATGAAATACTCTTTAACTAATCTAGTTCTGGTTTTATCCCTTTAAAATCAGGCAGGATTATACATTAAACAGTACAACACCGGTTTTGTAGCCATTTTAATTTGTATTGCATTTGATCAAATATCACTTTTATGTTATAAAGTGATTTTTATATCAGAAATAAGAAGAGGGCCAAACTTGTGCCCATTATGTTTGCTGGCAGTTTCATGATGCTGACAGACATTGGGGATGGCTTATTTCTGGGACAATGGTCTCTCAGACATTCCTTCTCCAGTGCAGGGAAGTCTCAGGTGTTCATGTAGCAGCTACAAGGTATCTTTAGATGCTAAGCTTATCCAAAAGCAAAACTCTTGTCATGTGGTACCCTTAAAGAGCTACAAAGCAGCCACGTGAGGTACCTGTTGTGGTTTTGAACCTGGCTGGCACAAACACCAGACATCTGCTCACTGAGCCTCCCCCCTCCCGGGGACAGGGGAGAGAATTAAAGGGGTAAAGAGAAAGGAGATTTGTGGTTTGGGATGAGAACTAAACTACAATAACAATAGTAATAATGATAAAAATAATTGTATTATATACAAATATACAAATCAGTGATACACAGTGAACTGCTCACCACCCAATGACCAAGGATCAGCCCATTCCTGTCTAATGATCCTGGAGCAGGGACAGTCCTTAAACCGCAATCCTGGAACAGAGATAAGAGCCTAAGTGTCTGAGAGACCAAGAGCCAACTGAGAGAGTGAGATGACCCCAAGAGAGAGGAGACCCACGGAGAGAGGAGATGACCCCAGAGAGAGAGACACCAGGTAGGCAACGGGGGGTCACAATTGCTACATCTATCTCAAGCTAAACTGTCTACACTTCTGTTAAGGAGATAAATTAACTTTTGAAAGATCAACATGTGTCTGAAATTCTTAAAATCACATACCCAGGGTAGCAGTCAGCTACTCCACACTTCGTGTTCTCATAGACCTTTTCCTGCACATCGTATAGCTAACAATTTGAAAGAGAAAATCATGAAATCCAGCGTGCATAGGGTAATGATGCTTCACACAGGCATGAGAGAAAATAAAATGACAATTTGTGCATGAGCTCACAATTTTGTACAATGCTTATTTTTATCCAAAGATATAAAAAATGTTTTCATATCTGAATTCTTTTTCCCTTTTATTCAAATTGGCTTTAGCAGAACAAAATGATTATGAAGCCTATTAATCTTAATTTTTCACACTGAGATTCATTTTACGGAACTGGAAGCTACAGAAATGGAACCATCCGCCTCTTTCTCTGTCACTAGGATATCTAAATGTAATGCAGATTGAAAATTAAATGCAAGAGACAAGATAGCGGTTCTAATAACCCTAGTAATTTCTAAATAAATAGGCTTAGATTGATGGAAGAGAAGAAAAATCTGTTTTCCTAATAACACAAAATAGTCATACTTGTATAAAAAAGTCTCGTGTTGATTAGGATTTTCTAAAACTTTAAATTTATTCTTCCAGTCTATTTAAATATATGTGAAGTAGAACTGATACTTACTCAACTGTCTTATATCTTCTTTAGCCACTAACAGGAAACTGTAAACTGTGGCAGATTTGGATGGCAGTGTTTCAAACCTCCCTTGTATAGTTTTATCAAAAGGGCAAGATAATTGAGAACGTGGCTTGATATATTGAATGAATATTCGCTTTCCTTAACGCGATGTGTAATGTCCATGAAGTCCATACTACCAACCAGTAATAATACATTAAATGCTGTGATATTTTAAGAAGAGTTTTTGGATTCTGTTTTACTTAGTTGATATCAATTATTATCTGAGAAAACAGAAGAATGTTATTTCCACTAACATTTTTACAAGAGAAGAAAAGGAATAATTTTCCACCACTGAAGGGTTTGTATTTTGCAGTGGGTGTACAATAGCAGGATAGGATTCAGAAAATTATTGGTTCACAGGTAACCTTTACACCTTCCTGCAACTGAATGAGTGTTATTTTGTATCTTTTAACTTGCTTTTGTAATGTGATGTTTCAATATCCCCCCAAAAATGGAAATACAAACCCCGCACTTTGCTTACTTGCATTAAATTTATAGCAGGTGATCTAAACCCGTCAATGTCATTTGACATTGGTGGAAAACTAGTCTAAGGTACATTAAAATTTGGCATTTTCACAGTTGAGTTCACCAGCCTTGTTACAAAAATTTCAGGATATTCAGATAATTTTTAGAAGTGTTAATTTTTCATAAACTTTAGGGGATGGACTATGAACTTCTCACACACATTTGTAATCCGTTAGCAATTACTGTGTATGTTCAATAGGAACTTTGTATCCTTCACTTTGATTAGGAAAGCATTAACGCACAAAACTCATGTGAGTGCCTGTGAGACCTTTGCATATGTCAGCAGCTTTGCAAATTGACTCCGTCACTGGATGATAGCAAAGGTGGATTGGAATCATGTTTGAGTGCTTCTGTTCCTTACTTCCAGAGAGATCCCAGAGGAAGGTGCTGGGTAATTGCTCATTCACTCTGAGAGCTTTCTCTTCATTATAAAATAAATAAATGAATAAAAGTGAAAGAGGAAATTGCACCATTTGCTAAGTAGACCAGACGTTACTTCATAATTGTTCAGCAGAGAAGAGGGGGAACCAAATCCTGTGCTCTAAACCGTGCAAGCAAAAGAGAAGAAATTAAGGAAGCTTCTGTATTTGTGCTGTAGACAACTGTGTTTCATCTACCCATCTACCCGCTAGGTAAGGACCTTTCCCTCTATAAAGTCATTTTGTTGACCAACATTAGACTGGAATAAAGAAAAAATACTAGAATACAACAGGCCATTTTCCAAATTATGAACTCTGTTGCAGTTCTGTCTTTGTAAAGTAGTATATATGTGAGAGGTTTTTGTGTATGTCAGAGATTCAAGCAATATATAAAAGGCAGCTAAAATGGGCATACTACTTAAGTCTGGTGGTAGTTTCATTCTACGGTCTATGTTTCTTGATTTACTTACTATACCCCAGCAGAGTATGATAGAAGAGCGAGGACTAGGATCTCTCTGACGTGTTCTGTAGCAGGGTGCTGTGGCCACTTAAATCTGAGACGGCAGCTGTCAGAAGCAAGGCTGTCCGTGCGATGAAGATGCCAGGCAGCAGCAGGGAAGGCTGTGGTAGAACTGATGTACTGCTCGGTGTCTAGGAAAGGGAAAACACATCATATAGTACTACTGTTATTTTTAAGACTGTGTCAGGTGTCTTGTTGTGTAGTAGATGTGGCCGGGCAGCTCAGGGATCTCCTTTCAGGCCAATCAGGACAAGTTTTGGAAGAGAGAGGAGAGTTTATAATTTGCTGCCTTGCTAATAGGAGATGTGGGGGAGATTGCTGGGCTGGCTGGCTGAGGAACAGACGTCAGGACTCTACAGGTGCACGGGAGTGTATCAAAAACATTGTGTTCACAGTGTTGCCTGACAGCAGAAAAAAGGGTATTGGACTGAGGATTTTGCAGTGGACAAGGTTGAATGGAAACAGTTTAAAAGCCAGCTAGATAAACCCACTTAGGGCCACAGCCTGCTTCGTGATCCAGGACACAAATAGACACTTTGCTTCACAACAGAGTTGAATTAAACTTGAGGTCTGTTTTGTTTGACACCTTAGTGTTTTGGTATTTTGAAACTTTATTTATCTGCTTTCTTATTATAACATTTACTACTACCAGATTTCTAATTTGAAAATGTAGGCAAAGAATCGTGTTTTTTCTCAGCGGTAGGTTAGACAGCATGCTGATCCGTCAATTTTCCTGGCACAGGCTCTCTCCTCACCTTGTGCAGACAGCACTGGGGGTCTGTGCTGGTCTAGGAATCTCGTGTCACCTGGGGATTAAAGCCAAAACAAGTCAACATAAGTCTGCTGAGAAACAAGAATGCTTCTTTATTTGCACAGTGTTCATTGAATACCATATTGATATCAGGATAACGTTAGATAAAAGGGAGATTTAAGATCACTCACTGTGGATCTGGAAGAAACAACAGACATTTATTTAAAATACTCATGCTTTTCAGTCACCTCTGCAATGTCTTTTTACTTTTTCTAACAGGAATCCAGAGAGGACCAATAAAACCAATAATATGCAATATTGAGAGAACAGAATACTTGGAGTGCAACAAACTGCTTTAGAACAAACTTGGTACAAGAATAAACCTTGCTGTTTGAAGCAGGTCCTTTTGCCTTAGGCAGTGGCACTTAAGGAATCATAAAATTTTCTGTAACTTTACAAAAAATACAATTTTCTGAGTATTACAAGAAACAATAATGAAAATTTATGCTTTGGTTTTGATAGTAATATTCACTAATGCATATTTGCAAGTACAGTATCTTGCATAAAATTTTCCTGATCTATGGGGAATATACTCTTGATAGAAGTATGATGTTTTAATTCACCACAAAGCACTTAAAAGTAAAACTATAACATAGTAGTGCACAAACGTAAATAATAGAAGTAGTATTTTTATGTGTTCATATAGTGAGTTTCTTGGAATATATAATGGCAGTCCTCATTTATTTGATTTTTGAAATACCTAAACTATTATTAACCTGTATTACATCCAGTCTTGTAACAATCCTAAAGCAATATTAGTGCCCAATGATGTGAAGTCAAGTGCTTATGAAAACAGCCTCTTAAGTATAGCACAAAGAAAACAACATCCTAAGAGTCATTTCTGATGGAGTACGGGACATTAAAATGCTGCTAGATGATATCCCAGCTTGGGTTTAAAGAATTAATGAAGAACAAATGTTCTAAGTGACGTGTAAGCATGCAATTCTCTCTGTGGGTTGACCTTCATTCTTCTGCAGTTAGTTAATGAGGATTCTCTTTGTTATCTTTCTTGCCGAAGAACCTCGGGGCCTTGTATCATTATTGAATGAACACAATGTCACCTCAGCTGGCAGAAATGTTTTGTCTTTTGTCAGGAAAAGAAGTTTCCTCGTGTCAGCTGGTGAAAGAAGAACACAGCAACAAGCAATTGAGACCAGACATTTCAATTCAGCTAACTTAGCCCGGTGGAGATGTTTAACCTGCTGTAGTTGTTTTGATCAGAGTATTTAGGCTTCATTATTGTATGACTCTTGCATCTATTTCTGAAGTTTGCAACTTATTGTTATAAATTAATGATAAACAAAAGCATTTGCTCTGGAGAACTGCTCTCAATATTCCCCTTTTAATAGTTAATTACCATTTGTTGCAGAACAGTTTGTGTTTTTTGAAATGAACACTTAAAAAACAGCTGCCTTTTATCTGATTTCAAAATGACAAGTGTATTGTCAACTACCAGTGGATCTTGTAAGGTGGGGATCACATCTGCTCTGAAAGCTGGAGCTGTGACTTTGAGCCTTTCTGTGAGCTGTATCATATTATCCAGAGCTGTAGAAGGTATTATGTAGAAGCTGTAGAATGATAATTGCAAGTTTCACCCAACATGCGTCTTTTATTTGGAGTGCTCCCAACGCTCATATGGCTTCCCCATTGCTCAGGGTACCCATGATCGTTATACACAGGAGCAAAGCCAAAAAAAAAAAAGTGGTCTTCTCTCCATACTTAGAAGTGGCACAGGGTGAATGTGCACAAAGGAGGAGAGAGAAGGCATTAGTTGAAAACTGTGTAAAATAAAGTTATTAATAAATTATTCACTCAGGTGTATTATATACAAGATAGCTGATATGGGACCTTATCATGGACACACAGCAGATTTCTGCTGAAAGAAGTATTAGGTGTGCAGATAGCAAGTGGTAACAGAACTTTACAAATAGAAAGGCAAATACCTTTTTTCTGTCCTTTTTTTTTTGACTAGTAGGAAAAAGACCTGCCACTGAGGAACACTTTTATCAGTTTCCTGTCCTGTGGGGACACATGGGAATGGGACAGCTCTCCTTCTCCTCCTTCTCCTCCTTCTCCTCCTTCTCCTCCTTCTCCTCCTTCTCCTCCTTCTCCTCCTTCTCCTCCTTCTCCTCCTTCTCCTCCTTCTCCTCCTTCTCCTCCTTCTCCTCTTTTTCTCCTTTTCTGCTTCCCCCCACCCAAAAAAATAGCTCCAGTCACATATGAAAATGACTTAAAATACAAAGTGTGTGGGACTACTGCTATGCTAGAAATGAGACTGGAGGAGAGAGATGAGAGAGATTTCTCTGTGCTGGGGATATAGCGGAAGCTGTTTGGGAGGGAATAAAACTGACCCTCTCAAGGCAATGACGACACTTCCATTGGCTTCAGGTGAACTGACAATTTTCCTGTATTCTGCATTTTTTTATAATATAGATGAAAATGCATACTGATTGGAGAAAATGATGAAATTTTCCTTGGGAACGTGCAGTTGAATTTGCAAGTATGACTACCTAAATTGGAGCTCATAGTTCTGAGCTGAATGGTTAAATGTAGTGAAGTATTGGGCAGTATAATTGAAATGCCTAACTTATGCCTCTTTGCCTATTCTATTCAGATTTTAATCTAATCTATTCAGATTTTAAAAAATCACACCGGGTCAAGTCTGATATCTTTCAAAGCTTTTTGTGAAAAATAAGATCCGTCCTAGGAAAGGAAAAAGTCCAGCAGTCAGGCCTTCCCTTGGAAAGTGAGAGACACAGGAAGAAATTTTTATTCCAGTTAATATTTGTCTGTTTTCTACTCAGAAGTGTCTCCTCTCATGCTGGGGTTTTGACCAGAACTTCCTTCTGCCACTTTTTCTTTCAGAAGTGTGGATAAACTAGGATGTTTTAAAATAAACTACTTGCAATAAATCAACATTTTTCAACTAAAAAGAAAAAATTGTGGTTGAAAATTTCAGATTACTCCAATCAGCTGAACCTTTGTGTGATTTAATGTTGATTATTTAAATAAGGTTGCTACTTTAACACTGTGAAGAGCAATGCTCTGTTATTGTCCATAACATAAGGTAATAACAGCAAATGAGACCTGAAATAATTTGATGCATTCAGAGGTTTTCTTCTGTAGCACTTTGCCTTATAGTCACTTTCCCTTTTTTTGAGGTAGAGTACTTGTACCTGCATTAGATGCGTATTATTGTCATGAATCCCATTTGTTATTAATATATAATGGAAAGGAATGGCATTAGTGCAAGTTTGTTATCCTGATATTCAGCTTATCCTCAATCCCATAAATTGTGTTTTTGAGCCAACAGGCTCATATGTTTTGCTAAAGTCATTAAAATAATGCTGTATTAAATACTTCTCTAAAGTAAGTCAAGTACAACTGTGTTACCTTCTGGTTATGAGGGTACATATGTCTAATATACATTCATTTTGGAGTCCCTCAGGGGACAGCCTTCTTATTAATACAGCAGAGAACAGCTGAGTGAGCATATGGTTTATTAAGACGTGCTTATATTAATTATATGTGAATACTGTTCAAATGGTCACTGGTCTATAGCTGAAAGACCCTTCGTGATCACTGCTTTGAACCTCAGAGCTCAGTAGGATTACTCTTGATTCAATGGGTTGTCTTTGGCTGGAAAAAATCACTATATTTGTGTCTGAGTTGGAAATTAATAAAACACTTCAGAACCTAATACCACGAAAACTCAAACAATTCATGAATATGCAAAACTGAAGGAAGTTTTGCAGGCATGATGAAATTACACGTTTCTATACTACCTTATCCAGCAATCTGATCCATAATGGTTCATTACACAATGTGTGTAAGAAAACAGAATACTCTAATAGTTGCAGTTCCAAGTTAAAAATTAAAATCCTGTCTGCATGGCTTCTAACCCCATACTGCTGAATTGATCTGCTTTTTGAATGTTGCAATTCTGTGGTATTGCTTAACCCCAGTTAACATTTATGATAATCTTTTATTTTTAAAGCTGTTTTCATTCCAGGAGATGACTCAGTACACACTGTGTCCTGCAATGCAGCACTGCAACTTTTAGTGGAGTGCCAGGCAGAAGATTATATGAGCCTGAAAATAAAGTTACATGGATTTAAGCTTGGAGAAGAAGACCCACTGTGAAACAATCTCAGGATTGTTTAGTTTTATATTTCTTACTCTCATTTTAAAGCTCCTCTGATCCCAGAAAAGTGCAATAAGTGCCTAACACCTAGAATCACATGTGCCATGTCTGCTTTTCCTGACTTAGGAGAAGTTTTGGTCTTCCTGTGATCCTGCTGAGACAGAAAAGGCTGCGCTTGGCCTTTGCCATCACTTGGCTCCTTAGCTAGTGCCTAGTTTCTTGTGTGGTACACAACTGCAGGAAAAAAAAATGCATGGAGAGGAAAGAGTGTTTCATTAATGTTTCTGATTGTTCTGTGGGTACAGAAAGAATGACATGTTGGATACTTGACTGAAAATTTAAACGCAATGAGTAAGGCCCCAGAACTCTGGAAATAATACAGTAAGTACAATGTTTTAGTAACATTTCCTATACAATGAATTTTATTTATGCTTTTGGAAAACTCGGGTGTGCTTTTCAGTATTGCTTCAAGAGCATTAGGGCAGGATCTGTTAAGAAGTTACATTTGGAGCCCTGCACCTGCCATGCACTTAATTGTGGGGTGCGGAGGCGTTAGCCTACACTCAGCCATGAGGTGTGGTGGAGCAAAAGTTGGTCCAATTGTAAAAAAGTAAAAGTAATGTAAATACTTCTCTACTTCTGGGTCTACCACTAGCTATTCTAAAACATTCCCGGGACATTGAGCAGCATGCATGTCAGGCGGTCAGGAAGGCTGCGTGTCCCCAGGGCTCCCTGTGGGGGCTGAGGGGGGGGTGCCATTCCCGCCCCTTCCCTGAGCCTTGCTTTCCCCAGCTCTGCACAGCGACGGCACACATACAGACCTCACGTAAGAGCTACTCTGGCCTCTTTGTAGAGGAAAGATTATCCTCAAGGGCAGCCTAATATAAGGTTTTGTTTTGGAGCATTTAGTGCTTATCCAAAACACTGAGGCACTTCAAATCTCCAAGATCACCTTTCAGAAGTACATGCTAGAAATCTAAACCCTAAAGTGGCCCAACAGTGAAACACAGTTCTTGTTTGTAAATATATAGCTGTCATTCTCAAAAGTGATGAAGTTCAACTATAAAATCATCCACAGAGTAGAAATTTGCAGCAATGTTTTGTTGTACTGCTTCAAAGACCCCAAGAAAAAACTAAACCAACTCTGGGCTCCACCCGAGAACAAACAAGCCACAGGTGCCTGTCGGGAGGTGTTCGTTAGTGTGCAGCAGCAGGTGTCTGGAGTTAAGCTGAGCATTGGTGGAGAGTCAACAGACCTGTTCTTGTCCTCAGGTGAAAAAGATCAGCTCTGGCTCCCTTTGTCAGCTCTCCCCAAAAGGCGAGGGCCGGAGCTGGAGCAGAAGATGGGGCTGTGGGGAGGGGGCCTGGTTGTGGTCCTTGGCCTGTGTTCCTCTTTTCTGAGGGGCCTGGCAGCCATGGTTGCAGGGCTGTTCCTTGAGTGCATGTCTCGGGTCTGTCAGGGTGTTTTCTTGCTGGCAAGTTGCTATGTGTTTTGCGAGGAAATAGCCTGAAACAGTGCAGGAAGGCTGGAGCTGGCCTGGAATGAAGACTTCTGTGGTTCCCTGTGGCTCAGGTAACAAAAAAAGATGAAGATGGTTTGTGGGGGGGTGTTGGTTTGTGTTCGGCTTATTTAAAAAGGTGCTTTCAGGAAGCAAGCTGGCGTTTTCCTGTGCTGTTTTGGTTTTGATAAAGTAGTTCAAGGTATGCAGCGGAGCTACCTGCAGTCAGTGTGGGGCTGTGTGGGGCACGTGTGGGATGGTTTCTGTGCCTCCTGCCCAGGCTGGGGCTGAGGCGGTGAGAGATGGCGCTTGTGGACAGTCCTGAGGTAGCAGGCTTGACTAACCTGGGGAGTTTTAATAATGGTTTTGGTAATACTTGGTTTATTTGGGAGATACTTAGTAAGAAACATGAAAACAGAGATCCTGAGGTTGATAAGCATGTAAAGAGCAAACCCCAAAGGAAACTGTGAGGTGAGGCTGCTTCTCCTGATGGGGTGCAGAAATCCTGGCAAAGCTATGGGAAGTGCTGTGGTGACCCCAGGGCATGTCTATGTGCTCCTGCCAGCTGGTACTGCTTCCCTCAGCTTCATGTCTGACCCTCCTGTAGCCTCCTCTTACTTAAAAATGGGTGCTGGGGGGGGCAGTGTACAGACCCCATGGCCTGGGTGTTCCTAACAGGCTCAGAGGTGTTGTATTTAACTCTGGTTTTGCGTAGCTCTTTAAATGACTTGCCCACGTAAGGCTTTTTTCTTTGTATTAATCTTTAAAATGGGGAGAGCATTTTACAGGGGTACAGTGAGGGCAGTCTTTGATGGGCAGCGCTTGAGGATAGTCTTTCCTCTGCAAAGAGGAGGCCACAGTAGCTGGAAGGATGTATTATCTGTAGTTTCTTGTTTTGATATTTATTTTCTAAAACTAAGAAAAAACCTTGTAGTTGACCTAAAGAATGTTTTTGTGGCTTTTTTTTTTAATCACACAATGTATGCTGAAGAAACTAAATAGGTGCAAGTACAAAAGCAGAAGGGCATAAAAGACTTTCCTAGTCTCCCAAAATATTCCCCCAGTCTTATCAATTTCCTTCTAGTGAAGTAGCTAAAATCATTTTTATCTTTATAAGAAAAGTGTGATGCAAATATCAATGTGCAGGTTTCTTTCACATTTATCTGATATTATTTTATTGGCTACCTATAGGCCACAAACAGAAGCAACAATGGGGACAGGAAACTAATGTTCAGAGAGAACAGTTTACTCCTGGTATTAGTGGAATCTTCCCCTTGCCCCAGTACAGCTGATGGAGCAGCTGCTGTCATGGAGATAGCTGCAGCGGGAATGTAGTTAGACCCACTTGAGACGGAGCCCAGGGTGACTAGTAGAGGTTGACTTGGTTTTTGCATGTATGAGAATGTAATTCTTGCTTTGGATGGTGTGGGGCAGAAAAATTTGTGGTGATAATCTGTTAAAATTCTTCTAGAGAGGTGTGATTCCTTGCTTAGCCAGTGGCAGCCTTAAAGGGCAAGAAACAGAACTGTTGCTAAAATAGGATTCCTTGATAAGGGCATTTTTTAAAAGAACTAAAAAAAACCCTTATCTCTTTCAAGCAAACTTTGATCAATGTTGATTTTAATAGTTGTGAGTATAAAACGAGGGAGTTGTTTGGAAAGGCAGCAGTTACATGCTGCTTTCAATAAGGCAGAGTTGATTTATGCTATTTGGTGCAGTGTAGTCTTCAAGAGCAAATAGAAGCACCTGCTTTTTTCAGTGCAGGGAGACATGTTAGCTTCATTGGAAGCTGCAAATATATATTGGAAGAATTAAAAATGGAATTATGGAACTATAATGGAACTATAAAAATGGAATATTTATCTCTTTGTAAGTTTTAGATTTAAAACTCTTGTTTCTGTTGTGGTTTTTTTTCTAACCTAATTAGTAGACACTGCTGGAGTTCGACATATATTAAGTGTTCTGGAAGTTGGAAAACAAAGCTTCTAAATGATGTTGTGGTTGGCAAAGGACTGAAATTTTCTGACACTTAATCAGAAAATACTTGAAATGTAACAAGCTAAGTATTTTAAAATTGACACAGTTCCATAAAGTTTTACTACCAGAAGAGCCAGGTGTTGTGCTTTAATCACACTAGAAGCAGCAGCTGATGCATGGTGCAGCAGCAATAATTCCAAGCTAGAAGCCTACAAATAATCTAGCTACAAATTATATTGTCAAGAGAATCTAAATACTTTGTAATATATTCTAATACATATTAATTTGAGAGCCCTATAGGGGACAGTCTTGTTATTAATACACAGAGGAACAGATGTGATAGCATATGGTTTACCAACTTGTATTTATGTTAATTCTATGTAAATAGGATTTTAATAAGGTAACATTAGTCTATAGCTTCATTTTCCTAATATATCTTTCTTCTTTGAAGATGATAATAGGATCATCTAAATTGGGGTCTAGGATCATAGAAAAGGTTAGTGGAGACAGTCCATTTTAGGTAAGATATAAAAGACTAAAAAAGAAGGAACCCTTTTTAAGCATTTTATGATCACTTAAAACTTCAGTGATTAAATTCAATTTGAATTATTCACCACTGTGAATGAAATACCACTGCCAAAAACACTGCTTGATGCCTACTTTTACCAGTTTTAAATTTCTGTCTATTCTGTGTTGATTGGTTGTGGTTTGAACTTCCATTCAGCTGGCTTGGAAAAGCTTGCAAAACTTGATAAAATCCCAGGGAGTTTCCAGCATCACCTTAAATCTGATGTCTGTTGAACTTGCTATGCAGCCCACCTATTGCTGTCAGTTGGAAAAGCTGTGAATGCAGTTCTGAGTTAGCTCAGGCTTCTTGGCAGCTTTCTCTGGGGCACAGTTTTTTTTAATTATGCTCCCAGGCACTGCTAGGAGCTATTTCAGTTTGTGATGAGAACAGAGTAAGCAATCTGTGTTCCTGCAAGCAGGTGAGGAAATAAAAAGTACTAATCAGCACTAGTGTTTCAAAGGACTTTGGAAAACTTTCTGCCTGCTATTAGAAATTTATCTTTTAAACAATTGAATCAACTTTCCAAAGCGTACCAGTTCAGCTCAACAGAAATTTCTCTTTGTGGTAGCACAAAAGTTCTGTTTCTATGGCCTAGAAAGCCTTCAGCTGTATTACCTGCAACTTCCAGTTCATGACTGAAAAACTGTACATAGAGGTGCAATTTAGTTCTCTCCTCCATAGTTAGAGACATGGTTGCTTTGTTCTTTCAATTGAAAAAAAAAAAAAAAGATTGTCTGAAACTTACACTGAGTTTCTAATGTACAGAGAGCTCTGGATTTGGGGTTTTTTTTGGGGGGAGAAGGGTGGGGTGGGCGCATAGGGGAGAAATACAGAACTTGTATAAGCTTAAATGTGTAAATACAACTTACAAAAGAACCTAGCAACACCTTGTTGTGTGTTAGGAATACTTTGATCTTTGGTTTTGTTTTTCCCCCAAGTTAGGGACACAGCTTAGAATGTCCTGTGTGTCGGGTCATGTTTTGAATAAGTAAACCAGCAGCAGGATTTTTGAATACTAGTTACTTGAAAAATTCTGATGGAAGTAAAATGTCAATGTAAATGCTGCATGGTTCTGTTCCTCAAGTCTTGGGTGTAATCTAGGACCCGGAAAATGACTCCTCAAACTTTCAGTGAATGAGGGTGAATGCTGCTTGCATCTGGCTGGCTAGTTGTGTGGCTGCATCAGATGTCTGCATTCCTGACTTCATGCTAGTAGCTTCCTAGCTCTGTAAATTCTTGCCTGGAAAATTTCAGCCCATGGTCTTGCACTGAGAATCGCATTGACTGCTCTGACGCTATGAAATGATCCTAACAGCATTTGTGGTACCTTCCATATGTATGTGCTGCCATCGATCACAGAGATGGCAAACTTCATAACATCTTGACTGGTTTGTCTGCTTTTGTTGCTTAATGTGAATATTTAACTTGATAAAGTAATTTGCAATCTTGTGATTATAAAAGTCTTTACACAGCCAAATTCTGTTCCACTCAATAATCTATTCCATCATCTGTGTGCTATGTAATAATGCACATGTTGTGACAGTTAATTCTTTCTTTCAAAACTCTGCTACTAGGGTCTTGTTGTAAAGAGTAGCAGCAACACATAGTAATCTCTTTAAGAATGTTTGGAAATGTCAATATGAATTTGGGCAACATAATAGAAACAGCACTTAAGGGAGACAAGAGACAAAGAAAACAGTTTGTTTTGATTCTCTAGACACATCACAGAATCATGAAAGGTTTGCATTGGAAGGGACCTTAGAGACCATCCAGTGCCACCCCCTGCCATGTGCAGGGACACCTCCCACTAGCCCAGGTTGCCCAAAGCCTCATCCAGCCTGGCCTTGAACCCCTCCAGGGATGGGGCATCCACAGCTTCTCTGGGCAACCTGGGCCACTGCCTCACCACCTGCACAGGAAAACATTTCTTCCTCAGATCTCATCTAAGTCTCCCCTCTTTTGGCTTAAAGCCATTACCCCTTGTCCTGTTGCTGTACTCCCTCATGAAGAGTGCCTTCCCATCTCTCCTGTAGCCCCCTTTCAGTACTGGAAAGCTGCTATAAGGTCTCACAGATATGTAAATACCTTGAAACCATGTGGAAACTAAACAAAACAGATTTAAAAAAATTTAGATATCTTACATTCCTTTTTCTGTATCTGTAACAAACCATGTTTAAAGCGGTCGGCAAGCAATATTTCCCCTCTTGCCATGAATTGCGTCTTTTCTCATAGTGGGAAACACTGGAGTTCATAATACATCCAAAGTAAAAGGACAGTTTGTGTCATCAACCATAGAGGGACATCAGATCATACATCTTTACTTGACAAGAGGTGGCAATTTAATCTGACAAGTTTCCTGACGATGAGGACAGCTTTAGGAGTTCAACTACCTTGGTTAGGATTTGACATGTCATTGAGGGATGTTGTTGCAGAAGCTCGACAATAAACTGGCACTTGCTAATGCAGTTTAGGATTGCTGTAAAAATTTATTAGAAACCAGAGACTGTAAAATTACTGTACTCTTACAGAAATGTTTTTCTTTCCCTCCTGAATATATGTGATATTTAATGCATGGCACATGTTTAAAAACTTGTTTTGTGATGGTGTAAACCAAATCTATTACAATGCATGTGAAATGGAAGGAATTCAATTAAATGCATGTGAGAATAAACAGAATGGGAGAGAGCTGCCTTGTGGAGGCAGAGAAGTCTGAACTTAAGGTTTGTTTGCTGAATTGATATGTCCTGGTTTGAAATGGTGTTTATGTGCCTGGAGAGGGACCGAAGTGGTTGGTGGATTTTAAAAGCATGCAAAACCCAGCTGAGGTATGAGGAACCCATGCAGCTGGGCACTATGCTCCTGTGGGAGCAAACCTTGCAGACAGCTTTTCAGGAAGCCTGGTTTCCTAAATGCCTTTTTAAGTATGGCTGCTACCTGAACATGGAGCAAAAAAAATTTTTAATTTGATTCCTTAAAAAATAATTTATTTCAATATGAAGTGAAATAAAGCTATTTAGTATTCAGCTGGTGTTTTAAATTTAATCTGGAGATTTTGGAGGTGTTTGAAATAGGGTGTTCATAATCCCAGCTGGGGAAACATCTCTCATAGCAGTTCAGCGCTCTTGGATATGTTGACAAATGCCACCTGGAAGAATATTAGTTATTATCTCATTAAATTTGTGAATAAACTTCAGAATGAGATGTGTGTATGAAAAAGACCGAAAGATCTGAAAGGATCTGCCAGAGTGTGTTTTCAAGAAGTGCTCTAGGATGTTATGAGTTGTAGCCTTTTTCAGTCGTTTCCCTGTTAGCTCTTGACAATCCTTGGAGAAAGACAGACATGTTTAATACACCTATCTTTCTTAATGTGGATGTCTTTTTCATTTCTAACTAGGCAGTCATCTTGGGACTTCATGTTAGCAGAAAACAGCATCCTTGCTTGAAATTTTCATTGATTGCTGGTGAAAGATGAATCATCATACTCTTTTGCTGTGCACTTTGGGAATTCAGCTGAGGAAGATGTCTGGGCCAAACTGTCTATAATAGTGTTTGGATAGGTTTTTACAGTTGTCAATATTAAGGTGGGCCATGATACCCAAATCCAGACTTTCTCTTCTAATAACTGGATGTAGTCAAAAAAGAATTAAATCAAATGACAGAATCTGTTCCAGTACAGAGTAAAGCTTGCTACGTAGGAAGTCTGGGAAAATCTAAGAAGAGTACAAACCTGGTTTGGTTTGTCCTGATTTGTCCATTTATTCTGTTAGTACAGAGAGAACATATTGACCTCACGAGCCAATGACAAGCTTCAAAAAAAAGATAATCCAGGGAGTCTGTACAATGACTTTGAAACACATTACAACTAATCAGGAAACTGAGGTCAACATGGGTGTTACTGGTGGCCAGAGCAGGTCTGGTAGAGTCCAAGAGTGAGCTGTACACTGGCTGGGCTTAAACTTCCACTTAGCTTTTCTTTTTCTGAAGAATCTGTGTAGCTGCAGTTGTTGCTCACTAATTACACAGTCTCTCCTTTTGGCATGTTTCTGGCATGTGGTGACATCACTGTTATAATAATATTTTAACTAAGTGTACTTCATGGCCATTGACAGCATGTCTTGGCAGCTGAGGTCTTGCTGGGGAGAAAGGCTTGAAAGGGAATCAGGTTGTGTAGGTTAGTGTTTGCAAGAGGGAACCCTTTTAATAAAATTCCTTGGACAACAACTAGTATTTTGTAAGTGATAATAACAGATTGAATGTTACTTTGGGAACCTGGGTTATACTTAATTTTATGACATTAGGCCTAATGACATCTTTTTTCCTAATTTTTAATATTGCTACTATTATGTTGTAACAATTAGCAATTGAACTGCAGAGACTAAACCCTGTTCCAAGCCAAGCCATTTCAGATGGGATTAATATTTTGGTAACAAACAAGAATGTCCTGCTCTGAATATAGTGTAACTGTTAGGGCATACTCATAAAACACAAACTGGTAAAATAGAGGCACCTTTTTAGTTTAATATTATAATAAAACACTTTACAAGAAGTAGTGGCACAGATGTCAGATTGTTTTCTGTTGGGACTGTATTTCTTTAGCAGATTGTTTAGTGGGAGGTATTAGGGTTCTCTTTGTTCTAACAGAAAGCAGTGGCCTTCTCTCACAAGTCTGGCTGTCATGTGTGTTGTCTGTCTGTCTGTCTGTTCTGTTTGTCTGCCAGGACTCCCCTCTGGCACTGGTGCAAAGCCTGCAGCAGCCCCCCAGCCCTCAGCAGTTTCTCTGCAGAGGGGGCCAGTGCGCTGCAGCAGGCACACAGGTTGTCCAGAGAGCCACCCTGGGAAGTGCAGTGCTTGAGCTGCCTTATCCCCCTTTTTTGCTCTTTATTTGTTTCTCTCCCCTGCTGCTTCAGGGGTATCAGCTGCATGTTGCCAATTAGGCTCATCAACATTGTCAATAACAGATGTGGAGCTCCTGGTAATCCCCCACCCTTGTTAGTGGACTGCAAGGGCTTCTGGCTGTTTGTGATGAGATTTAACCCCTATCCCCCTGCAGGGAGCCAAGTCACTCTGTCAAACACCAGGAGTGATTTTTTTTTTTTCTATTCTGTATTGTAAGGTTTCTTTTACTCACATCTTAGCCCCAGTTGGTTTGATTAGACTCTGGTTTTAGCTATGGGTTCCAGCTTGCAGGAAAACATAATTAATTTCATCACAAATCAATAGGAAAAGGATATTTTAAAAACTCTGCTTCAAGCTAAAGGTAATAGCACAAAGTTTCATTGCCTGTCAAGCAGATTACTTGGGCATGTCTTGAAATGCAAGCTGCAAGCAAAACTTTTCAGCATTACCAGCCAGCATGTCATTACAGGATAAACCTGTAAACATGTTCATTAGACGGGGTGCTCAAAGACTTTCAGATTTTGCACTCTGTCATCTTGGCTAACCACAACCCCCCTGCATGTCCTTTATTTATTCCCAGATGAGGCATTTCCAATGCTTGTGCTACAACTACTTTCTTCCTCCCAAGGGAATCATTCAGTTTAGGGGGAATGTCACATGTGGTGACTTCTGCAACCACGTTTAAATCAAAGCAATCTAGACTAAAATTTGTTCCTGTGAAAAGCTGTCTTGCAAGCTATACTTTTTTGAGAGAGAGAATGTTATAATACTAATATTTTCTGACATCTAATGGGGGAGGGGTTGGGAGGCTTGGTCTAAACCTTCTCCAGAGCCTGTAGTGGAATAAGGAAGCTGCATATGAGTTCTCTGGCCAGAAAATTAGAGTGGGGTGCATCTCAGCACAGCAGTTGCATTTCTCATCCACCTCAAGCATAAAATTGGAGGCTTGCCACAACATTGAGTCTGAATTATTGTGTAGTTACTAATGGTGTTAAGATGAATATTTAGTATCTGAAGTTAGTTACTCTGTCATGAATGAGCTCTGCAGTATGAGACATCAAAGTACTGAAGTACATGATGCTATGGACCTTTGACCCTGTAAAACAAACATGCAACCAAAATCTCCACTGAGGGTTTTGTGAGCCATGGGCTGGTCTGAACAGCAGCAGTGACAGGACGGCACTGATGAGCCTTTCCTTTAGGTGCCAGGGGCAATAAGCCAGGAACACTGAAAAGCATAGCACCGAACTGAAATGTAAATATCATCACCAGGTATCTTCAATTTTTGTTTATTTGGGAAGGAGTATGGGAGAGTGTCCAACACAATTTCTGTCAGGAATATGAGAGGCAGACAAATCCATACTGATCTGAAAAGGGGTGGGAGTATTTGATTACTCTGAATTGCAGCAATGAATGCTGGCCCTTGTGCTCACCAGTAGCATTTGTGATACATTTAACTATTGAGATTGTATGTGTGTTCTGGGATACCTTAAAATCTGAAATCAAGGCTAAACCAAAGCACTTTGTTGTAGGTTTTTTTGCAATTGATCACTGTGGTACGTTCTTCAAAGCTGAACAGAACATCTCAAGTTTTTGTTCCACTGAGAAACTTTAACAGAAATTTAAATATCAGTAACAGATGTGCTTCACAACACGATGGCTGATGGATTATTGGTTCATAACAAAGTTTTAATCCTTGGGATATTGAGTAAATGATAAAGCTATTACATTGATATTACTGAATTTAATCTCAGTTGTCATTAGCAAGTTACAAATTATATAATTTAGGTGCTTTGTCAGCAAAGCTTTGAAATTAGATTTGCAGAAATTAACATGTACAGCAACATTTTGAAGTGAGTTATGAATCCACTTAAAATGAGTTGTTATCAACTGATGAGTGCTTAGAAGTTGGTGTTTGAATTCTAGCTGAGAGGAGGAGGGTTTAGGTTTTTGAGAAGGTCAGGTGCAAGTGCTACACCTTAGCGAAGTTTAACGTAATAGTCTGTTTGAGGATGAGCTTGTTCTCGGTGATAAATTATTTTCATGTCTGACATTTACTGAGCCCATTGGAACCTGTATGGGGAAAGCATTTCACAGAAAAAGGTACACTGGGGTGCACATGCAGATCTATTTATGTTGCTCTGTAGGTGCCCAGAACAGAGGAGTTTCTGAAGGATATTAAATAAATATAAAAAAGGGTCAACTGCATATGGATTGTACAGATGCATCTGCCATACTTAAAACATGTCATACCTTTGCCTCAATTAGAATTACATCTCAATTGTTGCATAGCCCTGTGTGTTGATTTGTACTTTCTTTGTGTGTTTGAAAAGTGGGTTTTGATTTACTCCTGCTATCAGTTCCTGAGTTTATATCCTTGTGTTTCCCATGGCAACAGATTTTTCTGTGACTGAGCAAGTATCGTTTTGTTGCTTTGGGTGTTAGCAGTGTTAGCTAAGGCTTGAATACAGAGCTTCACACAAAGGGCTGGTAAAATACAATTTGTAAGGAGTGCTTTCTCTGAACCTTAATTGTTTTATTTTAAAAAAGATTAAATTGGTGGATGGTTTCTTATCCAGATAGTGCATGTACATACTGCAAGCTTCGATAAGATTTTACTGCAAGCAAAATGCCTTTAATGCTTGAGATCATAACTCTTGTGAAAAGTGAAGTGAATAACAACTTGGCTGTGTGCTTATTGCTTTTATGCTTGGCTCGTTCTCACTTTAACCTCACACAATCTCTCCCAAGTGTTAATTACAGAAAGTGCGGTGGCACCATTCTTCAGTCTTCATAGAAATATCCGTTTTTTACTTTGATACTTGTAGGTAGGTTCTGTGGAAGGGCCACACTTTTCATAATAAATTATGTTATAAGTTCAGGTATGTCCACTAATGCTGTCCTAATCTAAGCATTTTTTTCCCCTCCAGAATTACATTGACAAAATGTGAGCACATATCTTAAAGAGCGGAAAGCTTTCTTCCAAGAGAGATGATGTTGACAGAAGGATGTTGTAGTGAGGAATTCACTTTTGCTTTTCCTTGTTTTATTATGTATAATAACTCCCCCAGGCAACAGGAGTTAAAGTTACAGTGCTGTAACTTGGATGCTGAAGCATCCAACCAGATGGAATGTAAGGCTGAAACGAATGTCTGTCTCGTAATTAGCAAGCAGTCAGAAACCACAAAACACACATGCGACATTTTAATGAATTTCAGTCTTGATGAAAACATACCTACTTTTCATATGAATTCCTTATTACTGTGACTATTTTATTTCTGAAGCCTTAGATTATTATGGATAATTTCACTGTGCTATAGACAGTTACTTGAGTCAAATTCTAGTTTCCTTGCTGTAAGCAGCGTGATCTGCCAAGCTGGTCTTTCTTCAAAAAGCCCATAGGTGCAAACTCTTTTTTGTTTATATGCATTCAACGGAAAGGAAGGTAGATAAATTAGTTAAACAAACAAAACCAAACATGATTTGAAGCTTACCTTCTATTCTTAGCAGAAAAATCATAGTAGCTCTAATAGCCAGAACCAGATAGTGATGAAATTACTGGTAAGGACCCTGTATGACACTGACTGTGGACTGCAGTCTGAGAACAGCCAGGTTTGTGCAGTTTTGCAGCCCTCAGTATTGCATGGGCCTTACAACTTGACCATCCAGTTACTTGATTCACTGCAATCATTAACCCAGCGTATGTATGTTGATAAGAACACAGCTTTGTAGCAGAGCTTCATTCCAAAAATGTGAGCTTGTTCTTGTTTTTGTGTCATTCTGCCTTTATTCTGTCACTTCTAATGTAGAGATTGGAAATCAATGAGTTTGACTACACTTGTTTAAGTGCCAAGATATTTTCCCACTTTTCAAGTGAATGCGCTGCTGCTCTGTGATAAGTAACATCAAAGCACATTTTGTTAATTTATTACTTCCTGCAGGATTTAATATTTGCTTTTTCCCCTTCTGCAGCTGTATTTCTTAAGCCTGTGTTACCTCTGACTTTTGATCGATGATAAATAGGAACATATAGTTCAATAAATTGTTTAGTTGTTAAGCAAGATGAATATTGTTTGAATAGCTTTGCTAATACTGTTTTATTAAAAGTGAAGAAATGTAGCAAACCTGGTAGAAGAGTAGTTACATGGGTTAAATATTTCAAATAGTATAGTAACTAAGAGATGTGGATTTGGGGGCTTTTTTAAAATTTTCCTTGGAAAACGAAGTAGCATCACTTCTTGTATGAACCCTACATCTTACTGTTGAAGCTGATTTCCATTTGAAATAGAAAAGGTTAGGTTTAACTTTGCTTGTTACTGCTCAGCCACAGGTTTTCCCAGGAATAATTGACTCTCTAAATTATATCTACCTACAGTAAAACGTAGTTCCAAGAAGTTGCTCAATATTTAGCTTAATTACTGCATATTTTTTTTTTTTTTTCTAGAGAAGTCAAGCTGGCATGAAATGTTTCAGAGTAACTGTCTTTCTGGCTTGTTGCTTGTGCAGGTTGATCTGTTTCGCACTCTCCTTGTACAGATTAGAGATCTGAAGTAGTTATTTTAAGTTTGTTTCTATTAGCTTGTGATATATTTTGTGCCAAATTCTCAAGTGCTTCTGATGTCCACCCAGAAATTAAGAACATATAGTAAACTCTAAGTGCAAGGTGTGAAACCTATGATTAAAAAAAACCCAAAAAAATCTGAACCAGCAGGTATGACTTCTTATAGATGGCCAGTACTTGCTTTGTGCTGGTTTCTGCGTTATGGTGTAGGTGGTCACGCAACATGGATAGGTTGAATCTTGAAGTGGTCTGAAAGGTTATCCTTTTGTCTGAGAGTTAGTTAATTTACTGTGTTTTTTTTCTTCTGGTTTGAATGGTGATTAAGGAAAAGAATTACAAACTTGCGAGAAAGCATAACACTCATCAAGCAGTAGTCACTGCCAGTTTTTGAAGGATGACATTTTTGCAAGCGTAAACTAAAATGGTTTAGTTAGAGCTGACCAGCTCTTAATAGTTGTAAGGCATTTATTCCTAACTGGGGTACAAAAATGGAAGGGCAGCTTTTCATATGGTAATTTTTTATAGTAACTATTAGTAGCTATTTATGAGGAATAAAACTTGGACACAGCACAACAGCCTTCATCAACTTTATTTTTAATATTGTATGTGTTTGATAGGGCTTGATATTGATAATTCATCACAATAAGAAAAATTAAATTCCTTGTTTAATGGGATTGTTTTTCATCATATATTGAATTCGAGAATTCAATATCATAAATCTTTGTTAGAGAGGGAGGATATTTCCTTTGCAGGCCCGCTTGTCAGATTTCTGCAAAATTTCAGGCATGTTAGAAAAATGGCTAAAGAGTAGAAGTATGAAATACTTGCCTTCATAATTCTCCTGTTTTGTACCTCCTGACGCAATGTTGAATTTGTGTTCTTATGAAAACCTGAACCTGACACAGGAAACAAGAGCAAAGAATTCATCCAGCATCTACAATGGCAACTATTTTGGATTATTTTGACATAAAAAGTTCATAGTGGTTCTCAAATTTGCCTGGTTGCAGTAGAGGTGACAAAACTCAATGTTTCATTAATGTTTGGATTCCCCTCTCTGTTTCTGTTTGTAGGTAATAAGGTGACAATGTTTTCTGGCTTTTGTGATTTGGTTCTCTTCTGAAGAATAGGAGGGAAATTCTTCTTTTTCAGGGTCAGTAGGATAGGATGCTATTGTGCATTTGGACCCAGCTTGTTTAGGTTTCTAGTAAACTGCTGCAGAACGAGACTTCTGTGTGCAGCGTCTAGTTCTAAAGATGTATAACTGGAAGAAGAGGGATTATTCAAAACCACCAGTGTAAGATTGTCCATTCCCAAGGACTTCAATCAGCTGTCCTCTAGGTAGTGATCAATAATGTTTTAAAGAGCATTTAAGGAATACTTACAGTTTGAGTATTAAAGGGTGTTTGCTTATGTAAAGAGGGTTTGGGCAAACTGGAACCTTTTGCTTCCAGGTTTGAAGATGGAACTCGGTATCACAGCCTTCAAACTGTACAGCAGATACTGCATGTATTGCTCTGGTGTTGCAAGCATAGGAACAAAGGTAACAAAAACTTGAGGCTTGTTGTTCATGTTTTTGTTAGCCTGTTATGGAGATTTAAGAAATGCACATCTAGGAATGTCCAACTATTTACAGAAACTAGAAGTTACCATTTCTATTTTAATACACATTTGCACACACCTTTTTTAGCTCTTAAATCTGGAGCACTTTTTCTCAACCAGCAGTAAGCTTTATAGTGTTTTCCACCAGTCATTTTAGTGTTACCATAAAAACTGCTTTCCCCTTGTACCTGTAAAAGTTGTAATTTCCTGCAAGATCAGTGGAGCTATTTGTAACATTATTTTAGGTTTAGTCATGAGCCCAATGGGCAGGTTTACTCTAGAAAATGCAGCTATAGGTTGAATGGGAATAGACTTTTTGGTTTAACTTCTGAGTTTCCTACAGGGACAAATTTTTTTTTGCTGTTGCATGTATTTCTACTTGATACAGTGTTACCAGAACAATCGGATTTTTTAAAAAAAGTTCATTAGTCAATCAGCAAAGAAGCATTTTTTTTTAAGAAGAGAAGGAATTACAGTAATTAACAAGCAACTAAATCCTGTGTGACTTTATACAAAGCGCTATGACTTATAAAAGAAATATTCATGAGGAAAGCTCTTTGAGGTGACTGAGAAATGCCGATCTACAAAATGCTCAGCCCTCACTTACCTCAGTGTTTGTTTTGGAATAAACAGTTTTGGTAAGGAAATTAGAAATAAACTGAGTGGTTCTGTTATACCTGGCAAGCTAAGAATGATTTAGTGCACTAGTTAATTATAGCTTAAGATTCACATTTAAATATCAAAAATGTAATCATATTTACAGATTATCTCTTGTCTGTCTGCTTTCTATGATGTGTGGGCACCTGTCTTTGTTAATCTTAGGAGAATGTGGTCAGAGAGGGTTTTATTTCTTGTACTTAAGGTATTTGCAACTTTCTTCCTATGGTAGCAAAAGCCTTATGAAGAGCTTTTGTCTCTGGATCTCTGAACTCTAGATTAAGACCCACCCTTAAACCCTAGTTCTACAATGTTTTCCAGTGTCAAAGTTTCCTGTTTTAAATGAGTAAACCAACTGAGGTTTTGCATTGATGTTTATGGGGGGGGGGGGGGGGGGGGGGGCGGTGAGCACAAATCACAACTGCATTTGAAGTATGGGTTTTGGATAGGTTTGGGAACTTTAAAGCTATCTCTCTGAGCACTGAAAGCTGTGTCCCTAGTGCATGGTGACTGTAAGAATGCCACTCTGGAAGTGAATGGGGAGAGACCAGAGGCAGTGCTTTCACTGCTGCAGTCTGCCTCACCAGGGTGGCTGCGAGCGTGGCTTCACTTTGTGTTCTTTAATAGACGTATTTGTAAAGGGTATGCAGATATTTTGACTTATAGTTAGGGTAACTGAAGCCTAGCTGGGTCATGCTGTTGCTGGAACTAACTGCAGTAATTCTGGTCTTGGTCCTTAAGTTGTTTATCTGTTCTCATAATCAGCTTCTTGGATTCCCTTTTGTCCATAATGACTTTTTCCTATAATTTCAAGAGGCCTTTTATTCATCCCTGTTGCTGTAATGTCCCATTCCTAAATGAACTGCTGTCCTCTGGGGCCACAGCTGAATTCCTGAAAATGCTTGGGTGGAAAATTTCCTAGATTTCAATGAATTCTAGGAAATAACTCGTTTAGCTATTATGCTACTTGAGTAACTGGAGCTGACTTGATATTCTCCTGTGTTCTGTCCCTTCTAATGCTGTAACTTTTTACCCAAACCTCTTCAGTACTACTTGCTAAAAAGCATCTAGATTAAGCAAAAATAATGTATTGCCTGAGATACTTGTACAACTTACGGCATCTAGTTTGGACAGCAAGTATGGAACCTTAACTTCCTAATTAGTAAAAGGAATCTGAGTAAAGCTGCTCCTTTTGTTTAACGGTGTGTTTACCCATGTGTTATTTCTAGACTTCACTGGGTTCTTGTAAAGGGTACTTGCACATCTTGTTAAATGGTACGCTTCCTTAAGGAGTGGGCATTCCAGTGTCTGTAGTTCCGTTTTTTTTTTAAGTCTGTCTTTAAAAGAGTGTAAAGGAGCGTGTTTTCCTAATAACCTGCATACCTCACCATTTGTCTGAAAAGCAGTGTGTCTTTCCTGAGAACAATCCCCTGCAGAAGCCTGTGCTCTTGAGCTCTCTTGATGATCTCTGGGGTGGGGTCTGCAATTATCAGCCCTCTCTGAGCTATGGCCCTTGTTTAACGTGTTATTGGACTCTGTCTTTTAATTGATTTTCTGTTTGAGCCTATCCAAAGGCTACTCTCCAGCTTTGCTTCTTGCACATCACCCTTTACTGTACTTTCACGTTAATGCATTTCATATTTGTCATCAGGAGTTCTTTCTCTGCTGTAAACTAGTTAAACTTGGCGCTCTGTGAAATCAATAACAGACCAACTGATTGGGGAAAATGGAAAGAGGAGTTTTGTTGCATTTTTTTTGGGCAACATATAAGAAAATACTTCCCTTTTGTTACTGTAGGGGTACAGGACAAGTGTGCCCTGTGCTGAAGGGTTCAAGTGCCACCAGGCTGAGCTGGGACATCAGCTGTCTCTACCAGGATGGCAGCACAGCTGTGCTCCTCCAGTCATGTGGCTGTTCTGCCTGCAGGCTGAGAACAGGAGCTGTTGGCAAGGGCAGGTGTCCGGCTCTGCAAGCAGACAGTCCTGCATCTGGGTGCTGTTTGTCACTGTAATGAGTTGGCTTCTTACCATCTCAAAGTGCCCTTAATGTTCTTGTAACCACCAGTTCCCATATTGCAGCCACAGGCTGATTTATGGGTTCCTGTCTTGCTGACCACTCTGCTGAAGCTTCTTGTGTGCTGCTAAAGCATTTGCAATGTTTGATGTACTTTTAAAGGGCTGGACAGTCTCAACATTATGGTGGCTAAATTGGGCCTCTTGCCCCAATGAATAAGATCCTCTGCCCTCCCCCAGCATATTCTTTATCTATTCCTGCATTGAGTCAATTAGCCAGAAATAAAGTTCTTCTATGATTGTCACTAGTAAACAGTTCCTGAAAGTTATTTTAAAGAAAGATAGCTGCAGATGAAGTCTGCTTCATTTGCTGGCAAATTATTGCAAATAAGCAAGAAAATAAGAGCTCAGGTAACAGTTTGTTTACTTAGCTCTGCAGCATAAATAGCTGACATAGATTATTTGAATGCATGTCTGTTGACCTTCATTTTTAGGACAATCCTCTTAGAGGGGATCTCAGATTGCCTGAGGACACAGACTAGAGTTTTTGTCAGGGGAACTGAGGAAGTCATTCTGATGGCCTGGAGAGAAGCTGGGAAAGAAAAACATGTAAAATATACTGCCGGTGGGGTGCAGGAATTTAAATTTTTAACAAGGTTTTTGCAAGTCAGTTTCCCAGTTGTTTCCTTACCTGCATTTTCCCTAGTGACAGTCCCAGGAAAAGCTGTAATATGAAGGGCCCTGTTTTGCCTAATGACAGAATACTGAGGGCAACTCTTCTATACTGAGTTCCTCCAAACAGTGTTAGCAAAACTACTGCAAGGAATACATTTGAAAGGGATGGTAATGTTAAAGCTGGGTGAGGACAGTGCTCCCCAGACAGGAGTGAAGCGCTGTGTAGGTGGAGAGCGGCTGGTCTTAGCTTGGGCTGATGCTGTGCTGGCAAAACGGTGCATATGCTCTCCTTGCTCAGTGCATGTGCTGTTGGGGATCTGGTGCTGTTGCAGGTATGTGCAAGGTGGTGCCTTGATTGTAGGGCTGAAACAGGGCATTTAAACTACTGTCGCAAATATAACAGCTATGAAGGTAGGTTGTGTGAAGAAATCTTGCTTCAGTCTTGTTGGTGTTTGTGGCTGGCTAGGTATCACAGATGTAATGTAGCTCTACAGCGTGCCTGTAATGCTTAATTTGAAATAGTGCCACAGAAAGAGTCCAAAAAAAAGTGGTCAAAAATGGTGCCTGAAAATAGAGCCTGGAAGAAAGAAAAAAAGTAACTGAGATGACTGCATTTGGAGAGGTTCTCTTATGCCCCATTACGTTTTATTTGAGGAAAATTTTGCTTCCCACAGAGGTGGTGGATATTGAGAAACAAAGCTTCACCAAAAGGTAATATCTCCTTCACAACCAAAAACACCCAGAGTATTTAAGCACATGATTTCAAATCAGTTTAAATGACGGGTGGGATATGCAGCAGCATGGCTTTTCAAGTTCTACTTTTTCAGTATTTATTGCTTGGTTTTGAAATTTCAGCTAAGTTAGAACTGTTTTCAACCAAAAAAAAAAATCTGATGTCAATTGTTCTATTAGGAAAAAGGTATTAAAATATTGAAAATATAAAGAAATGCAGGGATGCTGATACCCAAACCTGGCAAGGGAGAGCAAGTGGCTGTGTGGTGTTAGCTGCTAACCAGCTGGTGTTAAACCATGGCAGTTGTGGAAAACTTCAGCTGTTAATTGATTAAGAAGGATACCAGCATTGGAATGAAGTTACATTTCTCAGTTGCCCTGTTACTTAAATGCAAAAAGAGAGATCTTGGGCATTTTACCTCTGTCCCTTTGCATGCAGCAATACGCTACATTCCTTTCACAGTTTTGTCTTGTAGACAAAGTAAACATGCCAGTGCCTAAACAATTAACTGAAAATACTACATTATATTAAAGTGTTGTATGAGTGGCTCAGAATTTTCAGTAAGGCCTGAAATAGATCTGAGTGCGTTAGATCGGGGTGACAGTGCTCCAGGTAATGGCTCAGACTTTGAGAGTAACTAAAGCAACTTGAATTGACTTTCTCCAACCAGCACAGCTTAACAGCATAAAAGTGAGGGAAGATAAGCACTACTGTGTTTTAGCAATACTTAGTGCTTCTCTAGTGAGTTGCAGGAAAGAACAAGAACGTTTGGGCTTGTGTGCTTTAGACATGTTTCTGTCCGCTGTGTGCGAACTCCTTGCGGGGCTCCCAGCTCCTCAGGCAGATGGTAGGCAATAAGAGTGTAATGGAGATGAGTTACAAACTGAAGCAGAGTTTTAGTTATAGGTAAGAGGAGAAATAACTTGTCCTGATTGAGTCATGAGCCAAAGGTACACCAGTGTCAGTAGGAGAAAATTGCCATTGATGAAGCTTAATATTTGTAAAGCCTTCTCAAGTGTGTGCCTCAGATTTTTTTCTTTTACAATTTACTCTTGTAGGATGAAAATCAGTGACATCAACGCCTTTATAAATGTGAATTAGGTTTTCCTGAAATATTGGTGGCTGGTATGTTGCTTAAAAATGAATTTTGTAGCTTCCAGAAAATAAATCCCCTACAATTTGCTGAACCCGTGATGTGTTTTGACTGAAACTTTTCTTCCATAGCTTTCAGCAAAGAGGCACAGGAGGAAAGCAGGAGAAGTGTGGAAGGTACTATGCCAACAATGTAATGTTGTGTTTGATGCTTTTTTGGTTATCTGAACATGTGAATAGTGGCTGATTCATGGAAATGCTACCTAGTAACTCTCCAGTCTGTCCAGATTTCCTCTCCCAAGACTTGATTGGGTGGGCAGAGAGATGCTGAAGATTTCTTTATAGGCCCATTATAGATCCATGGACTTGAAACATATTGAGAACTGTTAAAAGGTATTATAAGACTTGGGTCTACCTGGCTTCCCCAGGACAGGCTTTCCTGTCGGGGGGGGGGGGGGGGGCAGAAATTTGAAACAAAAAAGCAAACCCAAACAAAAACTTCCTTTGGAACTGAGCCTGACAACAAGTTCCAAACTGCTAAGTTAGCTGCTAGTAAATCCCTCTGAGGCAGTGAAACAATGTGTTGATATCAGTCCCGGCAAGAGTTGCTTATTAAATGCAAACAGTACAAAATTGATTACGTTCTGGATTTTTTTCCCAAAAGATATTTTGAAGTGTTTTTCCTCTTTATATATGCTAGTTACCTTGCATAAATGGGACAGTGGAGAGGCAAGAGGGTTCTTATCTTTCTTTCAGAGGTTCCCGCCTAGTGGCAAAGTATTATCAACAAGAGGCAGGGATATATTCCTTGACAGCACTCTTGGGTGAAGACAGATAAATGCTGCTAGCTGCAAGCTTTGTTTCAGTAATGAACTGTGCACAAAGAGTTCACAAGAGCTAAATAAATGAGCAAGATAATGTTTGTCAGGACAGGAGCCTTTAAATGCTCCTGATTTCTCTCTGCTTTTCACATCTAGACTATACTATTTTTTTCTATAATAACATTAAAGTAGATTAGTGCTAATCTGGTGAGACAAATGTAATGATACTTGTTCCTAGAGAAATTAAATTCTACCACTTAAAAAAAAAATCAAAATCCCCTTCAGCTCCTGCATTCAGGAAAAGATAAAAGTTCTTAAGATACAACAAAAACCGTATCTGAATAAACTGATACCAAAATGCGAGCTCTAATTTATTTCCTGATAGTAGTCAATTCATATATTATCTATGCAGTGACCAGAAAGAGTGGGTCTTAGGTGGGACTTTAGATGACAGGTGTTTATTCTGCCTGTTGTTAAGTAGTGTGTAAGCAGGAGCAATCTCATTTCTCAATGGAATGCTGTAGAGTTGCGGTTTTTTGTTTTCTGTGGAAAACATGCTGGAGCTGACATAATCTTAAAAGACTGAAAAGGAACAGTGCAGTCACAGATCAATGAGCTAAGTGCAGACGATCAAGAGGAAACTAATTTATGCAATGTAGGAAGTATATTATTGTGATTGTGCTCCATTGTGTCACCCTTGATTATCCTGAAAATGCTGGCATGAGGCATGGATGAGACACTAGATGGGCACGTGTTTCCATACTGGGTATACAAGTTGCTTTGTGTGTACTCCATAAAGCAATGATGTTTCCTATACCTTCACTAGATGGTCAGAGGTGGATCTAAAAGTTGTTTTTGATGAAACAACCAAAGTTTTAAAAAGTTGTAATATTTGCAGTGTATAAAGCCCAAATTAAGAGGACACTGTGCAAATAAATTGAAAATAGAAACATGGGAATTGAAAACTGACTAGTAAAGCCATCAGTGGCTGGTGTTAGTATGAATATAACAAATCCCTGGTGGCGTTTCCTATGAAGATCTGAGAATGAGGTGACATCTTCTCTATCCTAGTAGAAAAAGCGGGAGTGATCTACAGATTATCCCTGGTAACTAAAAGGTGCTTTTCTTCTGATCCTGCAATGCTCATGCTCAAAAGAGCCTAACAGTCTTTGACAAATGATTTCACTGTTTTGGAGAATGTGCTGGGAAGCTAAAGCACTTCTAAAAGAATCACAGTACTGCGGTTTATAGACTTGTTCTGCCTTTGGGAAAGATGTCCTTTTTAGAGTTACCTTGAAGTTCCCTTTACTCAAGCCAGATTAAGGTAAAATGCAAATAAAGGATTTATTTTCATAATACCCAGAATACACAGCACAGTTGAAAGTGTTTATATAGATGAAGGACTAAAAGGGGTGGAGGGAGATAGATGGGAAAGTTTGGTCTTTATCTGATTTGCTGCAGCTGCTTTCCCAAGCAGACCTTATCAGGGATCCCTTTTCTATGTATCCCTTATCTCAGGGAGTGTTTATCAGAAAGTGACCTCTTGAATGCTCTGGATTATTTGTGATTTTCCTTTCTGTACAATAATCTTTCAGGATACATATGTGACAAATGTAAAGGTGACTTTGAAATAGGCAGATAGTAATAAATTACTACTTCGTTGTACTTGTGACAAATTGAATGTAAAAACACTTAGTGTTACCTGGTACACCTGTAGTAATCAAATAACACAATCTCGGTAGAAATCTCTCCTGAAATCCAGGGTAATGAGTTTGCTGTGAGCCCTCCTCACCAACCTCGGGGTCTTGAACTCTACCATCTCATGGTCACTGCAGCCCAGGCTGCCCTTGGGCTTCACATTCCCTACCAGCCCTTCCTTCTTGGTAAGAGCAAGGTCCAGCATAGCCCCTCTCCTTGTTGCCCTCTCTGTCACTTGGAGAAGGAAGTTATCAACAACACATTCCAGAAGCCTCCTGGCTTATTTAAGCCCTGCTATGTTGTCCCTCCAACAGATATCGGGGTGGCTGAAGTCCCCCACAAGGACCAGGGTTTGTGAACACAAGGCTGCACCTATCTGTCTGTAGAAGGTCTAATCTGCTCGCTCTTCCTGGTCCGGTGGCCTGTAGCAGACCCCCACTATAATGTTGTTTAATTAGAACGTAAAAATACTTTAGTTTTGGAAAAAGTGAACATCAGTCATACACTGACTGTGGTCCACAGCTACTGTTATGTGAGCTGACCATTCAGCATCCTCCTGAATGCTAGAGCATGGGTGAGAAATTGTCAGCTGTGGCCCTTTTTTAGTAGGGCACTTTCCACTGGTATTGCCCTCTGAGGCATGTTTTGCTTCATCCAGGAAGTATACCAGCTAAACCTGGGACAGAAAAGAAGGAAGTTGGTGTAGGATGTACTAAGCAGCGTCCTCTTTGCAGTAATGCTCTCAGCAGGACAGAATGAAGAGTGTGTGGAGTGCAGCGCTGATGGCAGATGTGAGGCAGATGAGTTATTGTTGTCAGATGATTTCTCAGTTAATGATTGTGCTGTGCTTTGAAGAGGTGAAGTGCTATATCACTGTTAAGCGTTATTGTTATTATTATTATTCAGTTCCCAGAAGATTACAGAGCAGATAAGGAAAAAATACTATAAAAACCTTTTCTTTTTTAGTGTGGTTGAAAGCAGAATGTGAACAGGGCTCTTTGGCTGTGACTATTTAAATGTGTGCAATTTTAAAAAAAGATTAGATGTGATGTTTTTAACTATCTCATTCAAACTCATTCCAAAACACTTCATCTTCTGAGTGAAACATTTCTACTGCCTGAAAATTAATCCAAAACAAGATTCTGTGCTAGCTGTGAAGAGCTGGATTGAGCTAATTCATTTTTTGGGTCCAATCCATACATATAAATGCACGTAGTACAAATCTTGTATTACATGTTATTGCTTTCTCAAGACTGTTCAAACTCTTAACTGTTTTATTATCTCATAAAATTTGATCCAGGACTAAGAAATCTGCACCTATTTCTGATGCCAAAAGGAAAACGGGACAAGAAAACTGTAGAATTACTTATCTCAATACCTGCATGTTTTTTTCCCCCCCAAAAAACAATAAGGATGAATTTGTCCTCTGTAATTCTGCTCGTAGCAGACTTCCAGTTATACTGGTTCTCTCATCAATATGCTTAACTTTAACCTTGTATTACAGCCTTCTGTCCAAGTCCCATGGCTTTTAGAGATAGAGCCAAAGACAAACTTGGGTTCTTTGTTCCTGTTCTGGAATGCTTTAGAGATAGCAATGCACATCCATATATCTTACTTCTTAAGTCTGGTAGAACATTCTTAAAACAGGTTTTTAGTGAGAATTGTTGCAGAATTTTTCCAAGAGAAACAGTTACTTTGATTCTGAGGGAGACTCTAATTTGTTATTTTGAGTCAATGCAGACAGTGCACCAAAGATCTTGCATTTGCTTGATAATGGTGTTTGGACGCTGAGTACAAGCTAACTTAACTTTGAACGTACAGTCATCTTTTGCTAGAGTGGGAGGTGGCTGATGACCAGCTTCTTACTATGTAGTTTGCTGTTTGGAGAGTGGTTGAAAAATCCTGGTTTTTCAACATCTGTGGTTCAAGTCTTTTAAGTTCTGATAAAGTTTCAGTACCTGACAAAATCGTGTCATTTTTACTGAAATGTTGTTTTGGAGAGAGGGAAATACTTCAGTGAGGGAAAACAGTAAACCAACACTTTTTAATTTTTTTGTTGTTATTGCAGAGTGAAAGCTTTGTTATTTATCATAGTGAAATTTTAAATATTAAAGATTCACTTCCCTTGGGGAAAAAAATTCTTGCTGTTTTCTTTCATAGAAAATAATTAAATCCTCACAGCCTAGATTTATCTTCTGCGCAGCTCTTCTTTTAAAATGAGGTGTTGCTATTATCCTGCCAAGAAAATGGGAGATTTTGCTTTGGAAAAACTCCGATACCCTCAGTGACAGGTGTGATTTCTGCCTCAAACTTGATTACGGTTGTGTATGTAGGGAAGACAGAGATGGACTTTTCTCTGTGGTACCCTGTTGCTGAATAAGAGGAAATGTATTTAAATTTGTGCCCAAGAAATTTCACTTAAGCATAGGAAAGACCTCTTACTGTAAGGTGATCAGCTACTGTCAGAGGCAGTTGAAAGAAATTGTGGTGTCTCCATTTTTGGAAATACTCAAAATCAACAGGACTACACCCTGAGCAACCTGTTGTAGCTGCTCCTGCTCCAAGATTGAGGTGGGACTCCAGGTGCCTGCTCCAACCTCAATAGTGTTATAATTCTACATGTTTAGGGGTGTGTAGCCAATTCTTCTCAGATCTTTTTTTTCTTTTTGAAATATGTGACATTTCATGATAGGAGGAGGAGTTGATACAGGGAGACTGCACTTTTTTTTGTTTGTTTTGGGCTTGTTTTTTTGTGGATCTTTCTGTGTCTTGTTTTCACGCTGTTAAAGTATCATAGTTAATTGTACTGTCCATCTTAAATGAAAGTAAGTATTATAAATTGTTTTTTAATGCCTGGAGTAAAGGATCTGGGGAAGCGAAAATATTATTACAGATTTAATCTGGAGTAGACTTAGATCCCATTAGACAATGCAGTGATCAGGTCTGAAGAGGTGAGAGATGAGCATATTTCATGAGGCAAAGTTTTCCTGGAAGATGCTGAAGTATTTCTGTTCAAAAATATAGCACAAGCTAACATGAAATTTAAATAAGTTGAAATACAGACAAAGCAGCAAGGTTTTAAATAGCCTAAATTTGCCAGTGTGTTTTGATGTATTTTAATAAAAAAAAGTAATGTGCCTTGTGAATCTCAAACTACCAAGCAGCCTAATACGCTAATACTGTACAGCAATTTTTCTTCTCTTATTCCACTGGTTCCACCAGTCAGTACCTTTGTCAGTGAACTTCTGGCATGTGAAGAAAAAAAGTGATTTTTGTCATTAAGGACTGAAACTTGCTTCTAAAATCTAACAGTAACGTAGGTGTTAGGTTGAACTGGATATTGTACAATCCATCCTTTGCTGATTAATTTGTCTATTCTAATTCTGTCTGATCTGGTATCTGACTTATTTAACACTGCAGGCCTGAGCTAATAATGTCTTTAGGGAACTGGACACTGCTGATGTTAAACCATCTTATTTGGAGGAGTAAAAGGGAACAAGGTATCTCTTTATACTGTGGGATCTTTTAATAAGTAGTCCACGTTCCCACTGTTAGCTTTAATACAGTTAGTTTTGGTATTATCAAAAGAGCAATTAACACCTGCAGATATGATCACAGATGGTATCAGAGAAGAAGCAGAACTCAATTTTACACTGAAGCTCAGCTTAGAGTTTCATATCTGAAACACCAGTGCAAAATTGCCTACACAGCATAGTTGTGACCTGCTATTTACTAGATGCAACTTGTTAAATCATGATAAAAAAAATGCAATTACTGTGGATAATGGTTACATTTCAACTCAGTGGGCTGGTCAGTCTCACCTCTGTGCCTGGGAAGATCATGGAGCAAATCCTCCTGGAATCTATGCTAAGGCACGTGGAAAACAAGCAGGTGATTGATGACAACCAACATGGCTTTACCAAAGGGAAATTGTGCCTTACGAATTTGGTGGCCTTCTACGACAGAGCCACGGCGCTGGTGGATAGAGGAAGGGCAACTGACATCATCTACCTGGACTTGTGCAAAGCCTTTGACACAGTCCCACATGACATCCTTGTCTCTAAGTTGGTGGGACATGGATTTGAGGGAAGGACCACTCGCTGGATAAGGAATTGGCTGGACGGCCGCACTCAAAGAGTTGTGGTCAACGGCTCAATGTCCAAGTGCAGACTGGTGACCAGTGGTGTTCCGCAGGGGTTGGTACTGGGACCAGTGTTGTTTAACATCTTTGTTAGAGACATGGACAGTGGGATCGAGTGCACCTTCAGCAAGTTTGCCGATGACACCAAGCTGTGTGGTGTGGTGGACACGCTGGAGGGAAGGGATGCCATCCAGAGGGACCTTGACAGGCTGGAGAGGTGGGCCAATGCAAACCTCATGAAATTTAACAAGGCCAAGTGCAAGGTCCTGCACGTGGGTTGAGGCAATCCCAAGCACAAATACAGGCTGGGTGGAGAGTGGTTAGAGAGCAGCTCTGCGGAGAAGGACTTGGGGGGATTGGTGGATGAGAAGCCC
>WKFP01014336.1:1287597-1318989 GCA_011057875.1 Pterocles orientalis
GAGGAGAACCACAAAATTAATCAGAGGGCTGGAGCACCTCCCCTATGAGGACAGGCTGAGAGAGTTGGGGTTGTTCAGCCTGGAGAAGAGAAGGCTCCGAGGGGACTTGATAGCAGCCTTCCAGTACCTGAAGGGGGCCTACAGGAGAGATGGGGAGGCACTCTTTACCAGGGAGTGTAGTGAGAGGACAAGGGGTAATGGGTATAAGCTAAAAGAGGGTAAATTTAGACAAGACAATAGGAAGAAATTTTTCACTATGAGGGTGGTGAGACACTGGAACAGGTTGCCCAGGAAAGTTGTGGATGCCCCATCTCTGGAAGTGTTCAAGGCCAGGCTGAATGTGGCTTTTGGGCGACCTGGTCTAGTGGGAGGTGTCCCTGCCCATGGCAGGGGGGTTGGAACTTGATGATCTTTAAGGTCCCTTCCAACCCTAATCGTTCTATGATTCTATGATTCTATGAAATATGGACTGAATGTAAAGAGAGGGTACTTCTCCCTGGGACAGGGTGAGCCAGACAGATTGGCTCTCCATCATAGCGAAGTTGAGCGGAAATTACACTACAGAATCCAGTTGTAAACTTGGAAAAACAAGACCAGTAATCAGTGATGGCCATTAAAATTTATAGGAAATATTATGTCAGATCTGAATATCCATTTTTTTGCATGACTGAGCCACCTCAAAATCCTTAGAATGAGAATGGCAATGGTAAAAAGAGAGGTGTAGGAATTAGTCAGTGCACTGTGATTCTCTTTCTTTTCCTGTCTTCAATAATGTAGCCAGTGTTTTACTGTGGCAAGTATCTTGTGGCACATTTTCAGAGCAATAGCACCTGTTTTAGGGTCCTTTTGGAGATCATCAGGAGTACAGCAGGACTATTGCACAGACATACCAACATGCTAGCCATGAGTCAGGCCAGATACCAGTAGCACTTGTCAGAACAGAGCTCGACAAGAGCTGCAAAACATTTCAAAGATGATAAATTACATAGCACCGATTTTTTTGCTATCACAGATCAACTGCCACTGGTTCCTCAGCCAGTTTGGTTGTGGCTAGTGGAGGTATGAATACATTTGGAATGAGTATTGCTCTTGTGCTCTCATTGAGACTTTGTCATTATCTCTGTAAATGACAGTCCCCAGTGAACTTCCAGTTATGCTGGCAAACTGTCTCTCTCTTTCCTGGTGTTACAATTTCTGCTGTCAGCAATATCCCATAGAACTAGTTAAAATAAATCCTGAAACTACCAACAAAAACACTGAAAATCAAATCTGGCCTGAAGTTGTGGTAAGCCAAGAGAAAAGCTCCTGTCATCTTTTCCCATTGAGTAGAGCTATTCCAAGACAAAGCTTCCTTACTGTAATTTTGTGTGAGAGATAAGGTCTAAGTAATATTTCCAGTGATCTTTTGAATCAAATCCTGCCCCTTTTTCTGTAGTCTTCTCTTTTGTATCTCGGGATCAAGAAGAGAGGCCAAGGACTGGTGGTGAGCTCTAGTGCAGAACATGAAGGAGAGATGTTAATTAACTAACATGAGCTGGAGGTTCCTTGTGTCTGTTCTGCATTTACTCTGGTTTCAGCAATGAACCATGAATACGTGTAACATAATGACAGGTAAGGGGAAGACCCAGCTGTAGTGATCAGTTGGAAACAGACAAATATTTTTACATACAAATTCTTGATTTTGGTGGTCTTTTGCAACTAGAAGATAAGTGCTTTTGGACAATTGAGAAACTGAAGGTGTGTATCACTCATCATCACAGTGTAGAAGGAAGTGTGTTGGAAAGATGAGAGCAGTATTTGAAACTGTTGATACTTATCTTTGACTTCTGGCATTCTTTCTGTGTGGAGCTTGAAATTACAGTGGGGATCCCTTACATGCTGATCTTTCTTGGGTTTGCACTTTGTGTGAGCTGTGGTTGGGGTCATCAGTTGTAATCGGCCACTGTGTGTGCAGGATTTGTCACCTTCCACGTATCCTCAGGAGTTCTGCAGTGCCCTTCTGTTTGGAGGTGAAATACTGAACTCTTTAAGTCATCAAAATGGAATGATGGAGGCTTGAGGAAAAAATGTCGTGGGTTGAATCGAAGGGAAAAATATTTCTATTTTGCTTTTAAAAGAAACAGAAGACACCATGATTTCAGGTCAACTTCTCCTGTATTATTTCTGTTATTAATACAATGTTTAGTCATTCCTTCCTATGTGTACTATAATATCATGGGCAGAACAGATTTATCGCTGCCCGTGGGCTGAAAAACTTGGATGCAGCCACAGCAGTGGGTTTCTGGAGCTGTAGCTTTTACCATCTCAGAATAGCTTGACCTAGAATTTGCACCTCAAAGCTCTCCTCTCCTGATCCTCCTGGAAGAGGAGCCTTTTAATATTGTGTGCTGTGTGAACTCTGTTTTTCTATGCTAGCCCAACCAAAGCAGTAAGAGGTAGGTTGTATGATCCTCTCTTCTAGCAACTGGAAATTGCATCTAAGTAGTTTGTAGAAGTGTCATGTGCATATACCAGCAGCGTGGCAAAATCATTTTGGATGTAAAAGTAAAAATGCAGTTTTATTGTAATGAGTAGTGTGTTCCACATTTCAGGTTGACTCCCAAAAATGCCTTGTCTCCTCTCGAATCACTTTCCTCTTACTGTAGGTAGTAATAGTAGTATGAGGAAAGGATAAAACTGACAGTTGTAGCTCTGGGACAACATTCTTGGGCACCCCTTAGGTACGCGAGCATGGAGGGGCATGAACTATGTTAAGACAGTTTAATTGATACTTTACATTTGATTTAGAGATACTTTTTTTTTGGGTCAAGAATAGTGAGCTAGGATAGGTTTACTGATGTTTGTAAAAGGACAAAGCAAATCAGGTGCAGTAAATAGTTACCAATGTCTTGAAACATTAAGTTCCAGTTGGCTTTGAATAAGTCATGTTTAAGTCCAATAAAGGTTTGTTAGATTGAGCAAAAAGCATAATTCCATAGCAACTGTTGAAAAGCTTTCTTGTTTTTCTTAATCTGTAATGAATGAAGTAAACAAAAGTTACTTCCATCACAGTAGAGTTGAACATCTTGAAGGTTCCTGAACTATGAATTTAATTAGTTACACTGTAACTAGCTTCTAGCAGCAGAGCATTTAGTTTCTTCTGGAGTTTTTGTACCTCTTGTTAATTAACAATAAATATTCATAGAAAAAAAAAAGCCATTAAAATAAATGTTGACTGTTACTTCAGAGTTCCAGATTGAGAGACTTGTGCCTTCTGGGATTCGTCAGGTCTTAGGTCATTAAGATGAATTTATCTGGTAGATGGTAATAAGGAGAGTTGTTCGAAATATCACTTGTACTGTTTTTTCAGTGGTGGGTGGGAGTCAAATCCTACTCCTTTGGGTGCAGTTAGGGGATATAACAAATTGTTACAGCAGTGAAGATTTTCCTTCCTTGCTTGCTTTTTCTGGCCCTGTTATGTCCATGTTACTGCTGCTTTGTAACCAAGGCCTGGTACGTTTGTCCGAGTAAGTGGTCTTTCACCCTTGGTCTAGTCCTCTGTAGTGGAGGACTAGTAGTTCAGTTGGGACAGGCTGTGTGTGTACTCTTCCCAGCTGAAAGAATCTGCAATGAGAATTAGAGACTTTGCTTTAGGAAAGCAAAACGCCAGAATTCAACTGTCCTCCAGTGCTGTGAAAGGGCACCTTCAAAACCAGGCTTTCCTCTCCAGTCGCTTAGGATACATGTACACAACCCCATTGTCCTTGCTGAGAGCTTGCAGGTGCAAGCCAAGGCTGGATCAGAAGCCAGGTGGCGGTGCTACTAAGGTTCTATATCGGTACAAGTGTGCTCTGTCTTTTCATGGTAGTCTCCCGGACTACAGGGAGCAACATCTTTTTCTTTTAAAACCTGAAACTATTTTTTGTTACCTTTCCAAAAACTACTTTTAAAAAAAAAATTGTTTAAGCAGATTTCACTGCTTTTTAGAATAACTTTTATCAATGGAGAGAGAGAGCACAAATACTTCCTGGAGAAATTACATCTTTTCACTTTTTTCTTTTTTGGTCTCAGTTGAGATAGAAAACTCTCTGAAAATGAAGAGGAAATATCTAAGTTGGAAAACTGTTTCTTCTTCCAGCTGTGACAAATAATTACAGTGTGGTGATTGTCCAGTTAAACCCCAGAAACTCTAGCCTCTGTGCCCTTGATAATGTAATCCTACAGACTCTATTGCAATTGCCATGGTAGAATACCAGTGTGGAGATGTAAAATTAAGCTCCTTAGGGGCAAGCACCAGCTTTTGTTCTGAGTTGGTGTAGTCTCTAGTGCACTGGGCTGTGACAGGAGCTCCTATGGACTTTGCAATATGAATACTATAGTATTGCAGAGCGTCAACTGTGTGTGGTTTTATTTTGTTCGTTTGAACTCAATGCTGCATTCTCCTGAAAAAGTCTGAATAAGCTTTTAAGGTAGACATTTGGGTTTGTTTCAGGAAAAAAAAGCACTAAGTGAAATCAAAGATTTAGTAGAACTGTTTCAAGATTTGAGATGTTTTTACAATGCTGTTGGAGATAAAAATAAATTACAAGTAATGAAACATTGGCACAATGGGGTTTTTTAATATATTCGCTTGCTGCTTATGTAATATCACTGTGCAGATTTAGTATTTGACAGAGTTCTGTGGAGGGGGGAAAAAAAGTCCCCAAACACCTCTTTAGCAAGTGGAAGAGCTTGTAAGAAAAAAAAAACAAAAACAAAAAACTATTGCTCCCTTTGACCACTAGGTGATAGTCTTGCTTAATTTATTCATTTTATCAAGGTCATTTATATAAAGATTAAAAATGTTGCATGCTGAACCTCTTCAAGAATTGGATTCATGAAAAATATACCTTTTTTTTTCCTGAATATCAGACCAAACTTTACTGGTTTTCTGGTTTATAGGTATTTATGAGTCATAACACAACCTTTTCTGTTTCTGTTCTGGATTTATTTTACTGTGATTAGTCCCCAACAACCATACAACAGTGCTCAGTAAATGCATGGGTACTTATTAGTCTGGCTCAATGACACCAATGCAATTAGAACTGTTGGGTTTTGGTGTGTACCAAGTGTTGAAATTTTAAGTTTGATTTTCATCATTATTAGTCCTTGTAGTTAAACAGAAGATAAAATATTTTTCCCAATGTTAGTGACTTTATTGTCTTGAAAGGAATAGTTTTTATATTTAAATTCTTTTATGTATTGAAACAGACACAGAGATGATTTATGTTTGTGAAAGTACTCTCTCAAATCAGGATGATTAAAAACTCAAAATATAACATATTTAACACTTTAAGTATCAAAGTCTTCACAACATTGAAATCCTTTCTAGAGGATTTACTAAGACGTGTCAAGACTTGAGCAGCAGCAGTGCATTTGACTTTTAAGCTAAGAAATATCCAACATTTGCAGTGTTGGAGGCAAAACCCGTAACTCTGAAGTATATTCCTTAGATCAAATAATATATTAACTTTAATTTTTGTAGTACTATTTCCTCAATTCTTGAGATGACTATCTTAATTATATTTTAGAAGCCTAATAAAAGCTTCTTGGTTTTGTTTGGTGTTTGTTTGTTTCTATTCTGGAGCAAGAAAGGGGCAAATAGTTGCAAGTACTTTGGGTTGTGTTCAGTACAGTTTATTCTCTCTCAATGACTTTGCTCTGCTGACAATCTGATGTTGAAAAATAAATCTTTACGTATCTAGCTTTATTTTCATGACAGAAATCTCATGGGAAAGAGTATGGGAATAAATTAATTCTATGGAAATATTAGGTGTACTGTTGTAGTGTTAGGAGTGGAAGTAGGACTCCAGAGAACATGGTGTAATCCCTATTCTGTGGAAATGTGTCCTTTAAAAATAGATGTTGTTCAGGTTTCATTTATTTGTAAATCATCTGCTGAATGTTCCTACTAGTGTTTTAGCTTTGCCAAAACTCAACTCCTCGTTTGTACATTCATTTTCAAGTTATTTTCTGTCAAGTTGAGGACAACTAGGGCCCAGAAATACGGTGGAATTCTCTGAAGGAGTTGTCATGCCCTGGAGTCAATGATCCATTAACGACACCCGCATTCCTGTTCCAGTGATGACAGCAGTTACGCCGCCTCCTACCAGTCTGCAGAGTGTGCAGGCGCTTTCTAAAAGGCAACCAATTTAGCTGTTTGGGTCATTTTTATTAATGGCTTCTGCTTAGAGTGGTCACTCATGGCACACTGTCAGTCCGTGTTCAAATCTGAGAAAGTTGTCTTCCCTGGCGTTGATTAAAATACAAAATACATTACCTTGCTTGCTTTGGGGAAGTAGCTTCACTAAGACCATGATTCAAAAGATCTCTAATCCTGTCTGCCTATGGCCAGTAGTAAGCTTTCTGTAGTCCTGATCTTATTTGGAACTAGGAAGAGGAAAAAGTTCTCATGGTTAAAAAGAAGTCAGCTTCCTAATTGTACTCTAGGGATGAGTGTGTGATGGGTTTTATTGTGTGACTTATAACTTTGTGAGGTCATGTCCTTTAGACATATAAGGTCCCAGACTTGTGTCAAATGACTATTCCTTGGTGTGAGTCTTTTTCTATGCATGGCCATCTAAAGTAGCACTGTATTATGACATCCATCCCATCTGATCCTGTCCTGCTATTGCTTCCATTGACTCATTGTCTGTGCTAATTTCCCCAACTTCTGAAAGAGACTGTTGCAGATCCAAAGGACACAGAGCTTCTGGGGGAAGCAGCTAGAACTGCCTGTACCTAGACAGGGAATCGGATGAGGAACTAAAGCTGGTGAGAATTTAGAATTAACTCGGAGAGGGTCAGAGCAGATAGCTTCAGAGAAAACAGAGGGATGCTTTCATTTTTCAGCTTGAAGAATCCCAGTCTATTGCCAAAGCCATCTAATCCATCAATGTATTCAAGCTTCAACTGAGAGAGGATAGGAAGACAAAAGTGGCAAAAATTAAGGAAGCAGGGAAAATATTGCTGTGACACTTTGAGGAGTCAGGAAAAATGAACATGTGCAGCCCCTGAATGGTTAGGCACTCTGTGATGAGCAGCTGGGAAGAAAGTTAAGTGGCATCTGTGGTTAGTGATACATTCACATATACCACCTTTCTTTCATAACATGACTTGGAGCTCATTCAGATACAAGCGGATGACTGATCTCTAACTTGCCCTCTGCTCTTTTTTTTTTAGTTCCTACTGCTGCTTTGTGTGACATGTGCCTGGCCCCTGTAATGTGAGATCAAAACATCCTATCGCATAAAAACTTAGCAGGCACTGGAGAATGACAGCTGTTGCTGTGTTGGTGTCAGTAAAACTGCTGGACCTTGGACCAGTACTCTGATTTCCCATATTCAGCTGGCTGAAATGCTGTTTTGGAAATGTAGGTGGATAGCTTCTTCAAGAGGTTTTGTATTTTGGTCTGGAATAGGCATTTTTGCTTTTAATGAGGAAAAAAAAAATGCCAGTACTTGCAGAGAAAATCTCAACTGAAATTGGGAGATACAAGGAGTTTTGTCATCCTTCATAATTCCATTTCATACTATAGTCCTCTGATTTTCTTAGGTGAGAATGAATGAGCTTTTACTGCTGCCTGTAGAGGTCATATTTCCACACATTTTCATGGTCTCACCCTTCTGTTGCCTGTTCTTTTCTTCTTCTGGTAGGTATTGGAAAGATGAGACTAGTAGACAGTATCCTGGTAAAGAAATAGGGCTCAAATCCAAGCCTGTTTTAAAATCCATCTCAACCTTGGCCAGAAGTGTTCTGCAGCCATGGAATAGCTATTTCCATAATAACTGAAAAAAATCCTAGAAATAAGTGACCTCAGGAAGCTACTCAGGGGCAGCATTAAGTAGAAAAAGACAACAGACAGCAAGGATGGCATCGTGACACTGCTCAACTGGGAATTATCAATGATATAAAAATTTAATTGTTAGAGGGCTGGAATACAATATATGGGGAGAAACTGGAAGGGCTGGGTCCTTTCTATGGGGAGATTAAGGGGAGGATCTCATTGCAATCTTCAGTTCTTTAAAGGGAGATGATAGAGAAGATGAAGACTTGTACAACAAAAGAGCAGAGGAGACAAGGTATAAGCTTCAACAGGAAAATTCCAGTTGAATGTAAGGGGAGAGGAGAGGAGACTTCAAGTGATGGTAGGTAGTTGTTGGAGCAGGTTGCCAAGAAGAGGTTGAGTGATCTCCGTCCATTACAATGTTCAGAGCTCTGCTGGGTGTACAGCAACCTAGTCTGGCCTTGAGGCTGGCCTTGACCAGATAATCTCTAGAGATCCTTTCAAATCTAAAGCAGTGTGATTCTACTGTCCCACTTGCACTGTCCCACAGCTCCACCTGGAGCTGACAGTGTGGCAGTCCATGGCGATCTCCAAAGACTTTGAGTATGGCAGGAAAATTGTATCCTGTTGTCAGGCTGGGGGGCAAGTGCATGGTCTGCAAAGCTCAGCAGTGGCATAGCACACACCTTTTCAGGAAAAGCTTCCTCAGGTAGTGTGATACTGCTTAGAAAAGAGCTCTACCAAGATATCTAGGTGGTTTGCATTGCTTTTGTGAAGTAAAGTCCCCCAAGCATGTACTCAGCAAAACAGGCTTTCCACTCTAAGCAAACAGCAGGGTGGGCTCTGCCCAACCTGGCATCCAGATAGTGGGGTATGCTGGAACAAAACTGCTCTGAAGGCGCTTGGCAGTTTGTAGCACCCTTTTGAAGTGACTGGTGTATTTTGAGTTGAGCATGAACTACTTGAAGCCTGGTACGCCAACAGAGGCAGTACTGCAGTGCAGCTGCAGATCAGCAGTACCTGCTCTGGTGGGGAACAGGGGCTGGGCAGATGGCTCTAGCCACGTGCGTGCACATCTCTACTGTTTTATCCCTACATTGACCTCGTGAAAACAACCTTAGAAACAACCATTTCTTTGTAATGGAAGGAAAATTCTCACCAGCTTTTGTTCCTTGTCTGATTCCCTGTCTAGGTACAGGCAGTTCTAGCTGTTTCCCTCCAGAAGGAAAAACGTCAAGTTTTCATCTTTCTGTTGTGTTTGGCTGGGAAGCAGTCAGTTTTGTATAGATTATCTGAGTAATATGTTTATATTTTGAAGTTACTTCCATAAGCAAGCTAGCTCGCTAGTTGTTCAGGAGATGATGTGGCTTTTAGCACTAGTCTGTTATGAAACTTACTAATGACTGTAGAGCACATCTGATTACAATTTTCATTTTTGGTGGATGTCATGCTGTATTTTCATATGCATATCATTTTTAGTTCAGATGCTAATTACAGTATAGATGCAACTACTGGAAATCCGAAGCAACCAAGTATTTCAGTTTCTTAATTCTTCTAGTGCATTCCACCCTGCTGAAGCTGCACAAAAGCAGGCTTTCCTGTCATTTTCAGCTCTAACACAAACAATAGTAATTTCTCTGCTTCAACAGATTAAAAAAATAATTATACTGTACTTGAATAAAATCATCTATTAACAAAAAGATTCTACAAAGCAGTGTGTCAAAAGAAATACCGATCTTTTATATTTCCCCCACCTACTCAAATGTGTGAGGTGTCCTGAAGAGCCTGAAAGAACAAAAGCATAGTTTTAGAGACTGGATTTCTTTTCCAATGTTAGTATTCTTTTAGGGAGAAATACCGCACTTATCCTAGTGTTGTTGAACTCATTCATGATGGAAATTTAGGAGTGCTAATGATTGAAGCCCATACTTACCGCTTTCTAGTTGATTTGATATCTTCTCCTTGAATAATTAGAATAAATTATTTGCCTTTATAGTTGGACCATGAACAACACTTCTGGATTTATTTGTAACTAGAATATAGACTTTCTCATCTAATGTTTTCTGGACAGGTGGTACATTCACATCTCATTTTTCAGATAAATCAAGTAACAGCTACTTTGTAATTATTTTACTTTCCATGTGCTGAAGTTGTACTTTCAATATAAATTTAACTGGGGCTTTATATTCCCTAATTTGTAAAGTGAAGATTCTCTTAGGCTAAAAAAAGCTTTGTGTGAAAAATGCTTGCAAATACATTGTCACAAATCTTTCATGGTTTTGCCCTTTTCCTGCAACGAGGTACGTAAAAAAAGTTCTGGTACCAAATGATAGTGTAGACTGCTTCCGAATACTGGAGAATACCGCATCTGACGCGTAAAGCTAGACATTCTTCAGTGTTTCAGCTCACGTTATTGAGCATGAATTGAGTGTGTGTCAGTTGTGTGAACTTAAGTATCTTCTCTGAAATTTCATTTATGGGCTCAGAAACATTGTTTCAGTGTCAGGAACCTTTTGCACTTCGAATTTCAGTTGATGGCTTGTGCTGTAAGTTCCTATACTGCGGGGTCTAGTTGTCTGCACTGATGACAAAAGCTACCTGCCATCAGGTAAACTTGAAGGACACTGTTTCCTTCAAAACATACAACTTGTCTATTATATTGTCATACCATTTAACATACAGTGCTGCTTGTTGCTTAGTACTGTCATGTATGAAAATATTATAAAGTAGTAAATCTGTCACTTTCTGCTCAGTGTGGTGTAATGTAGCACTGGAACATGGTAGGACTCCATAAGAGTATCAATGACAAGAGTTGTAATAAACTTTGTGTATCTTGTTCTTAAATTCCTTGTTTATGTATACAGGAGGAAGGCATTCATGAGACCAGTTACTGTATTTCTCTTCTGTTTAATGAGTAATGAGTCAGGAAAGTGAATTAGTAGAAGTACGAAGTGAAAGTGTACCAGATGGCTGGGGTGAGAGTCTGTAAGTCCTGGAACACGTCCAAGTGACTTGCACAGAGGTGTGAAAAATTACTAGCAAGTAGGGGTAAGGCTGGTTGTAGAAGATGGACTTCAGGAATTCCCAGTTACTGGGTGAAAAATGAAACTGGCGTCTGTTATTCCTTTCTCTTTAAAAAAAAAAAAGGAGTTGTTTTGCTTTTAGTGTGTGGAAGGAAGTTAGAACTTGCCATTATGCAGAGGCTTTCACGTGTGGCTTGTCACAGAGCTGTCTGACAGGAGACACGTGTCCTGATGGAGTTAGTGCAGCCGTTCAAATAAGAAAAGCCTTTGGCATGAGAAGCAGTGGCTTCAACTGCAGAAGGGAGATACGGACACAAAGGGCTTGTTTCTGACCTACCTTGTGGAGGAACAGCACAGCTTCGCTATTAATGAGGGTAGCATCTGAACCCTAGTATGATGCTCCATTAATACATGTGACTGCTTCATTAAACATGCTGACATGACAGAATAAATGTGCCATCCCATAATGAAAGCTGCTATCCAGTGATAGACACGATGGCAAAAGGTCAATTTCTGATGGCTATGGAACAGTCTCATACCTGAACCTCCCTTTCAAGAAACTATTGGGCAAAATATGTGAGAAATCTGGTAGATTAATCTGCGTGTGCTCAAACCCACCGAGGTGTTTTGCCAATCATTTGATCATTCCCTAAGATGTCCTAATTCCAGGTTGACAGAAAGAAGTGTTGAATGAGGTGGTTTTCATTGCATTAGCCACACAGCATACTATAACCGGGAACACACAAACTCTTACCTGCACTAATGCTGAATTATTTTGTGTTTTAAACTAGCCTTTTGGGTTTAGAATAGAAATATAAATTCTTGTCAGATGAATTTAGACTTAGTGATTTCTACTCCTTGCCCCCTCCCCCTTTAGTTATCTGCACTTAAGCTCACTGATGTAATGACCATGTATTTCGTTTTTTTAACAAACATCTTAGACCTTCTTGTGTCTGTACGGTATTAGCACTGAGTACTCTATGCCCGCAGCTGGAATCCTCTGTAGTAGGAATAGTAAATAAGCAGGCATGATAGCTGCTCTGCACTTGTAAAAATGTCTGTCTTAACATGAACTAGGTGAAAAAATACTGTTCCAGAATAAGACTTATTTAAAAGAGTATTATATTGTATTACACTTATTCCTGAATGAACTCATACTAATGCTGCATAAACAATCTAAATCACTTCTGTTTTGACAGGAAATATTTAAACTGCCTTTTTCTGACATACTTTTCATTTTATGTTCTTTCAGGAGAAAACTTAGTTGGCTCTCATCAGAGTACATCAAATAAAGCACTCATTCTGGTAAGAATATCTGATTATTTAACTTGTATTATAAAATGCAGTTCTCTGGAATCTGACACATTCAGCTGTTTTTTATTTTCAGTAACTGCATTTAACAGTTCCATCTTCTTTTCAGCAGTGCTTTAATTATTTTTATTCCTTTGTTCCTGTCTCTTCTGCTTTCTGAATATATTCTGCAACTTTGTGAACAATGCTGTAAATCCTTCTACAGTCTGTATTTCAGTCAGTCACAAGCAGCATGTGGTATGTGAAATCCGGGAGTTCCAACGTGTACCTTTTTTTAGCCATTCGTGCTTCTATTCATTCTGTGAAGTTTTTGGCATCATTAGTGCTGTCAAAATTGAGCATGTTGCCCCAGCAAGCCAAATATAATGAATTTGCAGTGGAAAAAGAAAGTGTTCAGGAGGCCCCTCACTAATTCTGCTGTGTTTTGCCATTTAGAGAACATACAGGGATTTTTTTCATTAATGTCCCATCCTTTCTCCTTTGAGGAGCATGCTGTGATACTAGCTCAGTGATCTTTGCATCCAACTTTCAGTTTTTACTAATTATTTATTTTTAGGATGAGTTTGAAGGCACTGTCTAATTATGTCTTTCTTTGCCCTCTGTGTTTTGGATAATAAACTTAATGTCCTGGTGTAGAATACTGTTATTGCACTTAGTCCTGATTCAGCAACAGATACTACTTCTGAATTATGCGAATGTGGAAAAAGTGCTGCTGCTGCATCAGGAATCTACCGTTTTACTACTAATCTTGCTCTGTGGATCTAGAAGCTGACTGACAAAGGAATTTTCTGTCTGCCTTTGAGGTAAAATTAATAATGGATTACTATGCAACTGACTGAGCTCTATTTGCCCTTTTTTTTCAGATTTGAAGGTTGTGCTTATTGTCCTTCTGATATGTTGTCGTCTTATTTAGATTTTAAATTCTAAAAAGACACAAAAAATAACATGAATATATTCTTTAGAAGAAATACTGGTGATCCAACTATTTGAGTTACTTGATGTAAGAGAGTAATCTACTTGAGTAGGAGAAATAACGGGTACACGCACAAGATACCTCCATGAAACTGCCTTTGAGTGTGTAGCTTTCATTCTTAATTGAATTCCTCTTCTATAACGCAAATAAATGATGGCTTCTTACATGGCACAGAACTGCCTGGCACATGTACCTTGCTTGGTTTGACCTATTCTGATAATTTCTATTGTTGCACTCTCTATTTAATTGTGTTTGGAAAAAAATTCTTGTGTTTTCTGACTCTTAGAATTACTTGGATGTGTTGGATATGTGGTTATAACAGTTCCTTCCACCTGCCCTCTGAACTGTTAAATTTGAGGAGGGGGGAAAGCTACTGCTTTGAGTTCTTAGAAACAACATAAAAGAATATATTCTGGATCAGATTCTGCAATAGTATGCATTTCTTCCTTTTGACTGTTCCGTGTTTATAAATGAAGTGCTGAACTACGGTATTTGATGGCCACTGGGGATCACAGAAGGCCAGATGTAATAGCTACAAAGCATTTGTTGAATTCTCCAGGAAGGGAACAATTATTAAAAGTGAAACTTAAGAGGTAGCTATGCTTACAGAGGTGAATTATCCCCTGCTAAATACATGCCCTCATATTTCAATATAAAACATTTAAGTACATAGTGTGCAAACTCATTTCAGGTTTAAAACAACAACAACAACAAACCACCCAAAACCGAACAAGAAAACTAAACCAAAACAACCCCCTGAAAATTATGTACCAGCACTTCAATACATTAGTGAATTGACTCTGAATTATAGAGAAGTTCAGAAAATGACAGTAGTTCCCTTACAATGCAAATATTTGTAAGAAATAGCATGTTACTAATAAATTGAAAGTGCTGCAATTGAAATATGTGGAGAGGATTAACGGACACAATGTGTGATGTCAAAACCTGTCTTTGTATTTTCTGGATCTATAGAAATTTTTTTCATGTGTTCAGAGAAAAAAAAGAAAATGAATGCTGACCTTAAGCAAGACCCAGTCTTTTTAGCTATGTAAGTTGGAGGGTCCAGCATTTTCGTCTTTTGTTTGCTGGTGATAACAAAAGTTCTGTTTCTTTTTAATTTGGCAGTCTAGGAGAAAGGATGTTCTTGTTGTTCAGTGAATGTGTGTGATGACGAGTCGCTGAACTCTATTTTTATGCCCACTTCCTAATACAATTAGAGAATTTATTCAAAAAACAAACCAATTCTAGTGTCATAACTGATACTGCAATATGTGGTCTGTAGAAAGAGCTGTTGTGCATGGGGACGACCTCCTGAAGTCCTTCCAATCTGAATTCTTCTGTGATTCTGTTATCCATATCAAAGTACAATTTTGTGGGCCTAACTTGTAATGAACGGTTTGCCATCAATCGTACTAGACTGAACTATACTCTCTGTAGTCCATGAAGGATTCAGCTCGATCCAATGAGTGGATGCACTGCAATGAACAACATGGCATCTACCTCTGCCTCCTGAAATTTAGTAACTCTGGCAATAAAATCTCCTCTTTAAAGTTAGGCTTTGTGCCCAACTTGAAGGTTTGGAGAATTATATTTATGCACTTTGAAAAACACTAAAAATTAAGATTTTTCCTCTGTTTTCTGAAGCATAGTACAGAACTGAGTTGGCTTTATAGTTGCTATTAAGCATATCTGCCTGTGGTCAGGCTATTTGCAGATCTGTCTGTAAGGTCTAATATCATAAATCCCGGGGATGAGCAAACAGAAGATTCAGATGGGTATGTAGGTACTCGCTAGCCCATATTCCTTGCTGTCAGTTCTTTTTGTTTGTTTTGCCTTCTTTTTGGATCTCTGTATCCAAAATATCATTACCTTTCCTCATAACAGAAGAAGTGGGGAAAGCATTTGTTTCCTTTTTTGAATTAGTCTGTAGAGGAACTCCTTGGTCATCTTGAATTTCTGAATTTGTGTGGAGGTTCAGATTGCACTTAGCTTAAACCAGTCCTTTTGCTCTTCAAATGAGCTTTCTTTACAGTTTAGTTCAACAATACCAAGTGTTTGTTACCTTTCTTCTCATACAAAATAAGTAGTCAAGGAAAGTATGTGTCGTCTTCTGCCCTGAGTACATTTGTGACAGTTTGTATCTACTGTTGTTCCAATAAGTGTATGAATCTAATCCAGCAATAGGGATTCGTCCTTGTTGTTAGTACTCCTACACCATCATTCAGCCAGTGATCTGCTACTGCAGACAATTAATTGACTAAGCTTCAAGACACCACACCTTTGTGAAATAAGTAAGAAATGCACAGGGGTCACTTCACACAGCACTGATGTGCAGGCACCTTTGCAATAAGAAATGGCAACAGTTCAGCTGTGTGCCCTCAGATCATGAGTGTCTCTGGCTGAAGTTTCATTTGCAATTTAGGGAGCAAAAAGTGTAATTACTATAACTGATACTTGTCCATTATGCTTAGGTCAATTACACTCCTAACAAAATGAATGGCAGAAGTTTTGGTCAGACCCAAAATTTGGGATGCTATTTTCTGCCTTTAACAACAACAATGACAACAAAAAACCCCAACAAACCAAGATTGTCACCACCACCAAAAAAACCCAACCGAATAACCCCAAACCAACCTGTGTGAAATGTGTCATTTCAGACACAAAGTCTAGTCTCCAAAGCATCGCCTGCTAAATGGCTGATACACTTCTGCATTACCCAGGTATTGATCTGAAGCTTCTCCAACAGAAGTTGGCTCACAATATTTGACAAAACTTCATCTCAAGAGAGAGGATAAACTCAAATGTACAGGATATTTCAGATATATAAGTTGATATCAGCCGGTGACTCTGTATACCACTGTAATTTGGTGTATATATAACAAATCATTTGGTGTCAACAGGAAAGAGAAGTGGAATTATAGGATATGGAATGAGGAAGCACCTGTTTCTCCAGATGTTTTTGGATAGGTATGCTTAGCCTTCTACTACATGAAACAATTAATGATTTTGTGTTTATTGTCTTCAGCTGGGTATTTTTCAAACTTGAAATAAATCAGCTTTAAATTACAAAGACGCAAAGGGCAGGATTAAAAAAAATAGTTTTAACATTAATTAATCTCTGTATTTAAAACAAATAGTATTTTAAAATATCAGGATTGATGCAACTCCATTCAAATGAAATCAATTAATGAAATACTATTTCCAGGAAAGACCATTTTCTAAGAAATCATCTTTTTTTTTCAGAGGCAAGCTATCAATTTTACTGTTGAATTGAAGGGGTGTTAAACTGGGCCAGAGTTAAGATCTTAAATCATATCCTGAAATGTCCAGTCACTGATTTTGTTGTCACTGGGCTAGCACAGAAGTATCTTGGCAAGGGACAAGTGTGTTACAGAAGTGGGATACATGGCTTGCTTCTGCCCTGTCTGCATTTACTGGAGGATGTAGTGATGTGTGTCCTGAAGCAGGATGTCTAACAGATGTCCTTGGTTTCAGCCCCTGCAATGTAATTATCTACTACAAATACATGTGGGGTCAGCAGTAGAGTTTGGAAACTTTCTAGTTAGAAGCCAGGCTCATATTTCTCCTCTGAACACTGCTTTATCTCTCCAGAACAAGCTGCTTCTAGCGGGATATATCAATACTGACCTATTTTATGTAGCCAAGTGTGTCTCATGCTCATGGAAGATGTGGAAAGGTTCAAGCAAGGGCTTGCACCAGTTCTCCCATGTCAGTGCCCACATCGCTGTTGCTCACTGGTCTGATTCTCAAGTGCTTTCCTCTCGTTATTCATGAGCAGTTTGCTGTTGAACCCCATTATGACAGGATTTCCATGTGTTTACAAGAAAATGAATAATAGGTGTGATGGTCGTAAAGGTGTTAAGTGAGTGTTTCTCAAACTACAGTGTGTAAAGCTCAAATATTGTTTAGTACTTTGTCAGTTCCTTTAATTACACAGGAAAAAATTATTCCTTTCTCTCAGAAAAGCTGGTGGCAGCTGTTTGATACTCTTTATATGAGCCAAAAATTTCCCAGTTACCTTTGATTTTGGGTCTTACGCTTTTACCAGGTAGAAAAAGAGTTGCAGGTTGTAGTTATGAAAATAATTCTGGTTCTACACTATTCAGTCAGGACCAGGTTTGCACTTACAACTGTTTTAAGAAGAAGAATTTTCATGTGGCAAGTTGATGGAGAGCTTTATAAATCATTAGGAGTGAATGCATTTCAGTAGGACTTGTATTTCTCGAATTAAATCTCTTGAAAATGTCATCTTAAAGACTGAGAAAATTTCATGATTCTTTATGCAAAATGAAATATTTGAATTCTTTCCAATAACTAACCTCCATAGAAATACTTCCTAATAAAGGAAAATACTAATAATTGTAAAGGAATAATCAAAAGTGTGGGAAGAAAGGATATTGAGCAAGGAGCATTTGCTTTAATCCTCCAGAAAATAAGGAAATGAAGAGCTAGCACCATATATGCTCACAGTCCTGTCAGAGCTAACAAAAGGGGTCTGCAAAAGATGTGATAATGGTGCAGGATGTATCGCATCCTCCCTGGTGAATGTGAACAGTTATCAGTTAGGTAGTGTTTGTTATCGTTTTGATCAGCTGTGATGTTATTGAGCTATAAGTACAGCCCCCCCCCCCCCCCCCCCCCCCTTGGCTTTTACTTTAGTGTACTGAAACTCGACAGCATTTTGTTAGAAGAAACCTTACTCTCCAGGACTGGGGTTCTTTTGGTGTGGTGTATTTTTTTTTTCCTTGCTTTCCTCTCCAGCTCTTACAAAACACTTTCTCTCCTTGTTTTTTCCACAAGATAAAATCATAATCTTCTTTGCAGTATCACGGAATGATAACATAATGTACACAGAGAGTAACCCCTGTCTTACTAAGCTCTTTATTTCTCCAAAAACTTTAATAATGCTTGTGGCCCTTCCTTAGGGGAGGGCAATATGAACCAAAGTGAAACACTAGTGCAGTTTGTGTCTGGTGTGGACTTTACAAATAATTTGTAAAAAAAAAAAAAAGTTAACTAGTTTGCATAAAGCCAGTCATACTTCAGGCATCCCACTGCATGGCATTAAGCCACTCCCAAAGCCATAGGAGGCAAGGCTGCTATTCTCAGATTCAAAAGTTGTGGAATTAAAAATTCCATCATTTGTGTTTATGCTTTCAGGTGTCCAACATCTTAAGTGTAAGGTAGAGACTTTGGGCCTTTCTGAAATTAAAAAAATGCTTGGTGGATCCTTCAAGGTAAAGGGATTTGAATTGTCTAGGAAATTTTCTCTCAATCCTAGCTTGATAGTGGAACAGGGGATAGCTTGATAGGGGATTTTTTGTGAATTGCAGTGTAGGTGAAGAAGACTAGATTGACAGTTTGGGGGTTGAACATTAGAGGTAGTGATACTAATGTCCTTGTCCTTCTGATCCATAAATTTAAATTTCAATAAAAACAACTGATGCTCAGAAAAGGCAGTATTTTCTCAGGTAAATTTTGAAATTAAAATCTTGGATGACATTTTTTTCATTGAAGTAACAAAAAATACTCTAAAGTTCTGGAAAGAAATAATTTAATGAGAAGTGATTTTTTAATTTCAGTTTGGCATTTAAATACAGACAGTTGTTTTCGATGAATTTAAAGTTTAAATGTCACCTTGTTTTTGGTTTGGTGGTTAAAAAAAAGAAACAAAATGACATTTCAATATGAAATAAAAATATCCTTTTGAATCAATGTTGATATGAAAGGTCACTTTGTTTTCAAAGCCAAAAAAAAAAATCCCTCTGGAACAGAATATTTCATAGTTAAGTAGGAATTAGTATTTTTTTCAAAATGTCTTGTAAGAAAATGTAATTTATTTTATATGTATAAGCATCAGCTTTGATTGAGACTATTTGCATGTGAAATGTGTTGTCTGGCTGTACCGAACACAACCTTGTTAGAATTGTGTCTCTGCTGTCTTTGCAGTTTGAGCTTTGTTAGAAATGTGGACAGAGGGCTTCTACCTGCCTGTGTCACTGGGCAGACTGCTTCACCTCTCCGTGCCCGTTATGTGATGATGTGATGCCACTCGTGCGTACCCTTCCATCTTTCCTGAATCCAAGTTCCCCGTGTGAATGCCAGAACTCAAAGTTGCAGAAGGGCTGGTGTTACCTGTGCAGCTAGAAGGATCCTTCCCTGTCATATAATGGTTGGATGTGGTGTGGAGAGAGATTGGGATCCCTTTCCTCCTACTCTCACTCCTATAGTAAATTCACAAGCTAGGGAATCTACAAATAAAGTTAAGACTATACTCAGTTGTGGAAGAATTCAAAAATATTGGCTTGCTCACTCTATTTTTCTTGCTTCCTTTCCAGAAGAAGTCTTGTACCTTGCTTTGCAGTATACTCTTGCTTGTACTACAGAAACATTTGCCATTTTTCTTTGCTTTTACAAGTAATTACCAAAGATGCAATTTTGTGCTTAATGAGAAGCTGAGCACTGAACCTTGACAAAAAGAGCACCCTTCCACTCTTCAAATATTAATTAATCTTTCAAATTAAAGTATTTTAACCAAAGCATTCAATGTTAAACACCCTGGATCAAAATGTGTTCCATTTTCCAATGGTCAGATTATCTGTTTTCTTTGAGGAGTCGCACAGAGCACAGTAAAAAGAAGCAAATAAGCCCAAGCAGGATTGCAAGGTGTTCTTGTTTGTTTGGTTTTGTATAATTCTTTTTACTATCTACAGTGTCCAGTAGTCTTTCATGTGAAGGTGCTATTAGTCTAGCATGAGCTGGAGACTCGCCAGCTTTTCCCCAGCTGTCTGTCATGTGGAACTATTTCCCTGTGTTCCTGTTTGTTTCACATCAGGCCAGGGCTGGCCATCTGGCGGTGCTCCACTGCAGCAGGAACCTCCAGCTTGCTCAGCCCCCACTCTGCGATTGGGACTGACCTTGGTGTTAGAGCAGGTTCCTCGAGGCCTTGGTCCCTTGTGTTTTGAATATCCCCAAGAAGAGGGATAACTTCTGTACCTCCTAGTCTCTGATGATGGAAATATAAACAGGCCATAGATCAGGAAGCAAGTTACAACCTCCACTGTTGTATTTATAGTTAATTAAAAGAGATATTTAGTGGAAACTTTTTCCACTTCATTTTTTATCAAACTGGTCAATAGATGAAGGTAAATGACTGCACTTCTCCACAGTTTGCACTTCAAAAGAGAGAACAGAAGTACTCCAGCTGAGTTCATAGGTTTTTCATTCAAGGTCTTGTGGTATCTCTAGGAGCTTTTGGGTGCCTTTTAGTATTTATTGGTTGTCATTGAACTTGAGCAGTAGGTCTATGAAACCAGTGCCTTAAAAGATTAGAAGAAAAAATAGGTGTAGATAAATTGGGTGATATGCTGCATTCATATGGTGAATTTCTCAGAGGAAATGACACGGGGACATGTGAGTGCTTCCAGATTGGTACCTTGGCCAGTAAACAGGGATGTAAATGCAAGATGCAGGAGAAATGGACTTGACACACTTAGCTAGATTACTAATGTTAGTCTCCAACAATGCAAAAAACCCTATATATATATAGTGAACACTTTTTTCAACAAAAAAAAAGAGACAAAAGAAATCGTACAGTGTGCTCAACCACCCTGTTCAGATGAATAGCAGCTTGTGCTGCTGACTGCGGTGGCTATATCCACCAGAGCAGGGGAAATCACTTTTCTGAAATACATGCTTAATATAGAGCGGTAGGAGCTTACCAAGAAGCTTTGCTATACAGCAAGGAAAGCTCAGTAAGAAGTGTGCAAGATTTCATGGGTACAGAAAATATATCTGGTTTGGATACTATGGGATTTGGCAAGTGAACCCTTTGACAAATACTGAATGTTCTCTCATTGTCCAGTTTACATGAGTGCTTCCAAGAATGAAGAATATTTTTTCAATTTTACTAAGTTGAAGGCAATGCTATTAGCAATGTCAGCAACTGGGGCAGTGAGAAAGAAGTGATTATGGCATGGAGCAATTCTTCAATGACATGTGCCTGTTTTGTAAAGCTAGAAACATACAGTGGGCCAATATAGTTGCACAGTTTTCTACTTCTTTTTTCGGCTTTAGGTGCAACAGTACAACTCGGTGGGATTTTTTTATACACAGTGAATGAGTAATGTGGGATCCTGTGCCCTTATGTGTAGGCACATTTCAGTTTACTTTCAACAACCTTATTCTAAGAGTCACTTGTAAACAAGATAATCTGAACACATACTAATAGTATTTCATAGCTGGATAACAACAACAATACACTGAACATGGTACCCCTAGGTTTCCAAATATGTAGAATGAAATAAATGTGATAGACTTTCCCTATAATTTTCCTGTTAAGAAGGAAAACAAACTAAGAATCAAATAGACAGGAAGAGATATTAGTAAGATCTTCAAGGAGTTCTACTTATCTGCTGGGAGCTCCAAGCTATAAATAAATACAAACAAAAAATATATTCAACTTGTCAGCCTCTGGGCAAAGCTGCCTTCAATTGCTACAGCCCTGTAGGTAGTAACACTAAGAAGTGTTAGTAAAAACACAAAAGTGAAAATATTTTAGAATTTGTTTTTCTTTTCTTTCCCTTTTATTCACACCTAAATTTTGCATTCATGTTGTAGCTCTGTTTGAACAAGCCAGAAGGCTGATATTGATGAAAAAGTAATATGCTATGTGTATATATGTTCCATGTCCTTACATATATGTATGCTTTTGCTAGGGAACCTCTTATATACCAACATGTGCTCAAATAGGGAAAACACTTCTTTCTATTTCCTTTTTTGTTTCTTGATAATTTCTTTAATCTGGGTATATGTATAAAGATTCTTTGTGAAGATGTTAGATTTATAAGCAAGATACTGTAATTTTTTCTATTTTATTAGCTATTACATTTTACTCTAATAGATTCTCTTGGTGCTATCTAATCTTGGGACTGTACCATGCAGCAATATCTCTATGAATTATTAATTCCTAAAAGGGTCATATCAGAGAATATTTTCAATGGGATGGTTAGAAAATGAAAGTGCAGCACTGGGCAGAAAAGTGGCTGCCTAAATGGGAGAAAAACCCTTAGCTAGCATAAAAACTACATTGTGTTGTGTTATATTTGCCTTTTACAGGAGTTGTATGGGTGCATGTTTTTCCCTCAAAGGCTTGGTTTTCTACTTTTTTTTTTCTTATTCTTTCAACTTCACTGTGTTGCAGGATCTGAACGTGCTTTCTATTTTGGTCTGTATTGTCAGCTGAATTCTAATCAAAAAGTGATAGTAAAATCAAAACTGGAAGATGGTGGGGTTTTTGTAGTACTTGGGGCTAATATCTCAAATAGGAATACTTTCATTAAGAGAAAAATGCTAATTAGCTGTTATGAAACAATCTGTAGTTTCATACAGTATCTGTTCTGTCCAGTGGAATTCAGCCTTCAGTGATGAGAAGCAGACAGACTGCTGCCTTCTAGAGCAGCTCAACAGCATTCTTTGAAATGACTACAGGAAAGGGATGTGCTATTCAACTTGCTTTATTGCTAATGTGTGCTACAGAATATGGTGTTTGCATTAGCAGTCAGGGGCTGCCCGTGTTCTTCATCCAGGGAATTATATTTGAATAGCTTTCCATGGTGGAGTAAGATAACTCGGGAACTGCACTGAAGTGAATAGGAAGTACTCACATGAAGCCGTGCTCCAGCTCTTGGGAAGAAGCTGTAGTGGCAGTCGGCTGCAGAGATGGATTTGCATCTTTAACTGCCGAGGCTTTTTTGGAAGGGAACATGTGATCATAGCTTCAAATTGATGAGGTCGTATTCTGTGTTGTATTTAAAGCACTGACTGCAGTCAGGTGAAAAACTCGTTTGTGGCTTCCCCATGGTTGTTGACATCCTATCTAATGAGAGCCTCCTGAAGGGTGTATGCTTTGGGTGTGTTATGTCTGTATTAGCTACAATTGTTTCAAGAGTTAATTCATTGATTAAGAGGAGATTATCATTTCATTTGATCTCTTAGTGTGATCCATAAACTTAGGGCCACGGTGCAGACACTGTAAAGCAAGTTCAAAAATGTTCACATGCTTCAGTGGCTTTGCTTGACTCATGGAAGATAGAACAAGGTCTTTGGTGTGATGCATGACTGTGCATTTGTGATACATGGCCAAATATTTGTAATGGATGCCATGTGTGTCTTTCAGCACAAACAAAATAGTGCTGTGGGTTACAATTGTATTTGTTAAGCATGTTTTCCTTATTGCCTGTTACTCTTTGGGCTTCGCAGCAAGGCAGAAGCTCTAAACCCAGCTGCTGCTTTTGTTGAGGAGAAGAGCATTTCTCTTCACCTGATTTTCCAGTCCTAGACATTCTAGGGAAAGTCTTTTTCTGGAGACAAATATGCCAAATAACAAACTAATCTTTTTTTGGTAACTCCATTATCAGTATTTTCTGATACGCTGTTTTCAGAGCCACTGAGTTTTCTTGCAGTTAGAAATTGTGTTGGAGTCAACAAAACTTTTGTGTGATGCACAGTAAAGATCAGACCCCTGCACTGTACAGCTCGGCAGCTGTTTGCTCCAGTGTCATCATCGCTTCAAGCCTGGCCAGCTTGTGCCTCATGAAAACAGTCAGGAATGCAGACAGGATCCTGGGTCCCCACAGCTTCCCGTGGAGATCCCAAAGCAATTTAAGTTTTGCATTTCATATGTACTTAGGCATGAGACTACTCTTCAATTGTTGGTTTCAACCAAAGTTAGGTGCTTAAACATCATTTTATGGTATGTGCGTTAATGAGTTTTTGTTGAATTTGTTTCTGTATTTTGCTGAATTTTTCTCTCCCCAGTGTGTGGAAACATAAGCTTCCAAGAAGTTACAAAACTGACAGGTAAGAGGGACTATTGAACAATTCTTGTATGTAGTGAAGAGACTATTGCTAAATTAAACAACTAAACTTCTGAGTTATGTTGTTCTTAACGAGCATCTGTTATTGGTGGGGAAAAATTGTTTGTGTGAACTCTGTTCATCTACCTTATTTCTAAAACTTTTCAGTATACTCGTATCCACTCTGGAAAATAACTCCTTCCAAAGGAAAACCACAATGTGAGACAACAGTCAGTTGCTCCAAAGCCACTTGAACGTTGTCTTACATGCAGATTGTCTCCATTCAATGCAGATTAGAACAATATTGTAGTCACACAAACAGATGGAAGATGAGTTACCTTTTTGGTCACCTCTGTAGGCTAATGTTTGATGCTGACAAACAGAGGTAGGTTTAGAGCTTTGTTGATGTAAATTCACAAAGAGATCTGCAGCTTCCCACCTTGACCTGCAATGATAACAAGCAGATGTTTTATGCTTAGTGGTTGCTTGTCAAGAGTATTGCCACAGGTTTAGGTAATATATTTACACTGGCAAAAATAATAAACATGATTAAAAACCTCATACAGAGAGACTTCTCCGTGCCCAGTGAGTTCATGTTGAAGCTTTATTGACATCTTGACCTTGAATATAAAAGAAAATGGTCCTCTCTGACACTTCATTTACTTCTGACACTTTAGCTTGAGGGAATCTGGCACAGAAACATTAACTAGACATAATTAATTTGCATTGATGACATCAATCAACCTCTATTTAACTAATATAATCAAGGGCTGTAATCTGTTTCCAAAAATGACAAAAGAGGTAGTATTCCACATGACAAAAGGAAGGAAAAAAAGCATTGGATGTTATAGCAGAAAGTTCCCCTGCATTACATGGAGATGCAAAATAAAGCGCCTGGACAGAGTGGGCACTATTTTGTATTTGCATCTGCTGTCTGATACATACTGTAGTAGGCAGAACAACATTTTAAAAACAGCAGTCTGCTTCCATGTTTGTGTGTGGTGCTCGTGAAGAATTAGAGGAAAGTAATAATTTCTTTTTTTTGGGGGGGGGGGAGTAGTAAGTGCTGACTGAAACTTGTCTAATTTGAAATGAGCTCTTTGAGGGGGAAAAGGCATATTCAAGCAATTTCATGACTGCAGAAATGCTATTCCTATGATATCTGTTCTATCCACTACTATAACTTCTCTGCTGTTACTATGTGGAGAATATGCAATTTTTAACCTTTCTGTAAATAAAAAGAGTAGTTGTGCTACCAGTTCAACATTAGTGGATAGAAAGATCCAGGGAACAGGAGGAGGGTAAACAAATGTGACTTGAAGCAATACAACATATATACAACATGGGCTAAGCAGAGGGCTGCATGAGCATTGTGATGAGCATCCATGAAGCTAACAGCTCTGGGAGAAACCCATTTTCTTGTTGTGGGGTCAGAAGTGTGGGTAAGTCAAATCTACAAGGATAACATCGACCTTTATCTTGTTGCAGTAGTTGTGGTAGTTGCTTCTTAAAGAGGCAAAATACTGTAAATAGAAGATACCCTGAAATGCACCTGCGATTGTCTGGATGTTTTAGACAGCGTAAAAGGCAACGGGTATCTTTTGAAAAGATCTTTTGATATGGTATCACGTTAAAGGACTGTTCAAAAAATTGCTTTTCTGTTTGTTTTTTTTTTTTTGTCTGAAAAGATCTTGAGTGCACAACTTAAGGCAGAGGATGGAGTGCTTTGAAAGACTGGGTATCTTCTTTAGAGACATAAATACTGAGATTAGAAAGTATTACCTTGAAAACCTAGTCCATGCAGTTCATGGTCAAAGTAAGTTGGGTTTTTTTTTGGTGTGGTTTTGGTTATTTTTTGTGAAAAATACTTGGCTGTAACTCCAAGTAAATATAAAAAGTCAATAATTCTCCCTAGTTCAGAGATATGAGACACAGTAAGTCAGCACAAAATAGCAACTAAACAGACAGGAAAAGCCAGAACACCAGTTCTTTGTTGACAAATACCAAACACAGAAACAACACAAGAACTCCTATGTTTCCTTTATCATATTTGTGTTGGAAATATGCAGTTGTATGGAATAAAAACAGCTCGGTAACACAGGTAATAAGCACACAGTTTGATAGAAGCAAAAGAAAGGATTTCACAGGTAAAACAGTTCAGATTAAGTTGTTAACATTGTTTTCTCTGATAAAACTCATTTTAAAATTTCCTTTGGAAACACATTGTCAAATTCTAGAATATTTTTTTGTCTAGAAAGAAATGGTATAGTAATACGAACCTTAAAGTAATTGAAGGGAATTGATCATAGTGGCTCTCTGATCCTGCTGTCACTAATATGTAACTTGTAACTCCCCGTGGATTGAGAAGTCAGGGTGATACCAGGTCTCTCCTTCTTCAGTAAAATTACATTATCACTGATCATATTTAGCTCTCTGGCTTGCTTCACTTTGATCTCCTCTTCCTCAGTCTCTTCCTCTTACCCAGCTCTTTTTGTTTACGTGCCATGTTTTTATCAATGTAATATTTTGCGATGACTCCTTGTCATTGTTCAGATTTTTGTATTTTTGTATACTTAATGACTGTTTAATTAGCATACTGTTTATATAAATGGATGAACTGTGTATTTCTTTATCAGGAGTTCCATATCTAACACATTCAGTTGGAAACCAGGGGCTGTTGAAGCTGATAGAAATCTGGATCTAGGAATTTTTTTTCCTAATAATTGATTTGATTCAGAGAGAGGTCATTTGTTTGTTATCTCTCTCTTTTTTTTTTTTTTCTACACATGCATTTCCCAACTTCATCAGCAACAATCTTTCATCTATATGCTTGCTATCTGGGTAGCATATACTTGAAGCATGTGATGATTCTGTCACAATTTTGGGAAAAAGGTAAAACAAGGAGTTAATGTGTCATTGCAGCTAACTAAGTGGTGGAGCTCTTCTGCAGAGCAGGTTGAACTCTGTGTTCCGATATTCATAACCCTCTGCTTGGTAAGCATTTTGAAGTTATACCATAACTTATCCATTACAGTAGCAATGAATCTGTTTAGTTATTTGCAGCAGAGAAACAAAAGGAGGAAGCATAACCTCTAGCTGATATAATAAATGGATCATTTATACAAGGCAGTATAAACACTTAGCTGTTTCTTTTCCTGTTTCTTTTACTGAATTATTTTCCCTCATTTTCTGTCTGTTTCTGAATGCTGTTCATATTAAAGGGAAAAAGGTCTCTATCTCCCAACTTTATTTCCTCATTGTTATTCATTGGTCCAGAGAAGCTGAGATGGGCATCTCAGTTTATTTAATCAGTAGCTCTCTGCAAGGGAGGTTAGGAATCATCTCTGTGTATCAGAACTGATATGTAGCAGTGCCCGTCAGAAGAGATTAGTAGGTCCATGTCGAGGTGGAAGCAGCAGGGTAGAATGAAACCTGAAGCTGGGTTAAGTAATTGGGTTCTTGTTCAATAAAAGTGCTTGTTTGTGTGTTGTAATGAAAGAGCTTTGGTGCAATGAATGTCTGAATCCAAATATCCTCTGGATTTTCTGATGGATAAAGCGATAAGGGTGAAAAGGATTTAATTTAGAACTATTGAAAAACTTTAAAGAGATTAGAGAAATTCGTAAAGGTACTCTCTTATCGTGGTGGCTTTTGTGGTTTACCAGGACCAGACTGGGTGAGGAGAGGGACCTAAGGAGTTCAGGCTTTTGATTTGGGGTGGGGGTGCTCTGGAGATGCTGCTGCTATTAGCTTCCCATTTGAGGTGCAAGTGTAGAAGAGATAATGAAGAAATTTTGGGCTTTCTTTGTGTTCTCTTATCTGGACTTGGGAGGATGACTACAATTTTTTGGACAAATTCAAAGTCTATAATGTGAGCAATTTTTGTTTAAACACTTTGAAAAATTTCTTCTTTGCTTCATATTATGAATTTTTTCTAAGGCTAGGTTACACCCTTAGATCTACAATATCTCCACTGACCACGTCTCTTAAAGCTAGTACCCTCTTTTTTGTGATATTCCGTTTAGATGTGGTAGCTTTCTCTGACTGCAAAATTATGTTCCCATGAAACTTTAAATTCTCCGACTTCATTAGATGTGTTTATATAGAAAAAATAACAAGCTTGTAAGAAAGGCACAGTGAGGAAAAGGATAATGTAATCTTGACAGCCTTTGGGACAGTACTTGTAATGTTATATCTCTAAATCTTTCCTCTGTGTCTGAATAAAACAACAATATCTAGCTTGGAGCTAAGTTTTGTCTCAAGCACTATTGTTTATAAGGGTTAATTGTCTTTTGCTATTACTAAGTTGGCTTCAATAAACATATGAAACTCCTTGAAAAGTCTGTTTCTTTTCATAATGGGTTTAATTTACTTGTTTAGCCACAGATTCAGAAGAGTTAAAGGTAGACTAAGACCACAAGTTTCTAGAACCAAAATATTTTCTTGAAGCATCAGCCCCTGGGAAACTCTGATCCTGTATGCACACATATGAGGAAAAAACCCACATGCTTCAAGGAATCTCAGAGTGGGAAGCATGCTCTTTGACTTGTTTATACTAATGCTTGTTTGATAGTGTTGTTAACCTCAGGCATTCTGATGTTGCTCACACCTCTTGTCTATGGCATCCTCTTTTTCTTTCCTTTCATCCTTGGGATTACAGGATGAATTAGGGACACTTTTCTGTGGCTTTTGCTACTACAAAGGACAGAATCCCAGAAATAAACATCTTGCGTGCTTACTTGTTCTAAGGTTTCCTGTAGCAAACACTTCCAGAAGTGTATTATAACAATGCAATGGATGGGAGAGTTGGCAGCCTGTGGCAGCTCAGATGATAAATATTAAATGCTCAGAGAAACCTTTCCGTGTAATGTGGAGTTTTTCCATATGGCCTTGCTCTGTAGGCCTCTTCAGTGAGGATAAGACTTTACTTCTAGTTAAAAACACACAAAACAACAAACTATTCTTTTCAAACTGGGACTGGGGAATATCCTGCAAAAGATAACAAATCCTGTACTGGCTGTGGTTACCATATTCTATCTAGGCATTTGTACACAAGGTCATTGTAATGGGATAGTCAAATATTTAATCCAGTTTGGAATGTAGATAAGTTCTTAAATGTTTGCAGTTTATGCAAATGATAAAATCTTCTGATAAGGCCTTAATATCTGAAATTGTGATTTTTTTTTTTTTCTGAATCAAACTTTGTCTAAATTTCATTTTTTTCCATTTCTGTGAAAGCATAATAGTAGCCAGAAGTAGTAGTCTCAGAGTTAGAAATTTTTCTTGGGCTTGTGAGGTCAGGGGATGGTTCCGTAGCTCATTAATTTCCTCTGATATTGAGACTAAGCACTTCACTTTAAGAAGTGTATAACTGGTGCCTTAGCCTGCATGTATAAAAGCAGATTTTCAATATTTATTTCCCCCCTCCTAACATGAAACTCTCTACTTTTCATTTGACAAGTTTAAGTCAGATGATCAGATTGCCTGTACCGATCTCAATCTTGTAGCTGCAGGAGACAATATAATTAATGTGCCTTTATAGAAGAGGGGAAAATATCCTGTCTCATGACAAGGCTGTTTTGTCCCAGCCTGGCAGTTAGGACTGTCGGTGGGCTTTTCCCAGTGATAGCTGACAGCGTAGGCAAAGCCTTACCCTTACAGCTCTATACGCACAGGGGTGCTCCCTGTCTGAAGGTGCTCGTTTTTCACTCGGGGGCAGGGGCTGTTGCTGGTAGTCATGAAAGAAACGAGGTGTCATCACCAACAGTCTGGCTAATGGAGCAGCTCCACAAGGGATTTGTGACCCCAAAGGAGGAGAAAAGCAATTCACTCATCTCCCTTGACACGCTCTTAAGAGGCACCTTGTATCTGCTTGCTTAAACCTTTCTCGCCTTTTTAGCTTATACCCGCCAAAGTCCGTTCACTGCTGCTGTGGGCAGAGAATATCAGATGACCGCCCGAGTCTCGAAGGGACAGTGTTTGTCTTGCGGTAACCAGCCCTGTGGAGTGTCTTCTTACCCTATTTTGACAGTGACTACTGGCAGCTTAGAGAAGTAGCTTGTGTACTTGATAAATGTCAGCTCTCACAACAGTATTTGCATTAATATTATACTGATGTATTGTAGTGGGATCGGCAGATCAGATACTGGTAACACAGTTTTCCTAAGACATGTTAGGAATAATAACCCTGATCTCTGCATTCCCTAATGAATTGAAATTATTAGAACAAAGCAATTTGAGGGAAAGCAGAGCCAAGTTTGGGGTCTAAGCTTGTATTTTTCAAAGGGAGCAGTGACTAGCTGATCAAAATATATTCAGGTACAAAAGTGTACACATTCCCTTGTGTGCGTTTTTGTACATTGAGAATAAAATTGTTTCAGGGAGAGAGTTATTTGTTAATTTCATTAGCAGTATATGTTCTAAGCTTTTGTTCGTTTGAACATTACAAAATTACTTGAGAAATAACTTGTCAGCTATTGCAGAGAAAGAAATGCGTTTCTCTGTACTCCATTTCCAGAGATAACAGTGTATTATTGCTAATATTGCTTATATATATATTGTTTGTAAAAAAAAAAAGTAAAAAAAAAATCTGTTTCAATTTCATGAAGTGTCACCTCTGAGAAAGAATTTTACTTTATTCTGAAAACAGGATGATTTGCCTTACATCAGTTTCTGTGTTTGTAAGTCTGTGACTTGGTTTAGTGATAAAAGATCTCCCATGATCTGAGAACCACCCAAACTGGCTATCGATACGCCACCTTAATATTTTTGAGGGATTTAACCTACATGTGAGTTTGTCAAAATATCACCCAAGTTAAGTTCAATGTAGTTTCCTTTTTTTGGGTGAAAGATTTCACAAGTAGCTAGTGCCAGTCTGAAATCCCCACTCAGTCCAATGACTGCAGACCTTTCCCGTGAAGAGAAGCACAGTACTCCTGTTTGTGTCCCTGTGTTCTCTTCCCCATCCCACAGGAATGGTACTTAGCGAAGTGCTGTGAGTTGGATTACTGTAGAAAAGGTAAGTCAAAACTTGTGACGGGAGATGTAGGCCTGTTTTGTTCCATGGAGTTAAATTTTATTATAAGACCTGGTGTGATGGGTTGGCCCTTGGCTGGGGGCCAAACCACACACACCCGCTCACACAGTCCCTGCCCCCACCCAATGATAGGGGAGAGAATTAAAGAGGTAAATGGCAAAGAGGACTCGTGGGTTGAGATAAGGACAATTTAATAACTAAACTACAATAATATTAGAAATAATACTATATACAAAGATGCAATGTGATACACAATGATATTACCCCTCCCCACCTGATGGCCAAAGGCCCAGCCCACTCCCAGCCAGTGGCCCCAAAGGAGGGAGAGAATAGGTGAAACACAATTAAGCTGCCCCCCCCCCCCCCGA
>WKFP01014337.1:0-50490 GCA_011057875.1 Pterocles orientalis
TCAACACATCAGTGTTTCTTGGAAAAATATTATGGCTGAGATGCCTACTGTGGTAAACAATATTAGCTGCTCCAACCCATTGTTGAGCCATGCTGCGCGGAGCCTTATCAAAATAAGGAGGTGGAAACCAGCGGGGACCACAGATCTTCTGACGAACTCCACAGGATATGAAGAACAATGTAAATGTAACAGTACTGGCAGATATATTTCTATATTACTGTTCCAGAGATAACAGCTAAGGTGAATCATTTCCCACCACCTACAGTACTGAATTATTTCAAATTCTGAAGGGACCGTATTTATTTCATTGGTAGGTAGCAATTTACTTAGCTGAAGATCATTATATTTATGTGTCTGTGAAATCCTCACAATAATTATATATTTGAGCTGTCTCAGAAGTGCTATATATATTCTCATTAGTCATGTACTTCCAAGGATATTATCATATTTTTTTTTCCTCCAACAACCTTTCCAATCTGAGTGTGAAGTACTGCACTGCATACGAACCTCAATTCTTATAGTTTTCTTAACTCCAGTTTAATCAAACAGCAGGGTGGCCTATATTCAAATGCAAATGCTAAGCGTGCTATGAAATATCTTCATTTCCTTAAATGACTGCACTGTAGAGCTTATTTAAAACAGACCACACTGTGCAACAAAACAGAGGAGGACATGGGGAAAAAAAGTCCTCTGTTCGATATTACTTTTGCAAAACTTTTCCAAAAAAGGTCAAGAACAGAGCAGGGTAGGGAGATAAAGGCGAGAGGATTCCTTGGTTCCAATCCTATCTTTGCCAAGTAGTTAATTATACCTCTCCAGGGTGGAGAGAGGTCCATTTATTCTCGTCAATGCACTTCAGAAGTCTCATGTGAAAAATATTTTCAGAACACAAAACGTTATATGAGTCTAAATGTCAGCGGTAGTCCACATAGCTGGAGATTAATAAACCCAATGAGTATCACTCCTTTGAGCTGCCGTACACACTGATGTTAACACTTCCAGCCTCAGACCTGGATGAGAACATCATGCTTTCCTTCACCCCACAGCTTGTTGCTCTCTGCAACATTCCTGCGAGATCACTGGGTAATTTTTTTTATTCCCTCCTTTTAAAACACAAGAATGAGAGGAGATGCCAGGCTGACAGCCCTGGAGACTGAAGGTCTTTGCTTGTGATTAATGTCAATACTCCACCCTTCTACAGTAAGTTCAAGCCAAAGAAACCCAAGAGCTTTAAAAATATTAATCACTCACATCACTACTCCTGCTCTGTCTAGTTTCTTATTTATCTGAATACCTCCCACAAGCAATAAGAAAATGGCCTCAGTTCTATTTTCCTCTACCATCCTTGCCAAAACCAGATGGGCTTTGGAGATTGTTTCTCCTGGTTTGGCTGATGGATTTTTCTTTTTCATTTTTAAAAAACAACTGAGTACAAAAAGATGTGGAGTAGAACTTGTTGCAAGGTACATCGGATCACAATTACTCATTAGCCTCAGACTCACCAAACAACAAATTACAGTTAAAATAAACCACAAGCATACCTAGAATACTCAACGTGGTATCTCACGCATGCAGTGTAGGAAGTGACAGGGGACAAAGCAGACACAGACGCTGTGAGCTCGTTATAGTCCAGCAGCAATGTACTACAATTACCAAAATCAGGAAGGGAAAGGTTAGAGGTTAAGTTCTGCCTCAGACTGTATAAGCAGAGGTTCAGGCAAAGATGAACAATTCTCACTCCTGCTGTTGGCTCTGGAAATTGAGCAGTGAGGGAGACGCTGGGCAGTATCTTGCCCCACTCAGTGAAGAAGAACATCAAGGGATGTCCTGGCTTGAAATGTCAGTTCCTCTTGATCATCAACCCATTGCTGCAGTAACCCTTACTCTTCTTCCCTTTGCCAAACACACTCCTTAGTGCAGGCATTTCCCATTAAAATTAAAATTCCAGCCTATTTTTAAAATAAAAGTTTCAGATCAGATCCCTGAACAATCAACTAAAAAAGCACAACCACAAAGTTTCATAGAATCATAGAATCACAGAGCGGTTTGGGTTGGAAAGGACCTTAGAGATCATCCAGTTCCAACCCCCTGCCATGGGCAGGGACACCTCCCACTAGACCCCGTAAACCATCCCTATAGCAAACGGAAGCGATAACTAATTGACTTTCCGAGCAGCTCACTGCACTGCTCACCTTATATATCTATATATCTATATCTATCACACACATGAGCCTGTTGACTTCAGTGGGGCTGCTTCCATAAATGAGAGCAGCTAGATATAGGATCATAGAATCATAGAATCATAGAATGGCCTGGGTTGAAAAGGACCATAGTGATCATCTAGTTTCAACCCCCTAGGATCTACCATTTCTCTTCAGGTGAGCACCTATTCCCATCAAAGGCATATGCCTTTTTGGGTTTTTTTTTCTTAAAAAACACTCCATGCTTGTGAAAACAAGCATTGAGCAAATGTTTTGACTCGGCAAATAGACATACCCATGGGGAAACCCATCCACAGCAAATTAATAAGTCTAAGAGACCCTCCCAGTTTGAAACCGTGCTTCCTGACCTATGATCGCTACCACATTTATTATATTATGATATAAAATAAACATCACACCTTTAAACTTTTCACGGTGCTAATCAGCTCAGAGGGGATGGCTCTCCTGAGAAGATCATGCCTGTGGTGAGCAGAGCCCCACACATCCACAAGAGATGCAATTATGCTGGAATCGCCAATTCTACAGCTCTGGCACTGCTTATTATTTGACTAGCAAACAAGGAATTTTTTCAATTTAATTGCAGCCTGGCTTTTCTACCACTGATTTTTTTCATCCTTCTTTTCCTTTAACTTTGGCCTTCACTGAATTTTTGTTTTATTTTAATCCTTTGGTTGTTGACGTGCCTGTTTCTTGGGTCTGTGTTGTGGATGGATATGCACAGCTTCAGAATGAGGTAAGCAGCAGTTGCTGGTAAGATTTACCCCATCACAGCTCACTTGGTAGAAATTTGTGATTCAGGTCAAAGGAATTTGCAGCATTAATTTGAGCCGTACACCAATAGAGGTTCTGAACTGTAGTGGTGCCATGCCCCCAAAACCCATGAAATTATTGAGTCTCTTGTCGAAATATTTCTGGATGCATCTTCAGACAGAAATGTTCCTTGTATCATAATGTACATACGTGTGATAAAGAATTTAAAACTAGAGAGGGCAGCACTAAATACATACACCATCCCTGGAGGTGTTCAAGAAACGTGCAGATGTGGTGCTTAGGGACATGGGTTAGTGGGTTGGGTGGTGTTGGGCTGACGGTTGGACTTGATGATCCTTGAGGTCTTTTCCAACCTGAATGATTCTATGATATCAGTAATGATTTGCACGATCTGCTAGCACGTGAGAAGAGCTGAGCAGGTGCCATCGGCCCTGAACAGTGCCCTCGCTCCGCAGAGCTGCAGGTACTGATTGTGATTTTGGCCACACATCAAGCACACAAACCTGTCCTGACTGACCATTTCTGTCCGATTTTTCACTAATTAACAAACAGCCCTGGCACATGGCCCTGGGACGCGGCTGCCCGTGCTCTGGTACCAGCAGAAAAGCGCACAGCAGAGCGACGGCTTTTGCTACCTGCAGGATTGGGCCTTTAAGGGTCAAGTAATTACCAGCCTTCCAGATACAATACTGCCTTTAGAGTCAACAAAGTAAACTAAAACTATTAGGAGATACATCCAATATTTATCATTTAACTTGTTATCTCCGGTACATGAACTCATTCCTGTACTGTTTGCATTGCAATGTATAAAATATTAAAATTAAAAGGCTCAGGGACTTTGGAGAGGAAAAAAAAGAGCAAAACTATTTCAGATTCAGAAACATTTCATCAATACATAGAGTATTTGCATACCGGAATCAGAGACTCCTGATTATGCATGTTTATTCATTTCGGCTTTGTTTTGATTAATGATAAAACCATGATATGTCTTGTGAGGTAGCAAGGCTTGAGGGAGCTTAACACAAGACCAGCGGTTTGTATCAGAAGAAATCCTACTTATGCAAATCAGAGGACATTCACATGCATTTCGCTCAACCATGGTTGTAACAAAGCTCTAAAAACATCTTCTTTTATACTCTGGATAATTTGGGGAGGCATGTTTAATACAAAAATGCTGCATAACAATTACTTGTTTCTTCATTACGAATGACTTCCATTATATCACCTTGGACAAAAGAACAAGCTTCAATTCCCACTGCGTCTAATTTATTATTACTGCTGAAGATATTGTTTTGTGTCAGAGCGCACACAATATTTCTAGGAATGTACTGCAAAAAAAAAATCCTACTGGGGGGAGTTAAAGCAGAGTAGGGAAAAGTAGAGAAGAAATAGCAAAACATTGCTGGCTATAAAAGTTTTTGCGTCTTCATAAAAGAGCGATATTGGCATGTTAGCCTACAGTCATGCCACACAGGAAAATGGGAAAGAGGTTTTCATTGTACGATGAAAGCTGGAGATACTCACTATGAGAGTGTAAAGAAAATGTGAAGACAGGCTTCCTATGCGTAGAGTACTAAGGACATCAACGGTTGTGACAGATTATATTCATGCCTTAGATACCAGCATCTAGACCATACACAGGGCAGCAGGCTGAGATTATTCTGAATTTATCCAACAAGACACTTGCACATCAAGATAAATAAAATTATCAGATGTCCTGCGTTCTGACACATGAATTATTCTTACAGATCTCAGCAGGATCTTTGCCTGTATGACAGCTGCCATACTGGCTTCTGATGCCTACTTTGGCAGCAAGACCAGAATCCAGATAGTTTTAGAGCAACCGGAGAATAAGGGAGAGAATGGAGGTGAGGAGGATCTTCCTCCTTAAGGTATAGTCCTAAAACATAGTTTTGGGACAACCTGATAGTTCAAAGCTGAGTTGGAGAAGGATATGGAATAAGAGCACCCACTCCTGCAAGCAAGGGCTGACCCATCTCCTGCGAGACCCTCTGACAACTCACCTCTTAGGGCACAGCAGGGTTTGCCTTCTGTGGGCTGTCAGGGACGGGGACAACACAACACCACTCTGCCACTTCATCCTCCCGTGACCCAAGTGTATTTGCTTCCACAGTGGTTTAGAGCTGCTTCGAGCTGCAGGAAATCTGGTTGAATCCCTTCTGCGGGTGCTACTGTGTATTTGAAAAGAGACTCAGGCAGTCTCAGAGGGAAGAAGCGGGGTCAGTGGAACTGCAGGAAAGGGTCAGGCTGCCACAGTCGTTCCTGCACCTGAAGGACTGGATTTGTCTTAGAAATTGTGCCTCTTAACGTCTCCGCTGCTTAACAAGCCCTCTTCTGCTTCAGGGACTTCGTTATATGAGATAGATGAAACGTTCATCTTACTCTTTCAGCTCAAGATGCTGGAATTTTTTCCCTGCTCTCAAAAGCAATAGTACTGCCCATCAACAGCCCTCGTTCTACGAACACTACGGCAAGGCAGGACTCCCAGGTTGCAGGACAGCCTCTGCTTAACAGCCCAGCAGGGATCTCCCTTTTGTGATGCTCAGGAGTCAGGAACTACGGAGCCAAACAGACAGACTGGGGAGATCACAACTCTCTTCCGAGACGGTGTTTCTGAGTTTAAGTCTGTCGCTAGGGACCTTGACACAAGCTCAGCATGAAAGAACCATCACTGTGGTGGGGTCCCTCCCCATTACTCTGCAAAAGGGATCATCCAAACCATGAAAGTACACACACACTTCTTCCTCTAACAAAACAACTCTCATTCATTTTTCTATTCACTTGAAAAAGCACATGTGGATTGAATGGAATTTCAAATTTCATAAGGAATTATTTAACCCACAGGCTAAAGCTCTTTTGTATTTAAGCCTGAATTTAACTTGAAGCACAAAGAAAACTGTAGCACCAATTAGCACATACTGAAAACTTGACGCTAGAAAAATAAAAAGCTGCATTGAATCTAAGTAGTAAACTAAAGAAGTGATTTTGTTAATTTGCTGGCTATTGTCAGTGATTAAATAAGTAACTGCAGGCAGATTCTGGACCCCCAAAGGCAAAAAAAAAATAAATTGTGGATTGAAAAAAATCTTTGAACTTTGTAAGCATCAAAAATGAACAACTGGAAAAGATATTTAAATCCCTAAACCCCATGAGACTTACACATTTCCATTTGTGTCTGAATCGAGTTACTGCGTTTCTCTGACATGACTGAGAGCTCACTGATACCACTATAAATCCGATAATTCAACTCACTACAGTAGATTTTACACTAATGTAATACATATCGAAATGAAGCTGTTCAACACATCTGCCCTCCTATGGTACCTAACTGCATTGCATCTTGCAAAATATTTTTAAGATTAAATGTTAGTTCTATTCCGAATGATAGCAAGCTCAATGTAGAATGAAAATTAATGTCACACATCCACAGAAAACCTTCAGGGTAATGCTTAAAAGCTGAAAATGCAGAGTTTAACACCAGTAACAAAAATAGGATTAAGCATTTTTGATGGAAAGTATTCTGCTTCTGTATCAACAGTCTTTTCCTCGCCTGTCCTCCTTTTTACCTTTTTTTTTTTTTAAAAAAGTCTTTAAACCTGGTACTTAACTCCATCCATGAAATATTACACAACATGTTGATCATGCTGGTTTTTAATTTCAACTCAACTGAAGAAGCATTGTTAAAAAGAATCACTATATCCCAGGGGAATCAGGAAATTAAACTTTATTTATTGGGTTTTGACTTTCCCATAAGTAGATACAGCCATATACCATCTGATTACCATCTGAGGGGAGGCACAGCTTGAAAAAAGAGCCCTGCCAATGTGCCACTGGGCCATTGATTAATTAAGCAATAAGATGAGAAGGTTTGTCGCTCAGGGTCATTAACGCATGCCTAAAATGCCATTTGAGGCATGAATGTCTGGTTAGTATTATTGAACCTGATCCTACAAGAATTTACACCCGAGCACACTACTTGATATTTCTGTTGGTCTGTTTGCATAGTAGGCACTGCCATTTGTAGAAAATGCTGGACAATCTAAACACCATCTTTATTTTTGGGACAGGGGATGAGAGAGGGAAAGTGGAAGCGTATTTTAAATTTAAAAAAAATGTGCTGGTTACAGTGAAAGTCGAGGAGTCGGGACTCTTCCATCTTATGGTCATGGCTTTGCTGCTGACTGAGCAATTGCCCTCAGTGCTGCACACCTCAATTAAATCATCTGCAAAATGAGTATTATTACTTAAATACTTCACGGGGCTACAGTAGGGATTAGGTCATTGCTGTTAGGGTAGTGCTTTATGGTCATCATGTTAATATTCCTAGACATCCTACAGCAAGAAGGGAAAAAAAAAAGGAAAAAAAGAAGATATTTCTAAGATTCTTCTGATTTTCTGAACTGGTTCAGGTAGTCTGGAGAGAAGATCACTCTACTGCCCTTCTGCCAGAGCTGCTACATTTTGTGTAAAATAGTTAAATATTGGGTTTGAAAGAAAGCACAGGGTTTTCTCTAGTTCAGTGGTCTGAGCACTCATCCGTGAGCAGGCAGGCTGGAGTTCCAGTCCTTGCTTCAATTAATGTTTACTTCCATTTAAAAGCCACACAAGGACCCCGACCCAGGCAACCCCCTCTCTCTGGTGGGTGTCCTAACCCTGGGCCAGGTCGTCACGCTCTCTCACCTATACACGTGAACTTTCTCCTGGTGATTTAATGAACATCTAAAAATCCCACGCACGTGTGACAGCCTCAGGAAGAAGAAAGTCAAGAAAACTTGCACCCCTGTGTAACAAGCCATAACCCTCTCCCTGAAACAATGCAAGAACAAAGAACAGAACCTCTTTCAAATGGGTGTTGTAATAATTAATCTCTTACGCACAGACACGATAATAGCTGCACTCCACGTACCCTCTGAAGAACTTGATGTGTTTGAGCGTTCTCCCAATTTAAAGCACGGTGGTGACATGACAACAATTAACTTGTGGATCTTTTCCCCAACAGGGGTTCGAACTTGGTGCTGTCAAGGTTAAGGCTCTTTAGACTTGTCCAGAAGTAGCGTTTTGCACACCTATGGAAGACTTCGGGGACTTGGGTGTCTCCAGCATCTGCTCCCAGATTAGCAGGAGTTTTAACAGAGTTCAAATATATAAATAAAATAAATAGCTCAAATAAATAAATCTCTGTAAATTCTACATAGTTTCCCCTTTTGCTACATACAGAATCACCTGCGTAACCTCAGAAACAAGGAGAAAATGCAAGCTCACCCAGCTTTTTCAATATTTTTTTTTTAAACTCTGCTTTACAGACTGTCCAAACAGATTATTTCAACTCATTGGCTTCAGGAGAGATTTAGGTTTTGAGAATTACTTCCCATGAGAGGTGTTATTATTCCCTCAGTACTGTAGGCTGAACCCGGAATACTCTGATAAACAGCAGAGAAATAGGACAGGATCCAGCAAAAAGTAAGATGGACAGAGGCACATGATTTGTAAGGAGAGGTTGAAGAAAATGGGTTGGAGAAGGTGAGGCTAAGACCAACCTGTGACTGCACAGTTACAAAGGGGATGCAGCCAAACGACCTGGAGAGGTTGTGCAAGCTCCCTCTTCAGAGGCTTTCTAGATCAACAAAGGCACAGCTGAGCTGGTCCTGGAGAAGTGCTTCTTCAATTCTATGGGGCTGAAACTTACCTACTTCAAACTAGATTTCTCCCTGTACACCACATTCAAGAAATGATAATTTGAGATATTTCACTTTCAGGTGAATAAACTGAGTGCAACAAGCTGTGACCAGACAAGAGAGCAAGTTGATACCGTGCTTTTCATAAATGCTACACAGCCGCCTGACTGAACCACAAATTGGGTGCTTCAATGGTTCACTCACACCCGCTATTGCCATACATCCAAATTAAGGTCAGTTGGGATTACTTCCCTGTTGAATTGACTTCCCTTTAATTAGATATTCCAGAGACAACGTTTTAACAGCTCATTATTTTATTACTGTGTTGGGGAAGCAGGCATAAAACAAGAAATTTGGGATGAGGCAGCTCCATATAGTCCTATCCCACTCCAGAGGGGAACGGGTCTCTGTACTCACCTTCTCCTGCTCAAGAGATAATGCAGCAGCAGCTCAGGGGAGGTTAAAGAACAATAAAGAAAAAAAAAACACTTTGATTTAAAGATATAAAAGCCTCATCCCAAGTTTCTACTTCATTTCAGAAATTTTATTTCTCATCAACCAGCATAGCTACTACCTCAACATAAACATTTCTATTCCATACAGGCTATACCTTCAGCTCAACATCAACACCATCACAGTTACACCAATATTTTGCTCAGCCCCGGAGAAGTTAAACCAGTATAAGAACATTTATAGACCTTTTGTATCATCCACACTTGAACTGTATCACTGTAAACAAATCAGCACCAGATCTCCAACAGCATTGCTACTGCTGTGTGTAGCCCAGGACAGGAAAAGGGCTGGTCTTCAGTGCAACATCTATATCAAGTTACTCCACTCAGACTAACCTTGAGAGTACATGCTAAGAAACATCATCTCAGCTACAGGGAGTGATTCGATTATGAACACACAGTGATTAGATTAGCAGCATATGACTTGAAAGTCAAGCTGCTGCATCCTCCCCGAGCAGCAGCACTCCCCCTTCCACTCAACCCTCCTCACAGGTCAGTCTCCAAGCATCTCTTCAAGCTTCTTTAGACACCAAGTAACAGAAGGCAAAATTTAAATCTTGCCTCCTACTGTACCAAAACCAATCTGCTACCATACAACACCAACAGTTTGTCTATCAGGGTCAAAACGACTATTAAAGCATTTCGTAGGTCACAACATTTCACAAACCAAACAGGTACAAAAGGAAAACCAATATCTAGCTTACCAGGAAGCCACATGGTCCACGAGACAGCAGCTTTGACAGAAACCATCTTCTCACATCTAGTTACCACCATTCAGGGGAGAGAAAAAAAAAAAAAAGGAAGAAAAAAACCAAAACAAACACTTTAAACAAAGTGGACATAACCATGCAGTCATAACCATAAAACTCTAATCCAACACAGCTGAACTGAGAGGCATCACCCAGGGCATAGAAAGTGGCAAAGTTGCCACCCTTCAGCTGAGCCACATTAATCACCACATCAAACTCAGCCCCTTGCGAGGTTCAGCTGATGAGTAGCAACTCATTAAACCAAAGAAACTTTCAGCCATCGGGCCAGCCCCTTCGTTTAATTTTTTTAATCAATTTTACTTGAGTTCTGTGAATTTAGCCAACGTACTGAGAACACGTTAAATTAACACAAAATAGACTTCTTCAGAAAGCTGTATAGACAGTCCCTAAATCGATGGCGAAAAAACAGAGGGCGATGATAGCTGCTTATTCAAAAAGATTACAGTGCACAGCCTGTTGTTTCTGGAACGAGCTTTTGGCTGTGTTCAAATTGTTGACAATATTGTCCAAGAAAATTTTGCGACAAACTTGCTGGGTTTTTTGTTTTTAAAGATGGACAAAAGGTCCATCTTTATCAGCATAACCTTAAAGCATACCCTGTGCTTCTCCAGAATAGTATCTGGCTGAGTTAACCCATAGTATGCTCATTCTGCTGAACTTAACTACACTCACCTGCTCCTAATTAACTACCAGCTGGGTGTCACCAGCCCTCCTCCCCTCTCTTCCATCTCCCAGAAAACAACCCCATATTGCAAAAATATTTTAACTCAATAGGTCTTCTTCTCAGAGACATTATTATCACAAAACTAAACAAAACTGATGGCTTCTATCCAAAGTACGCCAGGCTATGACTTTCTGGAGTTTATCTGGGGTATTTATGATTCATTTTGAAATTCAGGGTATTGTATCTCATGTTTTTTACCCAAGAACCACAGCCAGATCATGAGATATGTGGGAATCACCTGCTTTGTTCAAGCCAGCACAGTCTATTTCTGTTTGTACAGAGGCCACACGAGCTCTCCAGTTTCTCCTCTGGAATCTTTATCACAATATCATTGAGAACATATATTAAACCACAACTACTTAAAAAAAAAAAAATCCATGTTTGAATCAAAATGTGAAGGGGAAAAAAAAAGAGGGGGGAAAAAAGAAAACTGGTACCTTTCAATTGGTGTTTTAAGGCACAACAAACGACAGCAATTTATCTCACCATATCCAGTTGTAACGCTAAGCCACAGATAAACATTACTAATGGAGCAAGAATGTGTTTCTTCCTTCTGCTGGAGGTCCAAGATTGCCCTCTTGAGCATGCCAAACAGCATGGGGTACTTCATTTACCATGTGATTGGCACACACTTTAGTTTGGAATCAGTTTGGAGATGAAATTGTTGGCTAAAGCTCTGGAAATTCTGACTCTAGAGTTGTCAGGCAGGCTGTCTTTACTTTCAGAGAAAATAACTCTTTTTTTAATAACATTATGTTACTTGGCTTTTTAGCTGTTTTTACATTGTTCATTACTGTTTTGCATTTCTATGCATTGTGCAGCACCCCAAGAAGTTTAGCAGGGGGAACTACATAAAAAAAAAAAGTTGATTATTTCAGCATGTGCTAATAAAACTGCTACACTTTTGAGGAAATATTCTAATACAATCTATTTCAATGGCACACAAAAAGGTCAGCCATTGCATGCTCATCCAAAAAGATCTATCTGATGTTCACTGAAAGGCAGAAATAATTTCTTAACATAGCTCATTTTCAAGGCATCTCTTACAATACAGGGAATTCTAAGGGCTGAGGGGGTTTTCTTTCCATTTCTCTTGCAAATAAAGGAAATTATCCCATAAACTTATGCTTAAATTTTTTTAGTCAACATGACCTCACATAGCAACAAGCTTATTTCTATTATATTTTAGGACACACAGTTTAGTCTAGTATTTTATTGATATTCATGGAAATGATCCAGAAGAGGAAAACACATTATTTGGAGGCCTTTTCAGATCCAGTCCACCTCAAACTCTCATACAGCCTTCCACTTTCAGCCTGAGCTTTTTTCCCCCCTTACTGCCGTGAACGATGCTTACAAACACACACACTTTGTTGAGCACACAAACGTTGTTTACAACATTATTTCTTTACTTCTACAACTGCTGTGTTATAACCAAACACTACAGCTATTCTGCACAGCTTCTTTTTTATCTAGTTTCTCTAACGGTTAGTAACCTGCCTTCATACCCAGGAAACCTTTCAGAAAAGTTTATCACTTACCTGAACGTGCAGTTTTGGCTCCCTGGTGTGGTAAACCCTCAAGAATCCAGCCCCATTATATACTTCTGTCAACACAGATGCTGTCAGCGGCTTGAGGTACAGCAATACCACTGATTCTGAAGTTGAAGGAGCTTTTGTATCGAGATGAGGGTCAACCAGTATCAAATAACCCAAGTACAATCACTACCTCTGTTCTCCTAATAGAGGTAATTCTAAAAAATATGTGCTTGCACGCCTTTCCTTATAATGCTCTTCTTCATTCCAATTTTTATAGTAATGTATGTCTCCAGAGTAACATATGATTGTTGATGCCAATGAACTCTCAACTGTACCACCACATTCCTTTACACATATGTTTATTTCACCATCCATTTGAGTAGCAAGTAGTTTAGATCTCAAGAAAAGGCTCTTATGATGGTAAGGCAGTGCCATAAATGTGTGCTTATAATTAAGATTATTTGTTTGGCTGCAGGTTTTTTTCATTCTCAGGGACAGGTTCCTCAGTGCAACATTTTTCAGAGTGGTGTTTCGGATATCGCCTATAAAATGGGCTCTCACTATTTCGTTTTTTCACAAATGATGTCTGATAAGTGGTTAAGCCATCCTCACTGCTAGGAACTGCTTCATGAGCCCAGAGGAAGAAGTTCTGTGAATTCTGTTGCCGTCTCTCTGGTTCTACCTTCCTCCGGCCCATACCCTAGAAAAAAAAAAAAAAAGAAAGAAAAATTCATGTAAACATATGACTTACAATCACAGTTTCACAGATGAATCTTGTAACAGTCACTACCCCACCGGGAAGTTAATGAAGCTGTTACCACAGTGATTTCAAGAACTCGTGGCTGATCTGTAGCAAGTTAAAAATAATATTGTCAGACTTGCCTGTATGAACATTTCTGATTGCATATATAGTGCAAAATCTGTTGACCTTCCATCTTTTAGTACTAATAAAACACTTATACTTTGCATCTCTGTAGTACACTATATACCCAAAGCTATTTAGCTATACTCGAATAAATTAATCTTTAGAGTAACCCAAAGAAATAATTTTATGTTCAGACTGCAATAAAGAAACTAAGACAGACCATGAAATCTGAATCTTCAAACCCATCCCTTGTGTGTCCAAACACAAAGAGATGGAGCCTGATTTTCCACAGCTTGCAGGAATTTGGAATTCTGGTTGATCAGTATCTCAAAAACTGTAACACACAGCACAAAGTGCACAGAGATGGAGGTTATCCAGGGAATAATGAATACTAAAAAATCTAGGTCTAAGAGAACCCAAAGACAGACAAACTTTCATTATCACAATTTGCTGCTTCCTCCTCTACTCATCATCTTGTGAACTGCACTATTTCTTTTGCTGCCTAGAAAGATGTCAAAAATCTAACCGGAAAAACATGGAACTGTTGAATATACAGAAAAGCCCAGAACAATTTAAATTCTATTCAAAGTTGTGGCTTCTGCAACATACATTTAAACAGGTATATTATAAAGAGATGTGGATTGGAAAATTATACATTCTGGAGAAACACTGCAGGTGTCCGATGGATTTTGGTTAAATTTCTGGTAAAGATGAGTCTGAACTAAGTATGTGGGACTGTGAATTATGAGTGGCTGTTTTTCTTTGCTGTTTACATATTTCTCTCACAATTTTTAGCATCTATAATTATTGCAGGGGAGAGAGAAAAGATACTGTGTTTAATTTCCATCAGACAGAGAGGTATGAGCTTGCTTGATTTGTCTCAGTGCTGGGTACTTACATAATCAAAATACTCTCCTACATTCTGTAGACTGTGTCTGTTGTCATGAGAAGAAAATGGGAAATTGTTGTTCACTGCTCTCTGAAAAAAAAAAATTATAGCAAAATAAAATGAATTTTCACATACCTTAGTTGGAGTCTACTAATCTGAGTTCTTATATTCTGACAGATGCTGAAAATACAGTTCCTATGTTCTAACACAGAAATCATATTTGTATATTAAATCTTCAACTGCACATAATTTTATAGGGGCAATGTGGACCCTCTGTATCTCATTTTTTTTCTTTCAGAAAATCATCAGGAGGATTTGCGTTCCCTTGGCTTGCTGAATATATACATGATTAATATAAAAGTGGGAATTTTCAAATAAAGGCTACATTCTGTCTGCAAGCAGCAAAATACTAAATATATGTCAGGATTGTCTTGCTTGATTCACTACTAGTAAGGCTAAAACTAATTAAAATAAACTACAAAAGGAACCTCAAAACTGAATTAATCTATGATTTACGTACTGAATGTCATGCTCCCTGCTTGTTGCAGGGGAAGTGGATGAGGTATTAATTACGTAAGTAATTTATAATCTTATTCTTTAACATAATGTTTACCCAGTCTGTAAAACAAAACTCAAGTTTTAGAAGAGGAAAGGACAACTGCAAAAGAACTAATTTAAAGTAATTAATTTTTAAAGTTTATTATATATCATTACTATATTATTAAAACAGTTAAAAAATTGAAACACTGAAAACTCTTCCGCACTATTGGATTGCCTCTGTTCTCCCTCAAGCATTATTTTCCTGTAAATGTTGTAACAATTTTGACTTTTAACATTGTGGAATACATTTTTTTTATTTTCCAACTATGATATTTACCTCCAAACAGACCAAGTTTCAGTGTAACAGATTTTTTTAAAAATATATTTCAAGAGTGACTCTGAATCAGTTCTAAAGATAAATGTGACAGGAGAACCAATCCAGCAAGAAGAATCACCAAATTCAAAATCTGCCTGCATGGAGTCATCTGTAGGATCAAATCTTAGGGTATTTGGTATACTAGACAGATTCGCTACCATTTTTTAGGCACGTGCCACACATTCACTTGTTTTCTCATAGAGATTCAACCAGACTGTAGTTCAATGGATAAGTAAATTCAACGGGTACATTCGCATATGTGTGTTTAAAAACAAGCACCTTCTAAGTCAGCAAAATGTAAGACTTACTAAAATATCCTACTGCAATTACACATCAGTCTTAACATTTTAGGAATAGTGTTTATTACTAGTGGCTATATGCTGCAGTAATGTTGAAAATCAAGATAGTATATATTGAATATCATCTCTTCCATATTAACTAATGTTTTAAAAAATCTATTACAGATTATAGAACTATCGTGAAGTAAGAAATAAGAGGTAAAATAATCTTAAACATTATATTTCTGAGAAACTTAACCTCACAGCCAGTGAGTTCCCTCACACATAGAGATTAAAGACATCCAGCTTCCCATGCAGTGAGCTCCCAACACTCTACTAGCATGTCTTAAAAATGTCACCTAAACAAACTTCCTCCGATTGTTCCTGTGACATCACATTTTAGCCATGAACGCATCTTTGTACTCTCACCCCTGAGCTCATTTTAATTCTTAATTTATGATAGATACAAATTCCACTAATTTCCACTAAGGAAAGGACCTTAAAGATCATCCATCTAACCTGGATTTCCTTTTCAGACAGGGGCTAAGGCCAGATGCTCCACAGAAAGGTATATGTACTATCAACATAATGTATACTCATGTTACAGTATAATCTCCTTTTCACTAGCCCCAAGCTTCCCTTTTAAATATTCCTTCCTAGCCCATTTCTGCTCTTCATTATAGCAAAATCGGTGAAACGAACTCACTATAATTGCTACGCTCATAGAAAAATAGAAAATGTTTTGTGCACAAAGTGGGTGGTAAAGCAGAGCTCAGTGTGATGATAAAATAACAAAATAAAAACGTGCTTATGAAATTGTAACATTTTAAATACTTGTGTTTTTAAAACATTTTGTTTGTTTCCAAAATTGTCCCAAATCTCCTAACTTTTAAGCAAACCTTAGAAACATTTCAGATGGGAAGCTTCTAACTTTTTAATGATCAAAAAAATAATTATTTGCCTGAATATACAGGATCTCTGACATTCAACACAAAAGAAATCATCAAATTTCAGTTAAACATTCTTACAGGGCTTTACACACAGGTTTTGGACTGATATTGATCATAATATATTCTGGCACATAAGCACATCTCAAACAGCTGTAGTAGCTAACAAAAGGCAACAGTAACTGATGCTGGAAATCAGCAATAACTACAGCAGGACTTTTGAGTATCCAGAATTGTATCTGAGTAGCAGTGCAAGATGTTTCTTCCTTAGCACAGCTAGCAATCATTTTGCTCCCTGAGGCACAAAGTCTGCCAGTCTGCTTTGACTGCTTTCCTAACTACTGTCAGTGTTATTCTTACTTATAACTTAACAAGTGATATCTTGCAAAAAGGAGCTCTGAAAATTCACTGTATTGCCACAGCAACTCACCTGTTCCCGAGCTTTGTATCCTACTGGCACCCTCTCCTCAGTATTCTGAGCGGCTCCTGAGTTCAGGACTTGTTTTAGTGCAGATCTTGTAGTTGACTCAGGTTGACTCTGGCATGCTCCAACATGAGCAAACTGGAAAATAATGAAAATTGTGGCTCATTAAAAAAAAAAAAAAAAAAAAAAAAAGAAAAAGCCATCAACAAAAAAAAAACCCAAATAAATCTGGTCAGAAATGCTGGCAAAAGTGGATTTTCCCATTTATTTGTTATTATTTGGATTGCAGCAGCACCTAGTGGCCTCTGGGAAAAAAAAATAAAAAAGGAGCCTCCCCGACACAGCACAACTCCTACCATAAAGACCTTATGACATAGATCAGTAACCAGATAAGAATATTATTTCTCCAGAACTTTCTGAAAAATTTATATAGCGATAATCAATCCAGCAATACCACTTATGCTCTAACATTTTTTTCCCCCACACTGCTGCTGTTGTAAAACAAAGGTTTGAAAGCACAAAATTTTTAGGGAGCAGCTCAGCAAAATTCTGGGCCCATGAGTTCGGAGTCTAAAGGTTCACAGCCTGCACCAGGCGTGTGTCGCAGCGCCCTGGGATGCCCACACGTCCCAGCCCAGGGTCTCAGAAGGGGGCCGCAGCACTTCTGAGGGCAAGAACTGAGGCAAATATCAGCTAGCATTTTGCAGAAGAAAAAGATTAGTTGGGGCTAAATATAAAATAAGAGCCAGCACTGCTGGAAAACTGGAAAAAAAAAAAATGCTGCCAGAGCTTGTTTTAACACACTTCCTAGGAATATCTAGGACGGTTTCTCCTTATAAACATCAGCAACGCGAAACCTCGTTTCTGGCTAAAGGACAAAGTCACCCTCAGCACGGCAGATTTTGGGTTGGTTTTTTTTTATTTGGAGAGTTTCAGCTCACCCAGGCGCCGGCGCGCTGCTCGCTGGAGTGGGACCTGCGCTGGGACATGTCTACGCGCCGCCGCTTCCTGCCGCTCTGCCCGAACCCTACCCGGGCACCGCGGTTACCGGGGTGCTGCGGAACCCCCGCTGTGACGTCAGAGCCTCCCTGACTGCGTCACTAAGTGATGCTGGTGTTCTCAGTACGGGCAAAGGCAGCGCTGCCCTTACCCTTGGACTGCAAAAGGAGGGGAAAAAAGTTGATAGAAGTATTGAGAGCTCTCTCAAAAATGGGAGAGAAATGGAGTTTATAGAATCACAGAATGGCTTGGGTTGGAAGGGACGTTAAAGCCCATCCAGTGCCACCCCCTGCCATGGGCAGGGACACCTCCCACTAGCCCAGGTTGCCCAAAGCCTCATCCAGCCTGGCCTTGAACCCCTCCAGGGATGGGGCATCCACAGCTTCTCTGGGCAACCGGGGCCAGCACCTCACCACCCTCGTGGGAAACATTTCCCCCTCATATCTGAATCTCCCCTCTTCCAGCTTTGAGTTCTGTTCAAAATTTAATTAGTTCTGCACAAGTGCTTATTCATTTAAAAAAAAAAAACAACAAAAAAAAAAAAAACCCCAAACCTGACAGCACCTTAAGGATTTTTTCACCTTTGGGTTTGAGCACTGACTACTATTTTAACTCTCAGCACACTCCGCCAGTGAGCCCTGTCCAGGCAGGGGTTCAGGGGAACACGCAGGGGACTGTGTCCGTCCAGACATCGTCCCTAAGGTGGATGCCACAGACTTTTTTTCATGTTTAACATTTTGTAACATGTTTTTATGGATGGGGAAGTGGAGGACCAACTGCAATGTAAGGTTTATTGCACAGAAAGAAAAACTGAGGTACAAAGCCTTTGCTCACTGTGAAATAAGCCTATGGGTGAGCTGTAGAGAAGGTGGAACTTCTCCCTAAAGCAGAAACAAACCAAGACTTGGCCTCCCAGACCTCGACAGACTGTTTGGAACATGGCACTCACATGGTTAAGTGGCCTGTTTTCCCGTGTATTGATTTTCAAGGCTAACTTCTGTGGGAATCAGATTCCATGGCTGGCAAATTACCACTTTGCCTCTCAAAGTATGTTGAGCTTTGGATAATACAGCTAAGAGCGACTATTTGGAACTTATTATTCATGATGCCAAGTTACTTTCAAGCACAAAAGTAGGTAAATTACTTCTATAATTATTTACAGAGGCCAATGTAAACCTCGTTTATGAAAAATAAGCTGTTCCAAATAATGCAATTCTGGTTAAGGAAAAAAAAAAAAACCACCCAACAATCGTAAACAAGCTGCAAGAGCAAGACATTTTTGAAACACTTTCACGTTTGTATTGACATCTCAGCCTTGACTGTAATGGACTGTGCCGATGTCCGAGTGCGCCAGCATCAGATCTGAAGGCTGCGGAGATAACTCGTGCTATTTTTAAGACTCAGTGAGCCAGTGATAGAAACAACTAGAGAAGGAGAAAGAGTACGACAGGCAGAGGAACCTGTCATTTTTTTTAATTCCCTTCTACTCATTTTCAGACTCAGTAACTTGGAGCCCATTATTGCAAACTCAAACAGCACTTTGGCTTTTGCAGTATTACCCCACTAGAATCTCTTTTTTTCTGAAGGGCTGCAACAGTTTTGTATTTACTGCTGTTTTTCCAGTGAGATGTGGGAAAAGCTGAAAAACTTTAAGGGTTAAACTTAAAAAGCTCCCTTCCTAACACCATAGAAGGATTCTAAAGAAACATGAGGAATAAATTCTTAAATTAAGGAAGAGTTCCGCCTGTCTGCAATTGCAGTAGGCTTGGATCCAATATAATAAAAGTTTGACTAATGCTGCTTTAAAACACTATCTTAAGTATTTCTTACGTAGGTTCTATATCTGTATTAGCATACCAAAAGGTATTATTGTATATGCTTTGTGTTAGTAAAAATATGCAAAGGTGCACAAGTCTATGGGCCTTTATGAGATGCATCCACGGGTCCTGAGGCAACAGACAGATGAAGTTGCTAAGCCACTATCCATCATATTTCAGAAGTCATAGCAGCCTGGTGAAGCTCCCACTGTCTGGAAAAGGGGAAACATAACCCCCATTTTTAACAAGGGAAATAAGACCCGGGGAACTACAGGCCGGTCAATCTCACCTCTGTGCCTGGCAAAATCACAGAGCAGACCCTCCTGGATACTATACTAAGGCACATGGAAAATGCCATAATTCTCAATCTCCCACACACACACCCTAAGGTGCCTCATCACCACGCACTCACTCATTTCATTAAGGTTCCAGTTACTCAGCCTGTCTTCAAACCCCATCAACAAGCCCTACTGACCCATTCCCTTACCTAAACTACTCAACATGGCAGCACACCAGTCCTTTCTCAGGGCAGGGTTAGTACAACCCAGCTCAGCCGGGTTCCGGGAGCTGAGCAGGCCCCAGAGGCTGGGCAGCTCCCCACCACAGCATCTCACACTCCGGGCACGGCACAGAGCAGCCTAGCAGGAACAGCTGCTAATGGTACAGCCCCACCGCAACCGCCTGCTTCGGCTCAGCACCCCTGAGGAGCGGGAAGCCACCCAGGAAGGTGAAACCAGCACCCGAGCCGAGCGAGAGGCAGCTGAGAAACCCCCGCACACCCACCATCGCCCGCCACTGCCGCCTTTCTCCTCACGCCCCGGCCCCGCCCCGCCCGCGCGCCCCACCCCCGCGCTCTCCTATTGGCCAACGCTCCCCTTCCCCGCCCTTAGGTCCTCCTGGGACTTCTCGGGAAATCACGCGAGAGGTGGCAGTTCCCGCCCTGACGCAGCCCCCCGCCTCACTGCTGGCAGCGGGCGCTGACAGCGGCCTGACACCCCCTCCCCTGAGGGAGCGCCCCCGCCCCTCCGCGGGCCGGCACTGGAGGGCGGGCGGACGGACGATGGAGGAGCTCTGCGGTGTGGGGGCCGCTGCCCCGCTGAGGGGAGACGCGGAGGAGCCCAAGCAGGTAAGGGCAGCGGTGAGGAGGGGGCCGCGGGGCTGTGTGGAGGCACTGCCGGTGCCGCCCGCCTCAGCCGGCCCGCTGCGGGGCTGAGGCGCGGGGGGCGGGTGGTGGCGGAGCGGGGCTGTAAACACAGCCCCCAGGAGGGTTTGGAGTTACCTCATAGGCTCCTTCCAGTTGGGTGAGTAAGGGATTGCTATTGTCAGAGCCGGAGTGCAGTGCTAATTATGATTAAGCTTTAATTGTAAGCAGTTTTTTTGTTGTTATGCTTAAGTGCAGGGTGCTGCGTGGTATTTACATAAATAGTGTCCTGTGGAGCTGTTTTTCCCCTTCAAAAGCTCTTAACGTGAGGGCGAGAGGTGTGTGTTTGCTGTGTTTGGAAAGAAATCCGGTGTCGTGAGGGTTAACTATAAAGGCAGAAATAACGACAGGGCAAGGGGGAGTGGGTTTAAGCTGGAAGAGGGGAGATGGAGATGAGATCTGAGGAGGAAATGTTTTCCTGTGCGGGGGGTGAGGCAGTGGCCCAGGTTGCCCAGAGAATCTGTGGATGTCCCATCCCTGGAGGGGTTCAAGGCCAGGCTGGATGAGGCTTTGGGCAACCTGGGCTAGTGGGAGGTGTCCCTGCCCATGGCAGGGGGTGGGACGGGATGGGCTTTAAGGTCACTTTAAAATGTGTTCAGTTTAATGTTGGTGTTTGTTAGTGAACACTTACTTTGGTAAACCTTTGCACCATTAGTGTGAATTATATTTTACTTTGGGCCTTTCTGAGTGATTTCACAGTCGGTGGGGAGCTGACCTTAATAGCACTTCAGCCTTATAAAGTGGAGCACATGCTTGGTGCAAGCGTTGGAATCAGGGTAACTGAAATACTTGGGAACATGTTCAGAAGAAAATTACAAGTGAATTCAGGACAGGGCTTTGGTCGCTTACCATTAAAAATAGCTAATCATAGAGCATGTCTGATAGTTTTAATTGCTGTTATTTTATAAATGAAAGACTAATTTCTCTTTGAAAACCAGGGCTCGGTATTGTTTCTTGGAGGCAATGAAGTAAAAAGCAGTGCTGTTGTGAAATACTCATCTGCCCCGCCGCAAGCAGCGTTTGCCCGTCTTCAGGAGAAAACAGACTTGAAACTTCCACCTGCCAATTGGTTACGTGAAAGCGCTAAGCTGGGACCAGCAGGTACAACCATTCTTGGCAACAACAAAAAAAGTAAACCCTTTTCAAGGTAAATAACAACAGGCTCTATTTTTTGCTAGACCTTTAAGAATAATTCTAATCGTGACTTGGACCCTGTGTAATTTAAAGTATAAAGTACAGTCTTTACCATAGCAACTAGCTATCGCTTTTTCTTAACCATTCTCCCTCTACTTTTCATCCTTAGTTCTTGCCTGTACGCTATAATCTTGTCGCCTTTGTAAACAATTAATGACGCTGGTAACACTGTTGATTTTTTTTTTTTTTTTATGTGCATGTTGACACCTTACCTGAGACAGTCAAACTGACTTCATGTTCTCTGGTTAGCTGTTGTCAGTTAGCCAAAATCAAACTAGATAAAAGCCATTCTGCTTTTGATAACAGGTGCAAATGGGACAAATATGGTTCCCCTTGAAAGTTACAAAGCCAATTTGTAGCTCTTCTGGATCTCTGGATCTATAGAAACTGGAACTGGCTAACTAATTGCAAAAAAAAAAAGAAATTCATAGTTATGTCAAGAGCGAACACAGCGGGTGGAATAAGGGACAAACCAAAAAAGCAGTGTTACCTCTCAGTATGGATGTTTGATAAATGTTTGGATGAGTTGATTTCAGAGTGTTTATAAATAGGAGGCTTAAATCCTGTGCCAAGCAAGCAAATTCATGCTAAGTCAACTAGTTAGTGAAATTTAACAGTTTGAGGAGGGTCTGTTTATATCCTCATAACCTGTTTTGGGAGGTATACCTTTCTGAGCAGGGTAATGCGTTTCTCAGGGCTTTATGAATTTCTCCTATTTATTTTAGGTGTTTTGTTTGTTTATCAAATAGAGGCTGGCAGTTTAATCTCTCTGTCTCTAGTGTTGGTATGAAGCTGATAGTGAAAGTATAACTTCAGACACGCATCATGTATTTGGTTGGGTTGTAGTAATATCCGGTTTAATTTGAAAGAACGATCTGTACATTGAAATATTCTAATTTAATAGCTTGTGATTTAAAGAGGCCTTAATGAGGGTGGATGAAGATACAAGGATGTGTTTGTTAAAACATGTAGGCCAGTTTTTGAAAACATAAATAGGAGGTGAAACTCTTTGAAAAACTGTTCTCCTTTTTAGTGTTAAAAAAAATTAAAAATCAACTTCTTTAATTTCCCATAGCTCTCTTAACAGACACTTTAAATGGTTCTTATTTTCTTGATTTCAGCAAAACTTAAAGTACATTTTAGAACATCTTGAAATTTGATCTGAGCACTTCCAGCGATATCTTTGGAGAAGTTGTAGAATGTCAAGATGATTTTGTTAATTAACTTTAGACCATTACAAGTGGTAATGTTTAGCTAGATTCTTCTTTTGATGAAGAAAAAGCTTTCAAAGATTTAATCAACTTTGGAAAAAAATGCATCTCTATTTACTGTCACACTGCGTATGTCTTAACTTGTAATATTTTCTAAATAGCTTTGGGATGGCGTATGACTTCATTGACTCGGTTGGGAATGATGTCGATGTTGTGTCTGATTCAGAGGTATGTATCCAGTATTCAAACTCTTTTTGTTGTGTAAGACTTATTTTAAGATACTGTCACAGCTTGTGTCATCTTTTTGCCCTTTGAGGAAAAGTAGAGTTACCCCGGTGAAACACAGATTGCCTAACTTTTGTGCTGTAATTTATGGGAGTTGTGACCACTGAGTAAGAAATGTGTGGATAAAACCATACTTCCCGTGATAATCCAGAGAGAGAGAATTTTTGAACCATGTGTGTGGTTTATACTGACTACTTGGTCTCTTTATCACTGTAATTCATGTTCTCCGACCTCAAGAAATGCAACTTCTTGTGGAATGGCCCTCCTAAAATCACTGGCGCTATAAGGTTTTATTTGCCTGCCCATGTCTCTCCATTGTTCGTAGTTTCTTCTTTGCTTGCAATTTCCGAAGAATTATCTTACACTATGGTATAGTAATGGAATATCATCTCTGTCCTCTTTTCTCCTGCAAGAATATTAAAAAGCTTCTGAAGATACCATACAGCAAGTCACATGTGAGCATGGCAGTACATCGCATTGGGCGCACACTTTTGTTGGATGAGTTGGATATTCAAGAACTCTTCATGAGATCATCTCAGGTTAGCCATTTGTTTTTTTAAGCGTATCATTTGGTCAGAATGCGTTACTTCAAGAATAACGTAGCCAGCAAGAAAGCATGTATTGAAATTCCTCAGAACTATATGCAAGTACAGAAGGTGCTGTATTCTGCAGCAATCGGTCTACCAGTGAACTGCATCTGATATCCCATATTTGTGGTTTTGTAGGATTAAATTCCATGTCCCACATTCCTGTAATTACTTCAATATTGCTATACTTTTCTATTAATTTTATTATTAGTAGGTAGTTGTTGCGGTGTAATCTCTTACCGTGTATCTGACTTTTCAGGAAGAACGTAACTTTTCTAGAAGATAGATTTTCAATAAATGACCAGTTCAAGACTTTAGCTGTGAAGTTTATTTCTGGTTTTTGGGCACTAAGGTTTTTTTTTGCTGTTGTGGATGAGTATTCATCAGTTAATAAGGCGCTTGGTTTACTTTGTGGATTCTTCTTGACATTAATTTCGTATTTATGGTATTGCCTAGACAGGGGACTGGACATGGTTGAAAGAGTTTTATCAAAGGCTGATTGATCAGAAGTGGCAACGAAAAAAGAAGAGTAAAGAACATTGGTACCAGAAGGCTATACTTTCTAAATTTTTGTATTACAGGTAACCTTATGTCTGCATGAATCTTGAGTTCTATACCACTTACTTTTGCCTGGTTTCTTGTCTTGAAGTAAATGTTAAAATTCCATTATGGTCCATATTATTTACTGACTTATGCAGAGAAACTCGAGGGATGAAATCAGGAAATAATATGTAAATGTTTTTAATGGAAATTAAGCATTTTAAGTATTAAAGTATAAAATAGGGTGACTTAGTTAACTGCATTACTTTTGAGAACTGGGCTTGAGGGAAGAACAACTTAAAATATGCAAGGTAGACTGTGACACCTGCTATAATGTATTAGAGTTTGAGCAGCTTGTCAATACAGCAACCTTCTAGCGTATGAGCTAAGTCATTCTTTGAGAAGGGTGCATCAAATCTAACAATTCTAGGATGGATTCTGTTTGTATATTGTCAACTGAAATTTTTGATATTGCTTTGTCAGCATTAATGGTGATGGGGCTGCTCAGCCTGTTCCTTCCACTTCAAAACAGCACCAGGAGGGTCCTGTCTCAGGTGAGGGTGATGAAGCAGGACAGGCCTCCTGGCCAGCTCCTTTTGAAATGCCTTCTTCATTGTCTGAAGATGCAGGTGCCTCTAACCAGGTTAGTGTATATAGTGTTCTAAATGACACCTTAGTTTTTGTAGAGGCATATATGTTGAAAGAGTTTCAGAGGTGCTGCTGCAGTACTTACTCTTTGCTGAAAGAAATGAACAAAGGCATTGGAAGAACTTAGCACTATGTGTGGTTTAGTTTATGCCAGTGTTTCAGGGCTCCGAATTTCAGAAATTATTTTTTTTCTCTCACCGTAATAGTAAAGACATATTTATCTACGCATTTTTGAGAAACAAAACTTTTAGCTAAGAGTATTCATCAATGACTGACCTCAGCCATCCTGTGATTCTGGGACTTTGCCTGAAAGTAGCAAAATCTGATATTAGGAAGCCTAAGGTTTTGGCCTTTCTTTTAAAATCTCTCATTAAAATAAATCTGTTCTGGCCCTGAGTTTGTTACGTGAAGAGGAAAATTAAGATCTATCTATAAAAATGTTTGCAAAACAGTGAAGGAACTTTTACAAATATTTGCTATGAGACTGCACAAGAGGAAGGGAGAGATGTTTATAGTAATTATGCAACAAACTGTGATTAGTATTGGGCCCTAATCCAGGGTTTCAGTCTGTAGCTAAGCTTATTTATGAAAACTGTTAATTCCTGTGGTTTTTTGAGTAATACAAATAAGAATTGATTAGATTTTGAGAGACTGAAAGATCTCTTCTATTTGGTGTATGTTTATGTAATAATGATGCTAAAGTTATTCTTAGACAGTGTTAGCAGCTGGTGTGCCAAATGACTTGGTCAGCTAACTTATGAAGGCTCTGACCTACATTATCCATAAAATTGTAACTGCGTATGTTGAGGTATACTAATATTCTAAAGTGGAGAAATATTTCAGTACTTGAACGCTTTTAGAAAAAGGGATACTTCTCTCTTCCACCTTCTTGAGGAACTATTGCCTAATACGGCAGACTTTTATCTTCAGGAAGCTGTTGTGCATTTGTACAGTGTCATTTTCTTTAATTTATAAATAAGACATCAGGATAGGGGGTTTACATTCTGGAGACTGATAATCTGGTGCCGACCCTGGGGTAATAAAATGTTTCTATAAAAACTTTATGATTTCTTTCCAAAGCCTGTGAGAATATAAAGTACAAAATTTTGGTACTAGCGATAGAAAAGAACCATTCTAGTCAATGACTAGAGGCTTTTTGTGGTTTAACACATATTTATTTAAAGATGTCAGAGGTAAAGGTTTTTCCCTTGTATGCTTTTGTTGTTGAGATTTATTTATTTTTTTTAATGCCCTAACTTTACCTCAGCAGCAGAATCACTCCTTATCCTTGTGCTTTTCACAGGGAAGTGTGCCTCTTGAACCCTCATATATAGTGGGGCATGTGGCCTCAGCCCCCAAAGAACAAAACCTGACTACTTTGTTCAATGACGGGGAAAACAGTCAGGTATGCTATGTGTGAAATTTGAGCTCAAACACTGAAACCCCCAATTTAAGAAAACATTTGAAAATTTGGTCTAAATTGGAACCAAGAATAAAACGAAGTCCCCTGTAGAAATAGCTTTTGTGGCATTTGTGATCTCAGTCTTTTAAGTTAACGTGAATGTGTAGCGTAGTTCATTATGCGCTGTCTTTTATTTGCTGCTTTTGCTTCTTGCTTTCTCATAATTTCGCAGAATGTCTTAGAGAACATGTTCTGTAACAGTGATTTATAGAGCTTTTTCTGTTCTCTTAATGAAGGGACTTAAAAATGACTTTGTTCGTAATATCTTGTGGACCTTTGAAGATATCCACATGTTAGTAGGATCAAATATGCCTATATTTGGAGGTGGGAGATACCCTGCTGTGAGCTTGCGTCTCAGGTGAGTTTTGAAGTTAATGAGAGATAACATGCCAGCCTTGACTGATTCATTGCTTTGCTTTCTGCATTTTGTTTGGCTCACTCTTAATTTTTATATGCCATTTAAAGAATAAAATTCATGCTTTAGATTTAAATGGTGATGGCATTGTAAAGTGCAGAAAACCAGTCCCAGTGCCATGCTGCTGCACTGGGACTTGAGATGCTCTGCTGATTTTTCTGGCTCTGTAACTAAATCTTTATTTGAAAGTACTGGCAGTTTGCAACCTTTCCTGACTTCACTGTGAATGCTGAGTGTCAAAACACTTTGTACATCTAGTCCTTAATTTCATTCTATTGCTGCTTTTATAAAGAAGAGCAGTAATATTTCTCCTACTGGGATCCTGAATTTCAGTAACTGCTAGTTGGGCCCAAGTACTTAAAACTTGTGCCTATGGTAGTTCTAAGTTCTGACTGTCTTACTGTTTGCTGACACTTTATGTTGATCACCTGATTTTTCTGTTCCTGTCCATGCATAGACAAAGAATGAACAAGAAGTTGAAACTTGCTTGGTGTATTTTTCATATTTTTAAGACACATTTAAGTATTCACAGTACCTTGCTTTACAAGGAATTTTGGAAGGTCTGGGAGAAGGGTTGTGCTATAATTAGTTACAGCTAATACTGCCATTCCTTTAGAACTTAAGTACTTTTATCTTGGTAGTAGTGTGACATCTGAAGCTTGTTAAAGTTTAACTGTGGGCAAAAATTCCAAATTACTCAGGAAATATGAGTGTATTCCATTGGAGCCTACATCTGTCCTGTTTGATATAATTCCTTGTTTGCCTCTTTAAAATATAACAATTCATAAATGTTTTAGTAGCCATCACACAGGTGACTTAAATCTAAATCTAATTAGTAAACATTCCTAATATTTGCTGGAGAGTAGATAAAGACTTAAATTAACACTAGAAATACTTGTTTTAGGGATAACAACAAGCCAATAAATGTGCTAACAGGAATTGACTATTGGTTGGACAACTTAATATGCAATGTTCCAGAGCTTGTGATGTGCTTTCACGTTAATGGAATTGTTCAGGTAAGTCTGGCTCTTTGCATTATGTCTAGTTCCTCCATTCCTTGGTTTCTGAAATTGCTCCAGTTCTAACATCTCTAATCTTACTGTTCTGACAAAAAGGTTACAAAAGAACAAGAAGCCTCTACACAGCTTGCAGCAGTCATCTAAAAACCCTGTTGTCCTTTTTTTTTGCCTTCCATGCATGTTAAGGTTCCTACTTGCCCCAATGTACAAATGAAGGCAAAAATAAAAAATGTAGCAGTGGAAATATATCAGTTTCCTGCATCTTAAAATCTGTAGCGTTCCCTTGCAAAGACAGAGGCATGCTTTTTAAACTTTTGTTTGTTTTCACTATTTTACAATACACCACAGCTGAATTTCTGCTGTACCTAGTAGCATATAGTCACTTACTAGACTGAGTAAGTTTCGCTGAAGTAATAGTTAGATGTTGCACCTCACCCCACTTTTTTTTTAACCTTTTTCTCTCCATTTACCATGTTTGTCACAGAAGTGAATTATCTTTAAAGTTTTTATTGAGTAGTGTAATCAAGATGTGCTTGCTTTTAAAGTAAATTGGAGAAATTAACTCAATTTACTATATCGTAGCAATAGCCTTTGTTTCTTTTAGCACTGATCTATAGGTTTTAGGGAAGTAGGTGGCAGAAAACCCTCCTTCCTAATCTTGAGTTTTAACATATATTCCTTGCAGAAATATGAAATGATCAAGACTGAAGATATTCCCAATTTGGAAAACTCAAATTTTTCTACCAAAGTGATAAAAGATATTGCTCAAAATATCTTATCTTTTCTGAAATCAAATTGCACCAAAGAAGGACATACTTATTGGTTATTTAAGGGTAAGTAGGTTCAGATCAATTTGAAAAGATTTGTGTTAATGTCATGTTGATTAATTAAAGGTTTTAACTTTCAGCGAGTGGGAGTGATATAGTAAAGCTCTATGACCTAACCACCCTTTGTGAAGAGACAGAAGACAAATACCAGAACCCTTTTACAATGCCAGTGGCAATTCTTCTGTACAAGTGAGTCTTTATAACTTTTGTTTTCACACTTGATTCTTGGTGCAGTTGTATTTGTTACGAATACAGACCAAAAACTATAATGAAATGAAAATCTTTTACACATAAGCATGGTAAGCCTCAGTCTCACTAAATCAAAACAGACTTCCTCCTTTTTGTCGTTTCTCCATGTAAACTACACTCTTCCCGAGTAAGTCTTGTAGACAACATAAAGTTTCATATATCTACATTTATATTGTTTAAAGCATTTTTGTTCTAGCACAAAGAAATTATCCAAGGATTTACTATTTTGTTTAACTTTCTTTTAGAGTTGCCTGCAATATGATGCTGAAGAAAAACCAGAACAAGAAACACTATGGCACTATCAGAACGTTGCTCCTTAATTGTCTTAAGTTACTGGACAACGGCAGACACCCTCAAGTAAGAATTACGTGTTTTCTTGTAGCTTTGTGAAAATGCAATGGAAATGCTGTCATCGTAATACACCTGGTTATATTTTATGAGGTACATCCTTCTCCCTCTGCAAGGGCGATAATTTAAATTTATTTATAAACTTAGAAATTGCTTTATGTTCAAAGAAACCCCAGATTATTTTTTTTAATTTAGTAGCCATAACTGACTTCCATTCCTGCATGAGTCTTCTGTCCTGCTCTGAAAAGGAACTTGTCTCTTTTACTCTCCTTTGCTCTTTTACTCTTGTTCCCAGTAGCCCTTTTGTGTTTGGAAAGCTGCACAGACACAGAAGCAGATTTTAGGTAGACATCATAAAATGCGAACATAAGAAAAAACACTTTTACTCTGAAGGTGGCTGAATGTTGGGCCAGGTCAACCAGAGAGGTTATAGTGTCTCACCTCTCACTGGGCTTTTGACTGAATCTATTCACCATCTCTTTCTTGAATTAAATTGAGAAATCTGTAGGTTCAGGATGGTATAAGGGAGTGTCGGTGTATTTAACTGAAAAATTAAACCGGGATGCTGCAGAAGGCTTGGATGTTGATAGGGCAGGAGGTGCTTTATGCAGGCTATGGTACATTAACATGGTAACAATAAGATTTTTTTACTATTTTTAGGCAACACATCATGAATTTCAAAAAGAGATATCTATACTGAAACTGAAATCTAATCCAAAGTATAATTTACATGTAGTTGTTCAAGATTTAAGCTGTTTTCAACTGAAAACTAATCCCAAAAATGTGATGTGAAAAATCTGAGTTAATAAAATGGATTACAAGAGGAGACATGGCATGTTTTAACTGAATGAGTAGGTCTGTTGTGGATTCCTTCTAAAGTTGTGGAAAGCTCTCAAAATCTGCTAGAAGATCTTGAAAATTTATTTTTTTGCTTGCATACGATCCTTTTCTCATTTGCCTCTTGTGATCTATGAGCTTTTAGAACAGGTAATACTCATTCTTTACTAGTTTTTTTTTTTAATTCTGATCAGGCCTGAATCCTTTTCCCTTTCCTATCTGGAATTTTTAACTCTATAAGTAACTTTTTAATAGAGCTGGAAAGAGTGCTTATTTGAGCTTAATTGAAGCACCGTGGTGGCCTCCTTTGCCTTCTCAGCAGTTGTGTTCGGTTCAGAAAACAGCCTGGTAGAATTTCTAATTTTCTGGGAATTTTTTTTTTCTGAGACTTGACTTCTCTCTTAATGACAAAATTCCTCATGGTAGGAGTGAGAGAGCTGTCTCAGCAAGAGTTCAGTCTTCAAGTAAACTTGAGGTAGAAAGAAAAGGGACCTTGTAAGGTGGACGATTAAACCAAGCGTGGGCAAGCTTGATTGCAGGGCCTGTAATGCACATGTACAGATAGTCGACAACATACTGTCTGCAGTGATCTGTTTCTTCAATATTCTTAAAAATTCTGTGGTCAAACATACAGTCATTCCGTTTGTGTGTTCAGGCTGTATTTACAGGTTTGCATGTATTCCTTACTCCTTATTCTAAGACAAATTATATTGTCGTTGCCTCTCAAAAGAAAAATTTAACTTGAAAATAAATCAATAATTTTTTTTCTTTTATTTAAAAAGATTATTGCTTCAGCAAACTACATGTTATCGGAGCTTTTTCAGTTGGATGAACCTAAAAAAGAAGACAGTGCAGACTTCCCTATAAATGGAAATTCTGATGAAAGTTACAGTGAGGAAGAGGAAGAAATGCCAGACAGTGATGAAAATGGTTCGTACAGCAACAGTTCTGATCCACCAGATGACAATAAAGCAGTGGCTATAATCAAATCTGTTGGAGAGTTGTCAGTACCAGAAAAGTACAAGTCTGTTCATCGAATACGTGTAAGTGAAGTTGTGTTTTTTTTCTTTTTTTTCCAAGGTTTCAGTTTACGTAGCAACATTTGTTATTGAAATTCAGTTACCTGTTAGTTTTTTCTTCAGGTTAACTGAAGCATGAGGCAGTGCAAAAGGAACTTTTCAGGAGAAATCAAAGTCATGTGGATTTTCCCCTACCATCTTTTACATGTCCTTTACGGCATGATTCTGCATAGCTGCATAGTGACAGGAAAGTTATTCCTGTCACGGCAACAGAGAGAATGTTGCCAACTGTGGCCATGGGTAAGAGCTTTAGATGACCACAAATTTGTGTGGATACCTAGATTATCTTAGGTTTTTTTTTTTTGGAGCAATATTAATGTTGGTTTTTGGTTTGTTTGTGGTTTTGTTTTTTTTTTTTCTGGGAGTATCAGCTACTTCATAACCACAGAGTTAATATTTGTTTTCCCTCTTTGATTTGTCTTTCCAAGGTAACTGGTCAGATTAAAGCTTCTGTGCATTATTATTGAAACAAAATAGAGGAATACGAGAAATGGGGAAGATCAGTGAAGAAACTGCTCATAGCATTTTTCTTTTCTTCTGATGTTTTACTTGCCTATATAGGGACATGATTCTGAAATTAATCTCATTGGTCAAAAGCTAAGCCTTTTTTCTAAGGTCTGTGCTGAGTAGCAAAGAATAAGATTTCCTAAAAAAAAAATTGAGACTCTTTTTGCTATCTTTAATTTCTAACACCTCAAGGTCCATCAGCTGAAAATACAATGACTTGCACAGGTGCAGAAGCACTCAATTTCCCCTTTCTTCTCCCTTCTACTGTACCCTAGAAGAAAACGGTGTAGAGTTCACGTGTGCCATTAACAGGTTTTCTTAATGCTAATTTGTGTTTTCTAGCCAGTAATTTTGATGTTTCATATGTTGAATGTTTATTCTCCTCTTATTCCTTCCCTGCTGTCCCCTCTGTGAAGCCTAGCTGTGCATTTCCCGTCTGCCATGGCACTGAGGAGCGCTGCAGGCTAGTGCTCAACTATGTCCTGGAGGTAAGTGTACCATCAACTTTCTAATGATGTTCCACCTCGTACCCAATTCTTGATGTATTCTGTATTCACTAAATATTGCTTTCAAGGTGAATTAAATTATTTCTTCTTGCAGGGCTTGAAGTCTGTTGACAGCAGTGTTAAAAAAGAGGGTGACCTTCCTGCAGCCGACCCCAGCACACCAATCCCATTGAAATATGAAGATGAATCCACCAGTGGTGGTCCTGAGTGTCTGGAAAACCAGATGGCGTTATTTTTAGATAAAAGTAAGTTGTATTGTTGTGCAAATAAGACCTTTCCAGTGCCAACACCAACTGCTGCTACTTTATTTTGGCTGTCGAAACAGTGTACTTATAAGTTACTAATTACACTTTTGCCTAAGCAAAACTAGTGTACTGAAAATTGGAGGACAGTCTGTTCCTTTTTAAATATGAAAAAAATAGCTCCTATGGGATATTTTGCATCAAAGCATCTTTTATCAGTAAACACGTCATGTTATTGGTCTTATTTAGATGTGGCTTGCCGATGACTTCCATAATGGCTTAGTATTTTGGGATTTGGTACTTTTGGTGTGTGGAGCACCATAAATTGTGTGGATTGTTTTTAAAGCAGTCTTCATTCTTTCTTTGACTTGAAATTCTTTGTGAAAAAACTCCTCACTTCTGGCATTTTTTTTTCTTGCATTATTCTTGCTGCTGGACTGCATATACAGTGTTGACTTGGATTTGGGTATCTTTCTTGTACCTCTACGATTGTGGAAGGAAGCAGGAAATAAAGATGTTTTGCTTGCTTAAAATACTCGAACTCCAGAAATTTCAGACTATAGTCTGGCTCTTATTTTTCTCTGGAGTGCCATAACAGAGTATAGGAAAGATACTTCTGAAAACAGTGAAGTTCTCTGCAGGGTATGAAGCCCTGTAAGCATAAATCAGAAAGAAATTTGAGTCTTGCATATTTTCACAATTCTTCATACTTGCATTGTGTTGAGCTTGCATCAGTTCTGCACAGTACTGTTAATATGGACTGTGAGACTAATCTCTAGCAGGATCTACGAAGAAATTTCACCTCTGTCAGCTCAGCAAGAACAGTGTGCTGATTTCTGCTCTCCCGTAGCAAGGCTCTGTCTTCTGCCTTCACAGTTTGGAACTGATGACACATTGCAGCTGCTTGCCAGCTGGCAAGGAGAATATCCACATCTTAACTTTTCCTGCTTAGAAACAAGTGTTTCCTGGGGGATGTGGGAGATAAATATTGCACAGATCAGAAAAAAAAAAAATTTAATTGATTTCTGGAACTCTGCTGGAGTTCTTCTGTGAAGTAGCAATGATGCTACTTGTTCAGGTCATAAGGATTGAATTCAACTTAGAGAAAAGTAATTCAAACATAAGGGAGAAACTAACTCCCTTGTAGGTCCACCTGTAAGCAGGAGACTCATTTCTGTGTGTAAATATTGTCAGGACAAAATTTTGTCCTTTTTTTATGCCTAAAGCCAGTGGCTTATTGTTTCTGGTTCCATAACCACTGCAGCATCGAAGAAGGACCTTCATAATCTTATCCTGAGGATGTCTTGAAACCAGCAGACATTGGTTTTCCTTGGGGGAAGGACCAGGTTATCCAGTTCCTTCTGTGCTGGAGGCTAAATCCACAAGTGGAGGATTTCTCACGTTGAGACTGTTTCTACAGTCCTTCTATCGTAAGGATTTGGTGGAGAACATGACAAATTATGCCTGTGGTTTTTCTGTTCTTTTCTACTGCTACCAGCAGAACAGTCTTAACCACTGCACCCGTATTTTGGAAGCTGTTTAAGGCATGAGAGGTTAGCTGCACTGTCACTGCGCTCACTGTATTTTGCCATCCAACTACCAGGTGGAGTACGTGGGAAAGTTCCAAGTATTGGGTCCATTTGGAGATGAAAAATGTTAGTGGCAGGCAAGCTGGCATAACTGTACTTGGGCAGAGCTGTAATAAGGGAATTTACAACCTCTCGGTGTCCTGATGAAGTTGTGGCCAACCCCTGGCATATGTTACGGAGATGAGATTTCCTGATGAGGTTCTGTTTGTGTTACAGTGGGCTCATTTCAGAAGGGGAAGCATTCCAGTCAGTCAGGAATGATTCCTGGATCGTGGCAATACAAAATGAAACTCCAGCTCATTCTGAAATCATCGAAGGCTTATTACGTCCTGTCCGATGCTGCTATGATTCTACAGAAATATGGGAGAGCATTGCGATACATCAAGCTGGCTTTACAGTGCCATGGTAAGTTGACAGGATGGATTTGTCACCTGTGCCATTGTCTGTATATACCTTTCATGACATCAAATACTTCTCTTGGGCGTGATTTATCCTAGTGGCATGCAGTGACAATTCTGACAACTGTGTGTTTGGTTAAACTAAGTGTTTACCTCGTTATTCAGGAGCGAAGCCTGTAGTAAGAATAACTCCTGTCTCTGGTGGAAAGGTGTTCCCGTTTTGACAGTGGGAGCCTTAGAGTGCAGATTTGGAGCTTCAGAGCACTTAGAATTTGGGAGAGTTGGTCCTGCTGCTTGACCAAGATAGCGTTCTGTGGTTAAAGTGCTATCACTGCGAGCAGATGGTTTTTCCCTGGAGCTGTCTGGTGGTTCCCATTTCATTTAAATATATTCCTGACTCTCAGAAATACCAAACTTTTTCATCAGCTGAATTGGATGCTCCTCTAAAATGGAATATATCCTCAAGTATTACTGAGGAAAACGAAGGAAGTAAAATGAGGCTGTTTAGTGTACTGCTACAATAATAACTGATCAAAAAATGCCATTAGCTTAGTACTGCAGTACTGCTATTTTGCTTCCATATTTGTAGGGTTGGGGCAGAAGTAGGCTGATAAAGCAAGAATACTTGATCCTAACACAAAGCATCAATGTGCTTATTAATACCTTAAAGCGTTCTTCAGCTTTCAGTCTTTTAAAGACTTGAGAATGAATTTAAACTGTACCTTTTGGAAATGAATTTTTCAGGCGATATCTCAGTTGAGTTAATCTGTAGAAAGTCAGTTTTCCTTTAGTCAAATCTGAGATTAGCATCTGTAATTATCAGATTCACTGCTCATCTTGGACTTGAAACTGTCAGGTGTGTAGAGCAACTGACTTTGAAACAGGTTGCTCAACATGTGTTGTCTGCATACAGAGAGTGTGACAGGTACCATAAAAAAATTATATTGTCAGTCTGTGTCAAACCTTTTGATGTCTAATTCTTTTCTTTCCCCCTCTCACATCCATGTGACTTTTTTTTTTCCTCTTAATAGACACCTACTGTTGTCTCTGTGCCAGCATGCATCCAGAAGTATTAGTATTTCTTTGTCAGTGTTTAACCCTTTGTGGAGATATCCAATTAATGCTTGCTCAAAATGCAAACAACAGAGCAGCATATCTTGAAGAATATAATTACCAGACAAAAGAAGATCAGGAAATATTACACAGTCTTCACAGAGAATCCAGGTGCCAAGGTATGATACTGATACCACGTAACTGCCATAATTCAGTTACATGACAGATGTAAGTAATTTCATTGTGCTTCTTCAAAACCACACACCAGTATTGTTTCTGGAGGAGGGTTAATTACGCTTTAGTTCTGTTTTCTTCGGAGCAAGATTACTGTGCCTGTCATATGTAAGGAGGTTGTCAAGATCATTGTACGACATGCCTGAAGCTGTAAAATAACTAAAGACAGTGATTGCTTACTAATAGGTAAATTCTGCTTCTCTGTAGAAACTGTGGGATCATTCTGACATGGGTCTTATACTTAGTCTAGAGGAGAATGCCCAGAATGATGACCATTGCAGATTTGTTTGGAAATAACTGACATGCAGGCTTTGTTGTTTGTTGGGTTTTTTTTTCCCTAGTATTTGCCTGGGCTACAGACTTGTCTACAGACTTGGAATGCCAACTTTCCGTCAGCTGTAAATGTTATGAAGCAGCTTATGAAATTTTACTTTTCAGTAATTTAAAAAACCAAAATCCAGAGCAGCGTATCCAAGTACTAAAGAGGATGGGTAATATCAGGAATGAGATTGGAGTGTTTTACATGAACCAGGCTGCTGCAGTGCAGACTGAGAGAGTGGGCAAGTATTCTTTTTTTTTTTTTTTTTCACTTCTTCACTATTTCATGGAGCTATGACAATGATCTTATTCACTAATAGTGTGAGAAATCTTGAATATTCTTAATTATAAAGAAGACATTTTAAGAACTCCGTAGTAAATACTTTTCTGTAATTGATGTTATATAACTTTAATGTCCATTGTAAATATTTGTCCGCAATAGATTACTGTGGCTCGTACACTGTACGTAATTGAGCCTAAACTGAATAATGGAATCTATAGCTTTGGAGAAATTAATTTAAAGAGTGTAGAATGCCCTCAAAAAACATCATGGAAACTTTAGACCAACTCTGTTGTACGAGAGAGGGCATATTGCATTGGTTTAGCCCAGAATGAACAAGCATAAGGTTAATTTAGACATAAGAATAGTTTCAGTGAAGCTCAGTCTATGAATTTTGGGGTAAGTAAATCCTTGGAAGCTTTGCTTGTGGTTTAGTTTTGGTGGGTTTCCTTTGAGGAAATAGAGGTTGCCTAAAGTTCCTTGTAGGGTAAGGTGTTTGGTGGAGTGCTTGAAATCAAATCTAATAATGTCCACAAGTAAGAGTTCTATAAACTAGAACAATTTTAGATGTTGGTGGTTCTGTGTAAACAGCTCCAGTCTCACTAATACTGTCTGGTTTCTGTGGCCTTTGTCCAACTAATGTTTGAAGGATTTTGTGTTGGACTTTAGATTTTGTAGGTTTTCATCATCTCTGTTTTTGCAGAACTGCTGTTTAGCTGAAGTCAAAGCTCAAATACTGGATTTCACTTTTTTTACTGTAAAAGTCACTTTTTACTTGTTTCATTGCAGTTACTTCTATAAACTTACAGTGTATCCTGAATATTACTGTGAAGAAAATTATCTGGTTTATCCTGTTAATTTTCCCTGGTTTTCATGTGTCATGTTACCACAACGCTTTTGAAAGTATAGTATGTGTAATAGTGCACTTTATGTATGAAAATTTTCATATGTTTGAGGTTTTCTGAAGAGTATTCTCCATGAATTGGGTCTTCAGAATTGTTTACTGTTTACCTAAAACTCTAAAAGATCATTTAGGAGAAAACATAATGGAAATGTTTGTTCAGTATCTTTCAAGAACTTGAATGAAATGGTAAGCCTTGTGTCTTAACCCTAGTGAGTAAAAATGTATCGACGACAGAGCAGCAACTCTGGAAGAAGAGCTTCTCTTGCTTTGAAGAAGGAATTCAGAATTTTGAGTCAATCGACGATGCAACCAATGCAGCCCTTCTGCTCTGCAACACGGGAAGACTGATGCGAATTTGTGCTCAAGCACACTGTGCAACCGAAGGTGACTTCAAAAGAGAGTTTTCCCCAGAAGAGGCCCTTTATTATAACAAGGTAACATCGTACAATTTTTAGAATGGCCCATACCCTAATATGCCTTTTACCATAGAATATTTGTAAATATCTTTGTAAATATCTGTAAGTCTTGAGGTAATAACTTGGGATACCTCTCCTGCTTTCATATTATCCTAATCCTCACTGTACAGGCTTCAGCATTGCTGCTGAGGTTTGATTCCACTGCTCTGACATAGGAAGTGCTGTGATATTCAGATCCTGAGTTTAACAGACGCCGATACCACACACAAGGGAGCTAGAGATGCGTGGTTGCGATTAAAATTATGGCCAAAATGGGTATAAGGAAAATACTGAAGAAGGCTTGGACATTTGGAATGCTTTCTTGAGAACGAGTAAAGGGAAATTAATTTCTAGTTGCTATAAGCTTAAAAAGTAACCATGTACGTGTATTGTTTTATAATCTGTAGGCTATTGACTACTATCTGAAGGCGTTACGATCACTAGGTAAGAGAGACGTGCATCCAGCTGTTTGGGATTCTGTGAACTGGGAGCTGTCTACTACGTATTTCACTATGGCAACGCTACAGCAGGATTATGCTCCGCTGTCTCGAAAGGCTCAGGAACAGGTAATGACAGCATTTGTGACAACATCTGGTAAAATAAGCTATTGTTGTCCTGAAATACTACACGGTGAGCAAAACTGATATGGGAATAACTTGTAAACCTTTGTTAGATTGAAGAACTTCTGTGAAGTAGTTCTTACAAACCATAAAATGTCTAGTCACTTGGATTTTTAAGGTTTTGCGTAATGAATGTGCCACAAGCAGAGATTTAACCCTTACACTTGCACATAGTGATTCTAATTTCAAAGTAATCGCACTGCATCTTTTTGTTTTACCCTGCAGATAGAGAAGGAAGTTAGTGAAGCCATGATGAAGTCCTTGAAATACTGTGATGTTGATACAGTGTCTGCGCGACAGCCTCTCTGCCAGTACCGGGCTGCAACCATCCACCACAGGCTTGCTTCAATGTACCACAGCTGCCTGAGAAACCAGGTATTGGTACAAACTGGTTTGGTTTTCTGTTTAACGTGTCCAAGGTGTATGGAGATGGATATTTCTCCTCCTACTTGTATTGGGATATATATTTATTTAAATGATTGAACCAAAGAAATGCGAGGTGGTTTATTTGCAAATCATACAAGTTACTTTTAAGAGCACGCTGTCCTTTATTGAGTGTACTGAGCTTTATGCTTCCGTCTGTTCAAAGCAGTTCCGTGTTCTCGTAACAGAAGCCATTGACAATAAATATTTTCTTTGGTTTGGTTTTGCTTCCGAGCCACTCTTCTGATTTTTAAGCAGACCACCTTCTGCTAGAGCACTAGCATATGATTTATTAAAGCCTCAGTGTAGACTTGCGTGTTGCTTTCTGATTTTTTTCCCCAAAAAATTATTATTCTTTATGGTTAACATAGTTCTATTTGATGTGAATTTGTTAGCATTAGCTATGAAATTATAGTAGGCAGGCTGGTGACGTAGTCAATGTGCAGATGTTTAGATGAACCATTCTGAAATCAGCTGGGGAATGATTGTTGGTTACCTCACAAACATATAAACTGTCTGGGATTTACTATGTACCCTACTCTGAGTGCAGGTTGGTGATGAACATTTGAGGAAACAACACCGAGTACTTGCTGATCTTCACTATAGTAAAGCAGTACGGCTCTTCCAGCTCTTGAAGGATGCCCCCTGTGAGTTCCTGCGTGTGCAGCTGGAAAGAGTGGCGTTTGCAGAATTCCAGATGGCGAGTAAGTCTAATTCTGTCTCACTGCAACAGCTTTCCAAACTGCCTTTACCTGTTTAATTCCATTTGTAGATAATTTTGTATATGAGAGCAGGAGTAATCTCCTTCTCAGAATAGAATTTTCTTCAAGGGAGAAGAGACATTTTTATCTTAGTGGTTTTCAGTTCACTGGGGCAGTATGAAAACTCTTGAAATCTTTGGATGGAAGAAAAAGTACAAGCTGTAACATAAGCCATTTGCATCCTTGTTTTTCACTTTTTTTTTTAGGTCAGAACAGCAGTGCTGGGAAATTAAAGACTTTGTTTGGGGCCCTAGATGTAATGGTGAAAACCAAGGGTGCGTTCCAGCTCATCAGAAACGAGCTTGTGGCAGAAAGCGAACAGGTAAACAGAAGGGAAGTGGTGTGATTACCTGCTCCCTCGTATCTCTTGCATACACGTAAAACTGGTCATTTGGCAATTGAGATATTTCTTGGTTACTTTTCAGTAGAGCTAGTCGCTTAAATAGCGTGGACAGAGTTTGAACCTATTGCAGTTCACTCCTAGCCTTTGAGTGGAAGTGGATAAATAAAATTGTTCTAGAACAAAACTTCCACCAGGAGATGGATTAAAATGTGTTTGTATCCAGATGTATATTGACTGTCTGAGTGCATGGAGTTCTGTGCAACTCTGTATTATCCCTTAAAAGTTGTCTTAAAGAGCTTAAGAATGTATGTACAATATAAATGGGAATTCTCTTTATATAAATATTGAAATATTAAAATGTGGAAGGGTATCTGTAGCTGCTGTTAATAGGTCTTTGATGCCTAAATAAATAATTATTTTAAATATATGCTGACGTGTTTATCCACTTTGAGAAACAGATTTGAGTAGTCAAGTACATATATTCCTGATATTTTTATAACTAAAAATTACTGTGTTTATGTATATACAGCACGGGCAGTTGGCATAACTTGTGTACGGTGTGGCTGTGAGCTCATGACTGAAGGTGGAGATGCTGGTACCACTCCTGGAAAGAGTCTGGTTGTCTGGCTTGTGTTGAAATGGTGGAGTTCAGTGCCGTGGTTTTTGTTTTTTCTCTTGTAGATAAGCAAGGATGAAAGTAGTGCTGAGAATATGTCACCTCCAGATTCTTCTACTGGCCTTAACAAAGAGGAAGTATTGAAACTGCTGAGTATTTTTGAGTCCAGAATGTCATTTCTTCTCCTCCAATCCATTAAATTGTTAACTTCAACCAAAAAAAAAATTGGGTAGGTTGAACCTTGATATGTACGTGTAGATGTGATTCTCCTCCATGAATCCATACAAACTGTGTACTCATAAGCATGCGAGAACGTGGGATATTTATTCTTTTATGGCAGTGACTCTGTGTGGAGGAGCTGAGATATATGCCTTGATCGGCTAAATCTTGAACATTTTCTGTGAATTTTTTTTTTTGTGTGTAATTGGGGGAATTACCAAGAAACATCTTTACTGTGTGTGTCTAGGCAGCTTTTTTCTCTCTTCTTTTCTGCTAGCAGTCCAGCACTGAGAGAGGACAAAAAAGCCAGACTTGAATGGCTGTATTCAAAGAGGAGAATGATAGTTTGTAATCCTAGTCTGGAATGCTTGATGCAGTTACGAGTCACTGACGTTTATCGTGCTCTGTGATATCTAGCTTATCCTTAGAGGGTATAAATCCTATGTCCTTCATAGGTATAAATTCATACACAAAGCAGTTTAACTTGTACTGCTGAAATTTTGCTGGCGTATGTCTCAGGTTTTGGGGGTTTTTTTTTACTATTGTGTACTGCTGATCTTCTGATCACTATTGCTGTTTCAAATATTATACAAAATTAATTTATGAAAATGCAGAGTATTTTTTTTATTGTTGGAAGTTGCCTTAATAGTTTTTCAGATTGAAGCACCGCACAGTAAATCGTCTGCTGGTAAACAGAAAAACAGGAGACACGAAGAAAGCTGATGAGCTTTCTTAGCAGCGGTTTAGGTGCACTGTTCGGTGCTTTCTTTTTTTAAAAAAGAGCTTCCACAAGGTGGCAATCTGAATATGTGCAATGCAGAGGATTAAAGTTTAATTTGTGTGTAAGCAAGTGGATGTCCCAAGTAACTGAGTAAATTGTTTTAGTTGTGTTAGCTCATCGTACGGGTAAGTGGTGTAAAACAAAAAGCCCTTTGTCTTGTGGGTATTTCACAATTTCCTTTTTCATCACTGCCTCTCGAGTGGGGTTTTGTCCTGCAGATTCCATAAAGGGAACATGTTATAAATTTGAATACTGTGAGATGGGAATGTTGCCATTACACGTTAAACTTTTTAAACAACAGCGGATTAAGGCTAAGGTTAAAGCTACCGTTAGTTCAACATTTCTGGTACCTTGGGTGAGTCTTGTGTGCGTTTCCTCAGTTCAGCTCTGCAGCAGATGCTGTCTGCCTTCTGCTTTAACACCAGGCTGAAAAGGGAGGGAGCTGGAGCTCACAAGTGCTATTTCAGGCTCTCAGACGCACTTTGGCAGCGAACAGGGGAATGTGGTAAAATTAATTTGATAGCGAAACTTGCAGACCAGCAATAAAACTGGATGAAATCAGAGTTTTACCTCCTAGAAGTTCAGTGCATAAGCGTGACTGAACTTGGCTCTGTCAAGTGGAGGAAAAGTAATTGAAAGTAATACTTCGTTCTGGGAATTGTAACTTATCCTGGAAATACTTTGCATTTCGGTGGCTTTTTATTGACTACCTGTTCCAGTTAATAAATAAACCTGTCCGATTTCTGCCAAGCGTTATGAATTTAATCCACTTCACCATTTTTTTTGGAATTCCCCAAGCATTTGCAATTAAACTGACTGCTGCTTGCACATATATGCGCTTAATTTTTATCTATAATATCAATGGCAGCGTTTTTTATTTTTATTTTTTCTAGTTTGGGTTACTTGTGTATTAGCCTTGGACACGAAAGGAGGGTGACAGCGCTGAAGCAGAATGCCAGCACGTGTGTGATAGGAGGAGAAGCTCTTTTGTGTCGAGGTTTTGAGCATGGAAAATCTCCGTCATAGGGAAAAAGTCGAGATGTGTGGAATTGAGAGAACGAGGGCAGGTGATGGGCTTCAGACTCAACCGGGAAATGCTGGCCATGGTGGTTTAGAGGGGAGAGCCGATGGCAGGCAGTGGCCAGGAGCCATCAGCCCGCATCTCCTGAGCGGTCAGGCCTCTGTCTGCATTTGGCATGATCTGATTGACACTTAGACTCAAGTAGAGAGTTTTGGCGTGGAGACCTGGATTTGGAGGGTTTACGATGCGATCTGGGATTATGAGTTAATAAAGTGGTCGAACTGGAGCCGAGTAAAAATTGGAACAGCTTATCCCTCCTGCAGTGTAAACAGAGGCTCTGCCCGCAGTGCTGTGAAACGGTAGGAAAACAGGGACTCGAATCAAACCAGGATAAAATATTGTGGTCAATTGTATTATCTGTTTTCTCTTTTTTAGAGGCATTAACGAAGAAGAAGTCGTTCTTAAAACAAACAAGCAAGTTTACTCCCTGCTGTTGCGTGCAACTGCTAACAAAAGCGTGACTCTGCTAGAACGAGTAGAGGTAATCCTAAATTTACTGGAGCAGCTGACTCAGAACAGCGAAATTCAGTGACCGAAACGCCGCAGACCAGCAGAAACAGTGCCTTGCTCCGCGTGGGATCAGTGTGTTTTTTTCCCATGGGATATTCGTATTTATTGAAGGTGAGATCATCACCTGCGTTGTTACATTGTACATCTGGGAAAGAATAGGAATTCCTTTTTATCAGGGTTCGGTTACTGGCGTTTCTTTGTTTGAAAGAGTTCTGGAGATAACTTCACCATTTTTTCATGTTGGAGAAATTAAGGATTTTTCTCTTCCAGGTAACGGCCTTTGCAGTGATAGAATATTTTGCATAAAAATGTAATCTCACAGGTTTGATATTTAATGAAATGTACTTTGGAAGCCAGGCTTTAGCAGAACACTCTAACCAGTAACGCGAACCCCAGTTGCACGGGGACACTTCTGTTGAATCCAGAACGCACTACGTTGATGACACAACTCTGTGCCTTTCTAGCTTCTCTCGCAAATACTGGCCAGCACTGGGATTTCATTTGCCTGAGAAGGTGAATGGTTTTTTGTGTGTTTGAATTGAATTAGTATTATCTTTTTCAGACTTGAAACTGTGAATAAATGAGAGGATATTTTTAAATAAAAATTTATTTATTAAATATAAAGTCACTAATCGATCTCCCTTGTTTTTATTCATGAGCCTCAGCAGACAAGCAAACAGTTTCAATTCTGTTGAGCAATCTGAAAGGCAAGGGGGCTGGAAAAAATCTCAAAAATAAGGCCTCACACATGAGCACAGTCTTGATCTCATCATGCGCGGACTCTGGTTTTTGGAAATATGTATTATTTATTGATAAGATTTTCAAAAATATCTGATGGCTTAATGTTTTTCTATAAATAAATGGGGTTCATTATTGTATAGTGAAAGTATAAACTACACTATTTAAACGGAGGAACAGTTTCTACTGTATGTGGTTTTTTAATCTCTATACTTAGACACAAGCGGTGAATTAACTATTTAAGATGCTTGCTCAGAGGAGGTGATTCTTAATGGTGAGAGAAAGAGAACAATGCCTTTTCTATGGCGTGCTTTCACCCAGAAAACCCCAGTTCATAGAAATTTCTCTCCTGACAATTTAAACGTACTTTTCCCAGTGTATCCTTAGATCTGTCTTTGGAAGAAACCCAATGCTGTGTCAGACTAGAGACTGGTCCTCCTGGGCCTGCAGCAGGTGCCCAAGGGGCTGTTCAGGAGAGGCTCTGCCTGCCCGAGTGCATTTTAGCGGCACTGCACTGCGGGGATCCGCGCTGAAATGGGAAAGGTGCAGGTGGAGTTCTGGAAGGGAGGAGTGGGACGGTGTGGAGGGGCAGGAGGCAGCAGGGTTGTGTAACCTCTTCTCCCTTCTTTGTAAAATACTGCTTGCATTTTGTTATAGGACTTCACACGTCTGCGATCTGCTGAATTACTAATAAGAGTCTCAGGCCCTCGCTGGTTTAAGAATGCCACAGTGGTTGGGTAAAACTGATCCTGTACAGCAGAACATCTCCTGCTTCTGGATTACGCAGGCAGACTTGGTATTGCAAAGCCAGCAGCAAATAACCATAGGCCGATTGTGTAGAATAATGTATGGATCTTCTAATCCCCAGCTGCCATCCAGGAAGGGTGGTTTCAGCTGTAAAAGGGCTCCTGGGACAAAGCCAGGGCAGGTCTTTCCTGGCTGGGAAGGGATAAAAAGCTGTTCAGCTGCTGCAATCCTACACTCCCTTCTCTTTTTCCAGAAGTATTACTAAGTACCACAGTGAGCCACGGTTCAGAGATGGTGTTTTTCATGACAAACACTGAGTACGTCTGACATGATGTCAGTTGAGTCACAGCAACTGTTTGTGTCACCTCCACGTCCCACAGCAACTGCCAGCTCTGCCTCCCTTCGGTTAACCTCTTCTGTTGCAGATCAGGTCTTCTTCTGAGTTACCTTCAGGTGGCAGATGTAACCCAGCCGGATTTCCTGCCAGAGCCCTTTGCCGTCTCATTTTTATATCGTTACATTAAACCTGATAAGTATCTTACTTGGAAATGATGGCTACTGGTCCTTTCTGCTGGAAAGAGGTGGAGACCGGGGCCTGAGCTGATGAGCAAGACAAACACCGAGGTGTACCTTAGGCTAGCGAAAGAATTTGCCGTAGTGGAGTGGATTTTTGACTGAAGAGATGAACAGCACTGTGTTATAATAACACTACCCAAAAAAAAAAAGGGGAAAAGTCAATTGCTGCGTAATCATTCTGTTCCTTCTCTTCTTGGGGCACGTCTACACCGTCCTGCAGCTCCATCTGGTCACCACACCGACTCCAGTGTCCTCCAGGATGCTCCTCTTCAGGGATGAAATATTCCTCCCGCTGTTCAACGTTCTCTTCCAGCAATCAGAATACTCCTGAGACTCATCTCAAGAAACTGAGCTGCTTTAGAAAGCCAGGTGGTTGTTGGATGGTGCCCGGTCTGCTGCAGTCACAGCCCCAGTGTGAAATTACTCCAGTTTACATTAACTGGGTTTGGATTAACTCTGATCCTAGGTACGGAGCATCCTGCCTGATTGGAAATTCAGCTCATACTCAGAATTAAGCTAAAAGAAATGTAAAATGAGGATTTCTCTGTTACTCAGCGAACCTCAGCACTGCACTAACGACATGAATGACTTCCATGAGGATGATAATTGAGTATGTTACGATTTAAATTTTCTATGAATTTCTTAGCATTAGTGCTAAATAGGATTACTGTTTTCTCCTTTCACAGATAAACAACGAAAGCATAACCCACATCCAAAACACCACTCTTAATGTTGATAAGCCAGTTTATTTCTCTATGAATAAATCCTCCTCCTTTACAGAAATAGAAACCAAAACGTAATTTTTTAAGACCCTCTACTGTAAGGACATTTAATGACAACAGCTGACCTGCTATTATCTCCACATAGTGCAACTTCACTGCAAACATTTTTCTATTCCCTTGAGAATCTACAATCATCATTTTCAGATAAATATTTGAAAAGCAGAACAATGAACAAGTAATCTTTACAACAGAAAACACCTCATGGTAAGTGTGCTTTTCTTTTTTAAAAAAAGAAAAAAAAGATGTACCTGTAAAACTGACTCTGCAGAGAAACGTGCAGGGAGAGACCTGAGGTGATACATTGAACTTCTCTCTGATGCACGTTAGCCTCTCACAACTAATTTTCAAGGAATGTCCGCATAAAATATTTACACCACACACATGAGAAATGGGGAAGAGCTAGATGCTTTAAAATACACTGGACAAATTGGAGATTTTTTAGATATTTAGATGCAAGCTTCTCCCACCTGGCCCTGACAAGGACAGTGTTGCATAGTCCTGAAAAATATTTCCTTGCAGGACACCAGGTCTGAAAAGCCTTCTGCAGCCCCATATTCACCTTTAACACACGCTGCGCTGCGCTCCTATTTCGATAAAGAGCAGTTCTGTAGGTGAAGCGCTTTCTGGATCCCAGCGGCGAGGTCTTGGGGAGTCGGAGTCTCGGCCGTGCAGCTCACAGGGATTCCTGCTGCCTCCATGGCTTCAGCAGTGGTCGGGCCGATGGCAGCAAACTGAAATGACATCGTTTAGAGTCACAATGCTGTAGGCAGAGATGTTATCTGAACTAGTTCCTTAGGTACACATCCTTCTTTGCTGACACTGTCAGTCATACTTGCAGGGCTGAGTTTACTAAACCCTACTAACCCTGGCAGGGTGAAGATTTTCAGGATTAAACTCAGTCTATTCATTGAGCTACTTAGAAATGACTTAGGAAAGATGATTATTTCTCTCGCCATTACAAACGTTTAAAGCTCTTAGTCCCACAAAACAGGAAAAGCGAGAGGAATTTCAATGGCTGATTCAGCCAAGAACTACTCACACCTTCACATCACGAAGGGAAAGAAAGTCTGCACCCAGTGGAGGCTGGGTAAATTAGGTGGGGAAAAAATTCTAGGTGAAAACCGCTAGTTTTTAAAAAAAAAAAAGTTCTTGGCTTTATAACAACACTTGTATTTGCTATCTATGTATTTGCTGTAACTTTCTCAGACACACAGAGAAAAGGAAGGTTTGCAATGTGTGTACCGGCTTTCCCATCTCTCATTCGCCCACTCCAAACTTACTCTCACCACTTTTAACGAGAAGATACCTTGATATTGTTGATAAAATCCCCCGAAAGCTTCTGAATGTGCTGGAGGCAAAATTTGACACCAGATGGGCTGAAGAACACGATGCTCGCTGGAATTCCCTGAGCAGAAGCAAGCAGAGGTTGGTACAGATTGCTCCCTCTTCCAGCAGCGTATCAGTGCACCTTCACCTAAATCCCTTCAACTGCCTCCACATGGACGTGAAGTGTTTTTATTGACGAGAAACAGCATTTAAGCCAACAAAAAGAGTTTTCTGTGGTGCAGGCCGTCTGCCAAACCCCCGAACACTGCAATTCAGGTGTGACTTGAACCAAACACGGTGCCGTTCATTGTCTCACCAAGTGCTTGTGGTTTTCTGTCAGCCCTCCATGCGCTAATATCAACCAGTATCATCAGTTAAGGACAACTAAAGGGGATGAGAACTGCGACACCACCTAGGAACACCAGCATACTACCCTGTATCAGTGCCAAAGCCTTTTAGGACCTCTTGAAAAAGAACTGTAAAATCAACAGGTAATTTAACAAGACATTAATGCACAGATTTTAAAAAGAGGTGCAACACGCTCAAGCAGGCTGAGTTTCTGTAAGAAGGAAGCTCTGTATTTTGAATAAAATTAATTCTGGATATCATGTAGGCTCGTCATGATATCATTTAGGCTCGTTTACAATTGCCGTAACGAGTAACCGAGGGACTCGCTCTCTGTCTGAACCTTTTGCTAAAGGATTTTCTTGGTTGTCAACAGGGAAACAACACAGGAAGCTTGTGCAGGATATTCTTCTTTCAGCACAAGTATCATTTACAGACAGCTGAAAAACAGAGTGCATTCTGCTAGGTTTTACTGTATACCTCAAAAATCCTTAAATTACATCAGCTTCCAGTACCTGCTGCGAGAAATAACTGCTCAAAGATTCCTGCAGGTCAGCGTGTTGGGTTGTCTGATAAACGGTGAGGCTTTCCAGAGGTACACCTGGAACGAGGATATACACAATTAAACGGGTTCATTATTTTCTATTATTTCAGTAAAACCTTCTCAACCTACTAATTGCACTGAAGTGTACTAATCTAGGCTAAAAAGACACAGAAAAAAATCTGTGAAGGATTTGCAGGTATTTCTAGAGTTGCAAGATATACCACAGCAGCTGTAATCAGGGGAACTTGAAGCAAGCTGGCAAGTCTGGCAACATTTCTGCGGATAAATCACCTTCCACCTCAGAGGAGAGACCCCAGTGAAGAGCAAGGCAAATAATCCTGCTCACGTCACGCTACAGCTCAGTCCCAGGGCTGCCTGCGGGCAGCAATCCAACCTCACACTTTTTCACTCCAAACCTCTAACTTCTAGCCAAGATAAGAGCAAGTTCAATTTTTACTTATTCAAATTTGGTTCACAAAAGCTTTAGATACAACTTTTCTCACGACTGACTAATTAAAATGAGGCTTCAGGGGAAGTTCAACCTTTTTCTCGGAGTACTGTAGGAAGCACTTCTCTTTTCAGGGCTCCACAGGGAAAAAGAAGAGCCGAGGAGTCACGCTTCTCTCCTGTAAATACACAAATAAGAACTTTAATTAACTTATCTCTTTATTAAAGAGGAAAGGCGGTACATTTAACACATTTTAAGGGTATCAAATGTTGAACACTGCAGTAAACGCCGCACACTTCCTCATGGACACAGCCCTAAGATAACTGAAACCATCTGCAGTGCAACTGCATCCCCAATTCTGAGGACAGAGGCTACTTAGCATCTAAATTAAAAAAAATCCATAACTATAATACGAATGCATTGGATAAAAAGATCTCACACAAGATAAACTGCATTTCTATTCCCCTTGCCGTTCTACAAAGCAAAAGAAGTTCTGTACAAATTATCTCCTCCTCCCCCTCAGAAACACAACCTTCCTCGATTTTATATTATGGAAGTGAATATTGACACTTTGAAAAAAAAAAACAGAGAGCATTTTAATTGAGGAAGAGTTTTGATTTGCGGATAGGAATTTAATCGCAGGCTTGTTTTGCACAGTTTGCCTTTTCTAGAAATAAAACAAATACAGAGAAAAATTGAAGAGGAAATTCTACACAGCTGCACACAACTTTGCGTTCATCTTGCAAAATAAATGAGTTCCTCAACACATTATTTATTACTAATTCCGATATGTTAATACACGTTTAAGAGACAAATATTAGAAAAAACAAATCCTTTTTTTAAGTGCTCCTTTCTTTTCCCAGCACTTAAGCTGAAGTGCGTATCAAAGCACAAAAGGTGAGTAACACAAGAAATATCATTGCAGTGTTTTGATTGAAATAACCTGCTGGTGGTCTGGTATGAAACCACCCTTGGGATACCTCTCTTTCCCTGCTGCTGGCTCTGGATTGAACTTCTCTGCTCTCACCACAACCGCTGCTCCCTGTCCTGCTCCCTCTGGACTGCCAGCTCCCAACTCTGCCGGAGTGTGCAGGGAAAGCAGGGAAACAGCCACGGGATCAAACATCCTCAGAAGTAACAGGGTCCAGGAACCAAGCAGCCCCCAAGGGAGGAGGAAGAGCCACGATGATCCTCAACTGGACTCAGGAAATAACCAAGAAGAGGTTACAATGCAGTAATCCTGCCAGTCACAGGCTCACTGTCGAGGAATTTTTCCACCCCTAGTACTACCCACACTGTCTGTTTTTTGGGGTTTTTTTTGTTGTTTTTTGTTTGTTGGTGTGTTGTTTTTTTTTTACACCTGATCGTAGTTCTTTTTTCATATTCATACAAGAGAAGAGGCAGGTATTTTTCTTGTCTTCCTTCTCAAAAAAAAACCAAAACCCACTCCTGCAAATTGTCAAACCTTAATTCATTACCAAAAGTAGATTTCCCAGCTCTGAAAACCTGTCTTTGTTTTAAAATATCTGTTGAAGAGTAGATGTGGGTTATCCTTCACTCATGGCATTTTTGTGTCGAAAATTTCATTTTTAATTTTCAGAATTTATTATTTAATCTTGTGTTGACAACCATCATTTTTACCATAAAATATTCCATACAGTTTAAATATTTTATTTGCCAATGAATTCCAGAGCACTCTGCCCATAAAAAACAATACTTGCCAGCTCCAATCAATTATTTTTTTTACCTATAAATTTCTGCTACTACACAGACTTTGCTAATCAACACTCTTTCCTGTCTAATGTTATGCCTAACACCCAAAAATAACACGTCAGGGTTCTCGACATCATTTCCACTACTGAAGCACCTAGCAC
>WKFP01014337.1:58788-71220 GCA_011057875.1 Pterocles orientalis
ATCATAGAATGGTTTGGGTTGGAAGGGACCTTAAAGATCATCAAGTTCCAACCCCCCTGCCATGGGCAGGGACACCTCCCACTAGCCCAGGTTGCCCAAAGCCTCATCCAGCCTGGCCTTGAACACCTCCAGGGATGGGGCATCCACAGCTTCTCTGGGCAACCTGTTCCAGTGTCTCACCATCCTCACAGTGAGAAATTTCTTCCTAATGTCTAGTCTAAATTTCCCCTCTTTTAGCTTATACCCATTACTCCTTGTCCTCTCACTACACTCCCTGATGCAGAGTGCCTCCCCATCTCTCCTGTAGCCCCATTCAGGTACTGGAAGGCTGCTATTAAGTCTCCTCGGAGCCTTCTCTTCTCCAGGCTTAACAACCCCAACTCTCTCAGCCTGTCCTCATAGGGGAGGTGCTCCAGCCCTCTGATTAATTTTGTGGCTCTCCTCTCCAACAGGTCCAGGTCTTTTTTATGTTGGGGGCCCCACATCTGAACACGGTACTCCAGGGGGGGTCTCACGAGAGCAGAGGGGGAGAATCACCTCCTTTGACCTGCTGCTAATGCTTCTCTTGATGCAGTCCACCCCTAGTACCACACTGTTTGTTGGTTTTGTTTTGTTTTGTTTTTACACCTGATCATAGTTCTTTTTTCATATTCATACAACAGAAGAGGCAGGTATTTTTCTTGTCTTCCTTCTCAAAAAAAAAAAAAAAAACCTCTCCTGCAAATTGTCAAACCTTAATTCATTACCAAAAGTAGATTTCCCAGCTCTGAAAACCTGTCTTTGTTTTAAAATATCTGTTGAAGAGTAGATGTGGGTTATCCTTCACTCATGGCATTTTTGTGTCGAAAATTTCATTTTTAATTTTCAAAATTTATTATTTAATCTTGTGTTGACAACCATCATTTTTACCACAAAATATTCCATACAGTTTAAATATTTTATTTGCCAATGAATTCCAGAGCACTCTGCCCATAAAAAACAATACTTGCCAGCTCCAATCAATTATTTTTTTTACTTATAAATTTCTGCTACTACACAGACTTTGCTAATCAACACTCTTTCCTGTCTAATGTTATGCCTAACACCCAAAAATAACACGTCAGGGTTCTCGACATCATTTCCACTACTGAAGCACCTAGCACCTTATTCAGCAAAGATTATTTTAGCAGTGAGTTTCAGAGAGCTTATGACATTCTTCACTCGAGTTCTGGAACCCAGGCTGCACAAAAGCCCAGCTTGTTTTTTCACAGCTTGTACCGAGCCATCCGCTCAAAAAAGAATCAGCTCCTAAGCCTAAAAATGTTTCCTATTACTACTGGAAATTTTAACACATTACAGTAAAAAAATATGTGGAAGTAGAATAACTAGACTTGTAAAATTATCCAACAATCCGATAATACATTTAGAAGCAGCATGAAGAGGAACAAAACACAAACCATCATTTTAATTAATCCTTTCTGCAATTTCTTCAAAACTATATATGCAGTATGTACTTCTCTGCTTCAGTGTGCACTTGATTTTATTTATAGGAAATTCTGAAACAATGGAAGGTGCATTAGCTTCATTTACGTAGATTCTAGATACTTACTTGAGCAAATATATTCAGCTAATTTTTCAGCATTTCCAGACTTTTCTCCTTGTGGAGTAAGGCCAATTTCTTCCACTGTCACCAAAAGTAGCAAAGAAAACCAGTGAAATCATAAGAACAATTCAGATTTACTGCTACAGAAACACGGGGATAAACTTGATCCAAGCACACAAATACTTCTTTGAAAAGCAAAAAAACGCCAGCACTTGCAGTAGTAACGTGCTATGAAAAATTCAATTCTGGCTCTAGAAGGACACAGATGAAAGAAGTACAAATGAAGAATTCTGGGGATAGCTAAGCTGTTTTGGAGAGTTTTTAAACGGTGAAAATAGAAAGCAGTGTCTGACTACGCAGAATGGGCTGCAGCTCCTGGCATGGGCTGGTTGCAGCTAGCTTTCCAATGTTCTTGTAGCAAAGGATGGAATCCTACTGGAAAATCTGGTGATTCAGTACTGGAAAATCTTGGTGATTCAGTACTGTTACCAGCTTCCCTGAAAAAAATATGCTTCTTACAGAGCCAATATTCACCTTAATTATTTTTTGGACTAGAAGCAGAAAAACATCAAGATTTTTAAAATCCTCTACTGTTAGTCTTTTCCTCCGTGGGTCACTGCAAGCTAAAGCTACAATGTAATTTTACAATGAGAAAGGCTTTCATAAACTAAAACCTACATTGCATTTTTGTTACGCACATAAAATGTGTATTACATCAGATGAAAACCAGCGTCAAGACAAATAAAGCAGCTGACCCACTGAAGTCAATGAGATGGATACAGCTGCCTTCTGTTAGGCACGTGTCTCACAGGAACACTGAGGGAACGAAGAGCCAGTGCATCAGGCTTTGTACAATCTCAGACAATCATAATTCCCTTCATCCAATTTCATTTCCAAAGTGAATTAAAAAAACCCACATGCCAATTAAGAACAAAGGGGTTTTTTTGTCTTTTTTTGACCACACTGTTTGTTACCATCACATTACAATAAAAGCAATGAAAAACCAGAAACTAGATGCTTAGCTGAACTATGCAGGTATAGTTCTAACGTGTTTTCAAAATTATCCACACTTCTTACCTATATTTTTTCTAAGCATTCTTGAATAGCAGCTAATATTCCAAAAATTGTACTTAACACATAGATTTCTCTAAAATTTCTTTTTTAAAACCCCAGCTTACCTAGAGAAGCTGTAGCTTTTCCTACCACGTATGCTGGTTTGCTATTCCATCTTTGCTTAAGAGATTTGGACCAGGCTGAAAAAGAGTAAATTAAATTGAAGCACGTGGTGACAAAACATGAATGCTAAGTGAGTATTTGGACTTCTGCTTCAGCTACAAATACAGAAAAATAATAACAACTAATACTTCACTACATATTTCAGCAGATCTGGATGTACGAAATGAATTTTTAAGGTATTTCTTTCACTGTGTAAATACCAGTCTACAACATGTTTTTAAAAGCCTATTTTGTGTAAACAGTTCTTCGCTGCTTTTTAATGCATACTCGCTCTGCGCCAGATCACAGGCAGCTTGCAGTGTTCATTTATATTTTGGCATTAAGAGCTTAAAAAAAGCATCAAAACTCACTGGAAAAAAACACCACATAGTCCAAGGGAGATTTAGACACACAAGCTGGTGGTTTAAAACCGAAGGCTTAGGCAAAACCCAAATATAATACAACAAATAAAAGGGTAAAAATCTATAACCGTGCACTACAGTACTCTGTAATGCAACTCTTTCTTATACAAGAAAAAATAGAGAAAATGATTATATTTTAAACATAACACCAAAAATAAGTTATCAGCTCAGAAATAAAGCGTACCAGAGACCCAAACGAAATCACTAGGAAATGGTTTTCCTCCTTCATGCAGTATGTTCTACATTACTGGATCCAGCTACCTGATGCCTGAAATCCCAACGGGTCAAAACCAGATACAGTCTTTTACTGTCTTGTCTGAAACCAGCACAGCATAGGACATTGAGTGCCTTTCTAGTATTCTTGGGGAAAAAAAAAATAGAAACTACAATGGTAAAAAAAAAATAAATCCAAGGAAACTATTCTAAAGAAGCAAAAAGAAAAGGATTTATTCCCTTTGAAAGGAACCCAAGCAGGAACTAAGGACTCATTTTATCGATTAAAATATGTATTTCAGCAGCTCCCAAAATTTCTGATCAAGACTAGGGATGAACTCTAGATAAGAGATTACATTTCACCAAAAATCCTGAAATACAGCCTTCTGCTGTTGAAAATGCTAAAATAAGCTGACAGTGTATTTACTGCTTACTAGGGAGAGCAACCTTACTATACCTTGATTACTACAGCCTAAATATGGAGCAGCTACAGTAATGATACAATTTAAGAGCACATAGAAACATAAAGCCAAAAGTTATCACTTTGGGGAAAACTCAGCCCTCAATCCCTTAAAAGCTCAATTTAGCATGAGGCTTTATGATTCCAAAAAGAACTATGAGATACAGCTCTTTTAAAAAAAAGCATACTCCGAACACCTACTGGTGAGTGAAATAATTTTATAAACTTCATAAAACATTGAAAGAGAAAGGCCAAGGAATAGAAATATTCACTTACCTTCATTTTTACTATTCTCTTTTAAACATATCTTGATGGCTTCTAATGCTCTTGGACTGGTAAACACTAGGCCTTCGTAACATTCTGGATGAGAGAGCTACTCACCAACAGTAAATTTAAGAAGGAAATAAAAAAAAAATAGTAAATAAATTAAAAATTTGAACGGATCAATTCTTTATAATCTTGTGAAGAACAGAACAGCTTCAATAAATATCTGAAACTGAAATTAGTGTCAGTAGCGAGAATATTTGTAAGAGAAATGTATACAAATCTCAAATTCAGAACAAAGCTTGCACAGTTGATACTAATTCTGTGAGTATCTATGGGCCATCAACCTAAATGCAAATATTATCTGAAGGGGTACCACCAAGGAGAAGAATATTATTAAATCAAGGTAAGAGATGGCATCTTGGCAACCATGGCCTAAATCCTGTTGCAAATGAGGCAACCAAAATAATTTGAAACTTACCTTTTCAAATAAGCTTTCAAGAGATAGGAATTCAAATGACAAAACCGGAATCAAAGTTGCTTCAAATCCATATGATCCTAATTCCTATTAAAAAAAAATGTTTACCGTTCTCGAAATAGATTTCAAACAGAATTTTTTTCTTTTTCAAAGAATTCACTAGGTCAGCACAAATATTTCTTTTTACCAAAGTAAAATAGAAATGGCACATGATTTGCTTTTACTAGTGAATCTAGTTTGGTTTTGTTAGTTATTTAGTACTGTAACATAATATTAAACAAACAGCTGTGGGACTGGTGCCTCCTACATAGCTCCAGCACACATCAATATTCATTAATTAAAATGAAATTGGTTTAATTGGTACTTTGCTGAGAGCTTTAACAGTGAATTCAGTATGAATGCCCCATAACTAAAATATTTTTTTCAGCAACAGCAAATTTTCTAGAGTACTTTTTTCTTAACATAATTTCAGACACGCATTCCTCATTTTTATTATTTTTCTTAGAAAATATCACAATTTCACATATGGACTCCTCATTTTGATTAAGCACATTTTTCACTTGAAACAGTTAAATTCATCTACTTGCTGAACACATGATACTATTATTTAACAGTGAACTGACACAATTCTTCACTTTTTTTAAAGTTTACTCACTTTCATGTAGGGATCTGGTTCTGAATCTTTGTCTTTGGGATCCTTCAGCAGCAGAACCTTCATTGTTCACCAAATAACGGCAAAAGAACTCTGAAACACAACAAAGGAATTTATCTAAATTAGATCTAGAGGACTTTCTCCTGTAACACTGACTCAGCTCCAAAGAAACCGGGTTGCTAACAGTTGCACTGCTCTCTACACAATGAGTAAGCAGCTAACTTAACATTCTCTGGGCATGAACATCCACCCTGATAAGCCCAACAACTAACATGCTGTCTTTAGATAATAGTGCTTGAGGGAGAAACTCTAATGGAAGTCATCAAGGAGGGTGCGTTTTAAAGGAGAATATTTTGTAAAAGAAGTAACAACCCAATACAATACAGACATGTTCACAAACACAATAAGCTCCTATCCATAAAAATATTAATTTCCATACTGGTTTCCACCCTATGCTCATCATAACGAGGATGTAAGGGCTTATGTATCAAGTGACGTCATCTGATGCAGTTGGGGTTTCACCCTTTTCATGGGGAAAAATGTGCAGGGAAGTGGTTCAAAAATTTTTCAAAAATACAAACGTATGTATGTATGTATACACACTTTTATACATCTGAATATATAAAATATTAATATGCCTTCCTTAGTGTATGTGTAGTAAACAAAGCAACACTAAAAAAATATATTCTGCCATTAAAATGGAAGATGAGAGGTCTCAGCTCCTTAAAAGTTGACTTTGGTGCTGCATTCAAAGCCTGTTACAACACGTAAGCAAATATACCAAACATCAAAGTAAACAAATGCAATAATACAAACAGGAATCCATCCTCTAACTGCACATTTACCTCAATTATCTGTGTGTTACTTTTCTGATAGATTACATACTAGCAAATTCTCTTTAAAATGAATAATTATGACTATTTAAATATACAGAACATCCTAAATTGTATTCATTTACATGACATGCACTGAAATCCTCAAAACTTCATCAAAGATCAAAAAAAACCCCCAACTGTTCAGGCAAAAATAAAAAGAGAAAAGCCAGCTTTAGACAACAGTGGACAAAACAGGAACTGGAACAAGTAACCAGAGCTCAGTGTCACACATTCATCTATAGCCGGAAGCACTGGGAAATGCAGGTGGTGACAAGGACACCCAAACTCTAATACTGTCTGGAAAGAGCAATTTCCAACAGTATTGTAATAAAACCCCCAGATGAGATGAGAGATTTAATTCAGGTACACCTGGGGAAAGCAGATTTCTAATTAATTACTTTAGGTAGTTAGAAACTAATTAACTTCCCATCCTATGCCTTATTACTGTGTCAAGTAACGAAGAGCAGTAAGAAACGGGTAAACATCCATGCTTAACAAGGTGACTTACAATAATCAAATTAATTATTTTGTTTAGATCCTGCATACAAACAGTGAAACCAAAGCATATAATTACAAAGTCACAAAATATCATGAACTCCTGCAAGATGCAATTACCTAGCTGTCTCCTCTATAAAGAAATCCTACAAGCTGTATTCTGGACTCGGCCATCTGGCTCACTTGTAAGAGAAGCAAGACTGCCCAGCCCTGGCACTCCTAGAAGCCACTGGCTTCTTTTCAATTCTGCCAGAAGGCAGCTGGTTTATCGACTCCAAAAAGGGGCTGCAAGTGTCCAACAGAAGACAAATGTCACCTAGGGAATCTGTAACTTTGTGCGCTCATGAATAACATGGATTTTGATCTGAACTACCCTCTGAGTGCTTTTGGTTTTACTGCTGAAAAAATGACTCTCGGACTGTTCTGTTCTTTCTGTCTGTACAGTTCAGTGAAGAAGATAAAACTCAGTTATGGATTCTTTTTTTTGGGAGAAAAACATCCAGGCAAGTTTTCACAACTTGCTGTAATGATGTGGGGTCCCACTGCACTGGGAATGGTAAGAGAAATACAGTATTTTTACCGGTTTACCTGTGTCCTGGAGATGTTACTAAGGAGTGCCCTACAAATGACTGAAACGCAATTTTCCAAACTGACAACTTTCTGCTATAATGCACTTAGAGTCGAGAACCCTGAAAAACATTCCTATTGACTCAAAGAGCATTATGAGAAAGCACATAAATAAGACATGCAGCATCTTTGGTAATTTTGGATGTATTCTGAGGTAAGAACTTACAACACAAAGATACACTTCAGATCTCTTATATATAAATTGTATCTTATATATTCAATCCAGAGAGGTATGTACAAACTTCCAACCAACCACGAAAAGTTTCTTTTAACAATGAATGGACTCAGCAGAGTCCAGTAGTGCTCAATCTATATCTGGAAAAGAAAATGTGTATGATTAACCTTAATAAGTTTTCCACTGCCAAGTCTTTGTAGGATGATGCTGGCCACCCACTTTTGGCTCACTAAACAAGCACCTTGTTTGCTTGAGCATTAATAACAACCCTGCAAAGACTGCTCTTGAAATGGTAAAAAAATAGCATTTAAAACGCACTATGCTTGCACACAGCTACTAAGAGGACAACAGATTTTCTGTCTTGAGCACACAGATGCAGAGATAAAGAAAAACTTGTATTAGTCTGAGGCTTGGGAGCCATCCAATTAGTTTTGATAACAAACTGCAAGTGCGACTGGAGTGTCTGAGGCATTGCATCATGACTGAAGGCTAAAACCAGTTTTGTGTTATTTCTCTGAGTCTACATTAATTTCAAGTCCATTTTCATTCAGAAGAGGGCAAGTTCTAGGTCACATTGCATATTCAGAATATTGTGCTTACAGGCATAATTGAAATGCTTCCCACTCACAGCATCACACAGTAATATTCAACATCCCTGTGCCTTCAATTGAAATATAAAGCTGATTACAATGCGCATCTCTAGGTCCATGATATTTGAACAGTTAAAATGAACAACACTGTCTCAAATTAAAAAAAACCTTTGCAGATTTTTCATATACAAGATTGTACAAAAAGAACATCTCCCTGGGTCACTTCACTTTCATTTCAAAAGCTGTCCACAAACTAATTGGGAACTATTCTTAACACAGAGGAAATAAGGAAATAAATGGGTCCTTTTGTTTCTTGCTGCTAAGCGACACCAAGAGCTGCAAAATACATTAATTTTTTCTAATACCATTCTGATAATAAGCAACCATAAGGTTTGATTAGATATTAGGAAGAAATGTTTTCCTGTTCGGGGGGTGAGGCAGTGGCCCGGGTTGCCCAGAGAAGCTGTGGATGCCCCATCCCTGGAGGGGTTCAAGGCCAGGCTGGATGAGGCTTTGGGCAACCTGGGCTAGTGGAAGGTGTCCCTGCCCATGGCAGGGGGTGGCACTGGATGGACTTTAAGGTCCCTTATAACCTAAATAATTCTGTGATTCTATGAATTTTCTGTTCCACCATAAACGGAGATAGGCACTGACCCAAGTGTTCCCAGAGCAGACACCGCCCTTAAAAAGTAATAAAAAAAATAAACACAAACATGTTTAATACTTTAAAGGGACGCACAAATTCTAACCTATTTGGATTGTAATTATAAAGCCAAAATTACATCCCAGGCCCTGTGTGTTGCATTTCTTCTGGCTGGTAACAGCAAACACCCAATCCTCTTCTTCAAATGACCTCATTAATGCTTACCTTCCTTCATTAACTAGACCCAGAGACTAAATGGAACACGGTCCACACGGATGAGCTCAAGCATTGATGGCCACTTCTGTACTTCTAGCGCTCAGGATTTTTCAACCCATTTTCCTGACCGATGGCTTTTATAAAGACCGCATTCACATTGTGCTTACTGCACTCTACCTCACTGCCTTTTCTGTTTGTCTGGAATACTCTGTAACTAACTGTGAATTAATTTGTTAAGTAAGCAGTAAGCACCTGATTTTTTTATTTTTTTTTTTATTTTGGCTTTCAGTAATTTGACTCTTGTTCATAGACGCTCAGGACAGACTTCTACACCCCGGTACTGCATTTCAGCCTGTGTTGGGCTGTCTTTTCTTCACAACAGTGCAACTGACAGGTTCAACCAAAGCACACCAGGAACAGAGGGCAGAAGAAACGGGAGGACATCTCTTGCACGGGGCAATCCTTTCCCTGGCCTTCAAACAGTGCTCCAGCAGGGCAGGGACCTACAGCAGCCAACATCCACATTCTCAAGTGTCTTTTGAGCCACAGCAGGGTCCGGGTGACTTTCCCAAAACACTGTATTTCTTTTAAGCAGGTGACAGCAGCAGCACGATGAAGGAATCCTGGGATTTAGCTGCGACGAGAGGGGCGGCCCGGGCCGTGTCACGTCCGTGTCCCCAGCCTCGCTCTCCACAGGTCCCCCAGCCCCGGTTTCTCTCCTCAGGCCTCTCCCCTCGCCCCCCCGCAGTTTAACAAACCCTCTCCCCGCCGACAGTCGCGACATACCCCAACTCCCGCTTGGGACCATCAGCCCGCGCTGCGCTCCCCACACAGGCGCTGCTGACTCGCGGCAAGCCCGCGCTGTCCCGGCCCCGGGGCCCTGCGGGGGATCGCGGCTCGCCCCGGTGAGCGCAGGGCCGCCAGCCGGGCCACCCCGAGCGGGCACCGCGCCTGCCTCTGGCCGCTCCCTCCGCCGCGGCCTTCCGGCTGCCGAGCGCCTGCGCACAGCGCCAGCATGGCCACCCCGGCCAAGCGGCGGGCCCAGCCTCAGCCCACCGCCGCGGAGAGCGGCTCGGAGCCGGAGTCGGGCGAGTCGGACTCTGAGGAGGAAGAGGAGGAGGAGGAGGAGAGGATCGATGAGGTGAGCAGGCGGAGCGCGGCTTCTCCCGCTGCGCGCGGCCTTCAGCGGCGCCTGCCTTCCCCTCACAGGCCCTGAGCAACCCCCTCAGACCGCCATCCCCTTTCCAGAGCCGCCCTCCACAGCCTGCCCCGCCTCTCTTGATCCATTTTAACTCCAAGAATTTGTGGGAGGTGTTGGGGCCAGGGGGTGCCCCCTTGTGAGGGGGTCGGGGCCCAGCGTGGAGCCGGGGGAGGCTGTTGCTGTCGGTAACGCGACAGTGTGTGTGGAAACCGGGGGGGAAAGGGCAGTCAGCCGTGGGGCTGCGTGTTCCTGTGTGGACTGCGGGAAATAATGCTTTCAACACTCAAGATCTGCTTGCATTTTAGTTTTGTGTAAGAAAGGGGGAGGGAGGAGAAGAAAAAAAAACCACCAGACGCCATGGAAATAAAATATTGTGTTTTTAATCGAGATCTTTCTGTATATATCTGCCCCTTGACATGTGTGGAGATGCATCGCTGAGTTGTGAGACACAGCCCTGAGGGAGGAGTTCCCCTCTCTAGGAAAGGAAGAGCCACCCACCGGCTTTGAAGTCTTAAAATCTTCGGATTATCAGGCAGTCTGTCATTTTCACAGGGTTTGAGTCAAAGAACAGGAGTGTCTCTGGGTTTTAACTTTGTAAATGTCAAATGAAATACTTTGCTAACTGGTCTTCACTGGGATTTCGCTTTATCTCCCTTTTTCCTAGGTGAGGTCTTCTCTTATGTTAGAAAATAATAAAAAAAACACCCCTACCTTTTTTAAAAAACTATGTCATGCTAAAACCTGTGGGTTTAATTGTGTTATCAGCCACACAACCGTGATGGAAAAGCGCAGTTATCATTTGGTGGAAACATGTGCCGTGTTAACGCGGTTTGAGCTGACGTGTTTATGAAGTTCTTGACTAGCACTGCCGGCACTTCGTGTCCTGTTCAGGGTTTGTGAACTGATACAAGGTGTTGCGCTAGTGTCTAGTGTGAAATTAAAGCTGAAGTGCTCAGCATTCCTGCATAACGGAGGTAGGACCGTGGATTTTAATGTCGTGTTTGTGGATGAAGTTTCTTGAGTCTTCCCTGAGAGGGGTTTTGAGATGGTTTCTGTACGTCCTGCACTGGTGTGCGCTACTGTGTTTTATTGCAATTGTTTGGGCACTGGATAAAATTTGCGATATAATGCTTATCTTGATTTAGGAGTCCAGCTTTTGAGGATGATGGATCACTATTAAATCTATTTCAGCTTGGAAGTCTTCATATAAAGATACATTGAGCTTCCCTCACTTCTTGTATAACACATCAAGGTGTGCGTTGTTCATATTAAAGAAATGTACTGAACATTTATAACCCTACAAACTTAGAAATTTTTTGAAGTCTTAATGCTTAAATGAGCATTTTTTTTCTCTGTAATTCTCAGCATTTTTATTTTTGCCTCTTACCACTTCAGGTGGAAAAAAAAAAGGAAAATCTCTTCCTTTATGAAGAAATTTTCTTCATAGAAGGGGGCACGTGGTAGTTCTGTCAATCTGAGAACAAAAATATGATTACCAAGTGGGGCTTGACTGGGGAGAAGCAGCTTTGCTCACTGCTGTGCTGTACGTAGCAGCGAATTGTTGCATATAAGAGCTCGCTTTGCAGGCCCTTGCTTTGCTTTGGATGAGAATAAGCACACAGTAGCAAGACAGGACACACCAAAATATATGATGAGTCTTTATTTGCCTTTTTTTTTTTAATAGATGAAGGATGGAGAGTTTGTCAACTCTTACACCAGGCTATTATTTTGGGTAGCGGGAAAGCTATGAAGCAGCACCAGTGTCAGAACATCTAGTGCTCCTGTGGTTTATATCAATTTTATGGCTGTGATTTGCACAGTATTCAGAACCACTGTAAACTGTGTTTTGTTCAGAATTTAGTGGCTTAATCATTCAGTGAGATCCTTGAATTTTAAAGCAGTCAGAAGGTTCCTGGATGCCAGGAGTGAATGCTGTATATACCTAAGATACAATCTGTTTTCTTATATCGGTAGCTTCTCCAGTAAATAATGTGCTCGCAGTTACCTCTGAAGAGCTTCCTTGCTTTATTAGGCCAAAAAAGAATATATGAGCATGTCTCTTGATTATCATTCCCTCCCCCAGCTGGATGTGTATCTGTTTTCTACATTGGAAACAGGCCTTTAAGGCTGTTTTCCCAGTAGACAATAAAGACAATGACCTTGATATGGGATTGGAGAGATTTATGAGTCTTAATTGATGACAAAAGTGAGGCTGAGTTGTTTAGATTGTTCAGAAAGTGGAATTCAAACCAACAATTAAAAGGCAAATTAAATTTGGATGATCTCGAGTGGTGGTTCACAGAAGAATAGGAAGGCAAGGCAAC
>WKFP01014337.1:76887-96689 GCA_011057875.1 Pterocles orientalis
AGGTCACATTGCATATTCAGAATATTGTGCTTACAGGCATAATTGAAATGCTTCCCACTCACAGCATCACACAGTAATATTCAACATCCCTGTGCCTTCAATTGAAATATAAAGCTGATTACAATGTGCATCTCTAGGTCCATGATATTTGAACAGTTAAAATGAACAACACTGTCTCAAATTAAAAAAACCCTTTGCAGATTTTTCATATACAAGATTGTACAAAAAGAACATCTCCCTGGGTCACTTCACTTTCATTTCAAAAGCTGTCCACAAACTAATTGGGAACTATCCTTAACACAGAGGAAATAAGGAAATAAATGGGTCCTTTTGTTTCTTGCTGCTAAGCGACACCAAGAGCTGCAAAATACATTAAATTTTTCTAATACCATTCTGATAATAAGCAACCATAAGGTTTGATTAGATATTAGGAAGAAATGTTTTCCTGTGCGGGGGGTGAGGCAGTGGCCCAGGTTGTCCAGAGAAGCTGTGGATGCCCCATCCCTGGAGGGGTTCAAGGCCAGGCTGGATGAGGCTTTGGGCAACCTGGGCTAGTGGAAGGTGTCCCTGCCCATGGCAGGGGGTGGCACTGGATGGGCTTTAAGGTCCCTTACAACCTAAATAATTCTGTGATTCTTTGAATTTTCTGTTCCACCATAAACGGAGATAGGCACTGACCCAAGTGCTCCCAGAGCAGACACCGCTCTCAAAAAGTAATAAAAAAAATAAACACAGACATGTTTGATACTTTAAAGGGACGCGCAAATTCTAACCTATTTGGATTGTAATTATAAAGCCAAAATTACATCCCAGGCCCTGTGCGTTGCATTTCTTCTGCCTGGTAATAGCAAACACCCAATCCTCTTCTTCAAATGACCTCACTAACACTTACCTTTCTTCATTAACTAGACACAGAGACTTCAATGGAACACGGTCCATACAGATGGGCTCAAGCCACACGGATGGCCACTTCCATACTTCTAGCCCTCAGGATTTTTTAACACATTTTCCCGATCGATGGCTTTTATAAAGACCGCATTCACATTGTGCTTACTGCACTCTGCCTCACTGTCTGTTTGTCTGGAATCCTCTGTAACTAACTGTGAATTAATTTGTTAAGTAAGCAGTAAGCACCTGATTATTTATTTTTTTTTATTTCGGCTTTCAGTAATTTGACTCTTGTTCATAGATGCTCAGGACAGACTTCTACACCCCGGTACTGCATTTCAGCCTGTGTTGGGCTGTCTTTTCTTCACAACAGTGCAACTGACAGGTTCAACCAAAGCACACCAGGAACAGAGGGCAGAAGAAATGGGAGGACATCTCTTGCACGGGGCAATCCTTTCCCTTGCCTTCAAACAGTGCTCCAGCAGGGCAGGGACCTACAGCAGCCAACATCCACATTCTCAAGTGTCTTTTGAGCCACAGCAGGGTCCGGGTGACTTTCCCAAAACACTGTATTTCTTTTAAGCAGGTGACAGCAGCAGCACGATGAAGGAATCCTGGGATTTAGCTGCGAGGAGAGGGGCGGCCCGGGCCGTGTCATGTTAGTGACCCCACCCTCGCTCTCCACAGGTCCCCCAGCCCCGGTTGCTCTCCTCAGGCCTCTCCCCTCGCCCCCCCGCAGTTTAACAAACCCTCTCCCCGCCGACAATCGCGACATACCCCAACTCCCGCCTGGGACCATCAGCCCGCGCTGCGCTCCCCACACAGGCGCTGCTGACCCGCGGCAAGCCCGCGCTGTCCCGGGGCCCTGCGGGGGATCGCGGCTCGCCCCGGTGAGCGCAGGGCCGCCAGCCGGGCCGCCCCGAGCGGGCACCGCGCCTGCCTCTGGCCGCTCCCTCCGCCGCGGCCTTCCGGCTGCCGAGCGCCTGCGCGCAGCGCCAGCATGGCCACCCCGGCCAAGCGGCGGGCCCAGCCTCAGCCCACCGCCGCGGAGAGCGGCTCGGAGCCGGAGTCGGGCGAGTCGGACTCTGAGGAGGAAGAGGAGGAGGAGGAGGAGAGGATCGATGAGGTGAGCAGGCGGAGCGCGGCTTCTCCCGCTGCGCGCGGCCTTCACGCGGCGCCTGCCTTCCCCTCACAGGCCCTGAGCGACCCCCTCAGACCGCCATCCCCTTTCCAGAGCCGCCCTCCACGGCCTGCCCCGCCTCTCTTGATCCATTTTAACTCCAAGAGTTTGTGGGAGGTGTTGGGGCCAGGGGGTGCCCCCTTGTGAGGGGGTCGGGGCCCAGCGTGGAGCCGGGGGAGGCTGTTCCTGTCGGTAACGCGACAGTGTGTGTGGAAACCGGGGGGGAAAGGGCAGTCAGCCGTGGGGCTGCGTGTTCCTGTGTGGGCTGCGGGAAATAATGCTTTCAACACTCAAGATCTGCTTTCATTTTAGTTTTGTGTAAGAAAGGGGGAGGGAGGAGAGGAAAAAAAAAACCACCAGACGCCAGGGAAATAAAATATTGGTTTCTTAATCGAGCTCTTTCTGTATATATCTGCCCCTTGACATGTGTGGAGATGCATCGCTGAGTTGTGAGACACAGCGCTGAGGGAGGAGTTCCCCTCTCTAGGAAAGGAAGAGCCACCCACCGGCTTTGAAGTCTTAAAATCTTCGGATTATCAGGCAATCTGTCATTTTCACAGGGTTTGAGTCAAAGAACAGGAGTGTCTCTGGGTTTTAACTTTGTAAATGTCAAATGAAATACTTTGCTAACTGGTCTTCACTGGGATTTCGCTTTATCTTCCTTTTTCCTAGGTGAGCTCTTCGCTTATGTTAGAAAATAATTAAAAAAACCACCCGTACCTTTTTAAAAAACTATGTCATGCTAAAAACTGTGGGTTTAATTGTGTTATCAGCCATACTACCATGATGGAAAAGCGCAGTTATCGTTGGTGGAAGCATGTGCCGTGTTAACTCGGTTTGAGCTGACGTGTTTATGAAGTTTTTGACTAGCACTGCCGGCACTTCGTGTCCTGTTCAGGGTTTGTGAACTGATACAAGGTGTTGCGCTAGTGTCTAGTGTGAAATTAAAGCTGAAGTGCTCAGCATTCCTGCATAACGGAGGTAGGACCGTGGATTTTAATGTCGTGTTTGTGGATGAAGTTTCTTGAGTCTTCCCTGAGAGGGGTTTTGAGATGGTTTCTGTATGTCCTGCACTGGTGTGTGCTACTCTGTTTTATTTGCAATTGTTTGGGCACTGGATAAAATTTGCGATATAATGCTTATCTTGATTTAGGAGTCCAGCTTTTGAGGATGATGGATTACTATTAAATCTATTTCAGCTTGGAAGTCTTGATATAAAGATACATTGAGCTTCCCTGACTTCTTGTATAACACATCAAGGTGTGCGTTGTTCATATTAAAGAAATGTACTGAACATTTATAACCCTACAAACTTAGAATTTTTTTGAAGTCTTAATGCTTAAATGAGCATTTTTTTTCTCTGTAATTCTCAGCATTTTTATTTTTGCCATATTAGCCTTCGTCTTTGCCTCTTACCACTTCAGGTGGAAAAAAAGGAAAATCTCTTCCTTTATGAAGAAATTTTCTTCATAGAAGGGGGCACGTGGTAGTTCTGTCAATCTGAGAACAAAAATATGATTACCGAGTGGGGCCTGATTGCGGAGAAGCAGCTTTGCTCACTGCTGTGCTGTACGTAGCAGCGAATTGTTGCATATAATTGCAGGCCCTTGCTTTGCTTTGGATGAGAATAAGCACACAGTAGCAAGACAGGACACACCAAAATATATGATGAGTCTTTATTTGCCTTTTTTTTTTAATAGATGAAGGATGGAGAGTTTGTCAACTCTTACACCAGGCTATTATTTTGGGTAGCGGGAAAGCTATGAAGCAGCACCAGTGTCAGAACATCTAGTGCTCCTGTGGTTTATATCAATTTTATGGCTGTGATTTGCACAGTATTCAGAACCACTGTAAACTGTGTTTTGTTCAGAATTTAGTGGCTTAATCATTCAGTGAGATCCTTGAATTTTAAAGCAGTCAGAAGGTTCCTGGATGCCAGGAGTGAATGCTGTATATACCTAAGATACAATCTGTTTTCTTATATCACTAGCTTCTCCAGTAAATAATGTACTCTCAGTTACCTCTAAAGAGCTTCCTTGCTTTATTAGGCCAAAAAAGAATATATGAGCATGTCTCTTGATTATCATTCCCTCCCCCAGCTGGATGTGTATCTGTTTTCTACATTGGAAACAGGCCTTTAAGGCTGTTCTCCCAGTAGACAATAAAGACGATGACCTTGATATGGGATTGGAGAGATTTATGAGTCTTAATTGTTGACAAAAGTGAGGCTGAGTTGTTTAGATTGTTCAGAAAGTGGAATTCAAACCAACAATTAAAAGGCAAATTAAATTTGGATGATCTCGAGTGGTGGTTCACAGAAGAATAGGAAGGCAAGGCAACCTTGGGAAGCAGTACTGTTAATACAAGAATAGCAATAGAAACGTTTGGTAGGTACACAGCATTTGTTCTGGAAGGAGAAGCAGGATTTCCCATTCTGTTTTGCTGTGATGAGGTCTCATCGTGTGCCTGCTGAACAGGCTTCCAGAGTGGGGTTGATGATACCATTAAGATGTAAGGAAATAGCAGAAGTATGGTTTTGTATGTGATTGTTTAAATGCCTGCAGCAATCTTCATCTTTAGCCAAGGCATTACACTGCAATCCTGCAGTTTTAGGAGTATAACTGCCTGGATCAAGCCTCTTTACAGTAAGAGTCTATATGGCTATGGTAAACATAATTGTATGAACCAGATTGCAGGAACAAAACGTTAAAGGTTTGTTCACAACACAGTTTGTGAGTTAGTTTTAAGATGTTACTTTCACAGATACTCTCTAAAAATTGCAGAAGAAATGATGTGTAATAATTGCTAAGATTACTGAAGGGTGGAAGTTAGTTCCATTTCTGATGTTGACCATTACTTGTCTTCAAGTTTCTTATAGTTTCTCGTTGTTTTGATATAGCTTTTTGCCAAGTGTGTTTGATATTCTCTATTTTACTTCTTCATAGGAAGTGAATATTGAATTTGAAGCGCATTCCATCTCAGACAATGACTATAACGGGATAAAGAAACTACTACAACAGGTACCTTGACTTCTTGGTTGATGTATCTATTAATAAATAGTATCTAAGAAGTTATGTAAAGTTATCAGTTCACATTGTCTGTATTGATCCATAGTTTTACTGTGATTCAGGTCATAAAGTTTCAATAATTCCAGCCACAGTGAACATATGTCCCCTAAAGCATGGTTTCAAGAACTTCACCCGATGAACTGCAGGGCTGTTCTTCCACAGTGTGCATAATCTCTCCATCTTCATTGTGTTAGTTGCTGCCCAGAAAACCTGTTCAATGTTAATCAGCTTCCCGGAGTTTGGATTTTTTTGTAAATTACAGCCCTTAACCAACAAACAAGTAATGTGTCTGTTCAATGTGGCAGTTTCCAGTTTTCTTTTGCCTGTTTCTGTTGTAAACCGATGCTCAGCAAGCCTTCAGATCATACCAAACTCCAAAGGATACCAAGTGTGCAAAATGTCAGCTTGTGGAGGGTCGAGGAGCGAGCGCTTCAGGAAGCTCATTTTCAGTCTTTACAGTGTTATGGTGAACAAATTTAGAAAAGCAAACTCACTAAATGGAAATTAAAAATGGAACAAGGTGTTGCATAACAACTTGGAGAAATTACTGACTTTAGTTACTGCTAAGTGGCCCGTGATATATAATCAGGCCTAAAACTTCTTAATACTTGTTTCTTATTTTCCAGTTGTTTCTAAAAGCTCCTGTTAACACTGCTGAATTAACTGATATATTAATACAACAGAATCATATTGGAAGTATTATCAAGGTAAGACAGAATTTATGTTTGTAAATGAAGTACAATACTTTTTATATTGAAATGACAGAACAGACTTTCAGAAGGGTATCCTGGCTTTTTAATTTGTATGCTTTCTCGCTTTTTTGCTTTGAGAACAATTTTGCTAGGGGAGCTGAAATGTTCCATGCCCACTTCCAACCAAAGAAGGAATTTTATTGATTATTTTGGTTGATTTCTTTTTGTGTATGGAAGGCGTTTCACTTTTCTTCTCTGAATTTTGGTGTGGTATGGTAATAATGCTGTAAATGCTGTGGAGGAGTTTGTTACCCTCTCTGTAAGAAATAGGACCTTGTGATTTCCCTACATTCTCAGGATGTAGAGAGGTACAGTTTCTTTTTGTGCAGAGTTCTTTGGGCATAGGAAGGGATCCTGAAATGAGCCCTGACCAGGTTTTGCTATGGCAGTGGAGCATTATGCAGAGGCTCCTGAGTTACTCCTGGCCAAGGAAGCTGTTCAGAACTGTATGGTGCTCAAGATGTCATGGCCACGCTGCTTTCAAATCAAACAAGCTGCCACCACAGCACAATTGTGCTGTTGTACCATGGTGCATATCATTGCTGTACATTCCCTTTTTGTCCTGTGCCAACAGTTTTTCTGCTCAAGTTTAATATGATCCTTATATTACAACTGCATGACCCCCAGTTCTTTCCCCAAGTTTTTCATTGAGGAGTTTTGTTGAGCTTTTTGTTTCACTCTCTGTCAAAGCTCTATTGCTCTATGGTTTTTAAGACTTTGCAGGTTTATTTCCCTACTTTAGAAACTGAAGAAAATTGGTTTTGCTTAAGATATTGCCATCCCTTGTACTGAAATGCTGCTTATTATGTGTGAGCTATCAAATTTTAGTGCCTTTCAGAAGATCTGCTGTAGAAGATCCATGACCTGGCTCTCTGTATAGCTGGCTGTAAGAACAGAGACGTTCAATGATGCGGCACTTTCATAACCGTAACCAGAATTTGTAGGTGGTGTGTTTGTACAGATTACCTAGATGGTTGTCATCTGCTGAGCATTTTCTGGGAGGAAAAACATTTCTTGCTGCAGAGAGTGGAAATAGAATGTCAATATGAGTTGTTGCTTTTTCTTTCATTACATAGCAAGCAGAAGTCCAAGAAGACAGTAGTGACGATGATGATGATGATGATGATGAAGTCTTTGGTTTTATAAGCTGCTTAAACTTAACGGAAAGGAAGGTTGGTATTCCTCATTAATGTCTAGAAATAGTTGAGACTGCGTCCTTTTCAAGCCTAGACAGCTAGATCAGGATTTTGAATTGCACTATGGAGGACTGTGGTCTTAAAAGTTGTACATCATTTAGCTTTCTTTTGGATTTAGTCCTGCTTAACTTGTTGAAGGTCAAATATAAAGGAAAGATTGGAATAGAGAGTTTAAACTAAGTCTAAGGGTAACTGAGCTGTCGGCCTCTTGTCTTTCTTCACTTTCATCTTTTGCAGCTTTTGAGTTTTCCTGTTGAGTGCATTGGTGTTGCAGCTTCTAGCTGCCTTCCTATCAGTTAAGAACCTTGGTTTGCCCTCAGCTTCAGGGTTGGTAAATGATTTCAGAGAAATTGTAGAGTGCTTGAGAGACCACTTAAGGAAATTGCCAGAGGCCTGTAGAATATTCCCTTGGCGTTCACATTCAAGGTTTTCTTGTGTAAATAATTGTTCTATAATGTAAGGAAAATGTACCTTTTGATTCTAGGGTACACAGTGTGCTGAACAAATCAAAGAGCTGATTCTAAGTCGGTGTGAGAAGAGCTGTGAACAGCATGTAGTTGAACAACTGAATAAGCTCCTAAATGACAGTACTAAGCCTGTGGGTCTTCTACTAAGTGAAAGATTCATTAATGTACCACCACAGATTGCTCTGCCCATGCACCAGCAGCTTCAGTAAGTTTGTTTGGGTTTGGTTTTTTGACATGATGTTGAATAGTACGTTTTCTTCATATATTTTTCAGAAATCTTGTGTATATAGAACTGTGTTAAGACAGGGGATACTATAGATATGAGTAAGATAAGAACAGAAGAAAAATATTTTCATCTCATATAAGGTCATGAAAGTTAATTTTTAACATTTTTTTTTGTCTTCAGGCTTCTCGAACTTTAAGATAGAGGAAATAATTTAAGAATATGTGCTGTTCTACTGCAGAAATAGTTGTGTGTATATTATAGTTTGTATTGCAGATTATTTTGGTATTGATCTAGGAAAATTTAGAAATGAGAACTTTTTTATAGCATGATGATAATGAGCAACTTGGATGTTTCTGCTCAGGTGTTAATGTCTGGCTCTGGAATGCAAGAATTGAACTGAGAAACAGTCTTATACGGTGGATGAGTTCTGGCTCATGAAAACCATGTTTTCATTAGTTTCCAGTAAATGAGGGAAGCTAGTTAGGTGCTGGTTGATCTCTGCCAATTCATAGATTTGTATCATAGTAAGTAGATGAATCCACTGAGATACACGTTACATTGTGCTATGTTGAGAACCAGGAAATGATGTTTGATAAGGATGTGTATGTGTAAACGTTTATTTATGTTTAGGAAAGAGTTGACGGAGGCACAAAGAACGAACAAACCTTGTGGAAAGTGCCACTACTACCTTCTTATCAGCAAGACCTTTACAGAAGCCACAAAGAGCAATTCTAAGAGGAGGGAAGGGAGAAATCAGCAAAAGGAGGAATTAATGTTTGCAAATGCAGAAGAAGAATTCTTTTATGAGGTAACGTGATTCTTTTAATTGAAAATATTTGTTTTTCTTTACATATCAGCAAAAAATGTTTCACCTTAAATTCAAGGGGAGCTTTTAAAAAGATATGGTCACATATATTTTAAATCAGCTTTTTTTAGAATAGTATCGAGAGATAACCAAGCAAGTTATTTTTGGGTATAGAACACGACACCTTTTGTATTTAGAGAATCATGGCGAGGTGTGCCATCCATAAGTCCAAATTATTAAATTAATCCTCTGTATTGGCATGAATTTACTAAAATGTTATTTGTGTCAGGTTGCAATCAGCCTGGCTAGAAGACAGTATGGTGTGGACTGACTGTGGCAGCGTTCCTACCCGATAGCGTCTCCAGTGCAATGAGGAAAACTGAAAAATTCAAAGAATATCTGAAATAAGCAGAGACATTAGGGGAAAGATAAGGTGTCACTTTATCTTGAGGCCAGTGTCTTAGCCTCAAGGAATTAACAAACTTCATCTCTTTACTCATATAGCAATGCTGAAGAGATTGAATTGAATGTAAGAATTGTCAGGTGATTGTCAGTTGCAAAGCTCTGCATTCGTGTCATCATTGTTGGTATTATGTGGAAAGCTGATTTATCTGTTTCTGTTTGGATACCTGTTACTTTCCAAAAAATGCTCAGAGTAGAAAACTTTTAAGATCCAAACAAGTAGCTGTCACTTCCCTTTTCTGTCTCTATTCTATTCAAGACAAGTATATTAATAAAAAGTTCTAAAGTACTGAGATGAAATATAGGATATTACTTCCCATTTCCTAAGGCAACCTGTGTACACAACTCTGCTGGTCCCAAGCAGAATCACAAGAGGGGAAGATGCAGGAAATTAAATTCAAAATGTACTTCAAAATGCAAAGAATTTTTCATTGTTTTTAATTTTTTTTCAAAGCTTTAAAAATATTACTCTACAACATTACTGCTTTGTCAAGAGCCCATTATTTTTCATTTCTGGCAGTGCCTACAGGATAAAGTACTTACACACGCATCATATGGTTAATGGCAAAGGTTCCAGTATGTAATCTTTCATGACATTCTCTGTTAGAGGCTATAATATGGCTGTAATTTTATTTCTTGGGAAGAAGAAAAATGTAAGTGGGTGAATTCATTGTTAGCTAGAGGGAATATTGTTGTAGCCTCTACGCAGTAACGAGTTTGGGATTTTCTTTTTGTGTTTCTGCCACAGCAGCTTTGCCAACTGAACTTGAACCCTATGTAAACATGTTATTGAAAAACTGAAGGGGAGAGATCTGTCATGCCCGTGTATCCACGGATGTTATGTTGTAGAAGGCCTATTTTGTTTTTGTCTCTGTTTTGTTATTTTGAGTGGCATTTTAAAGACTTCTTGTGTGCTTTTCTCTAAATTGCAGAAATTTTCAACTCAAGTGGATAGACTCAAACTGAACATGCTTTGCTTTTTAATAGTCTTCCTACTCTTTTTAACAAATTTATTTTAAACATTATGGAGGATATTTGATTCAGTGGGTCTCTGTACTTAATAATGTATGTGTGTTAAATTAGTGTTGGAGCGTATATCCTCCCTGATCACACATAACTTTAATTAGATTGCCATAAAACAGTATTAATTGCTATGAGGCAGACACTTGGAGCTGTATAAAACACAGAGAAGCCTTTTTGCAGTTGTCAGTTCCTTGTGCTTTATTCTGTTCCTTCAAATGTTACTGAGGGAACAGAAGAAAAAGCTCTATTATAACCAGACTTGGAATTGATGAAAGATTTAGGGCTTCCATTGCTCAAATTGTTCATTCTTGAGCAAAGCCACTCAGTTAATTTGATGGTTCTTCCAAAATTAAATTTACAGCCTTGAGACACTGTTAGTAAATCGCAATCCTAAAAGGAGACTGGAACTCAACTTTCACTGCAAAGGGAAGAGGTTAGATAAGTTTTTCTACTTAGGAGTTCAGTTTATACTTCTTTATCTGACTTGTGTGAGAATAAGGAACATTTTTTAGGTAAGTTTTTCTTATCCATCAGGCATTTTGTCTGGGGAAGCTAATAAAAAGACTGTTCTATCTGTATGCAGTATATATCACTGAAACGAAATAATACACATTATGGACACCCATCTATTTGAAGAAGCGTCCTTTATAAATATGCCTTTCAGTGGCTTTAGCCGTCTAGAGACTTTGCAAGAGCTTTTTGAAATTCTGCTCAGGATAGCTTCTAAGGGTCGGCATTTCATAACGTGATAGTATGGAATGAGATGCTGTCTTAAAACCGTTCAAAGTGAGGCACAGTAAGCACAGAAAGAGGGAATTGATTTTATTTTTTTTCTCCCCTCTTGGGTCATTTTTCTGATAACAAACTAGAATGATAGAAATAATTTTAGAATTTAATATTAATTATATAAATTCTGTGAAAAGCAAATAGCTCTAAATGCTTAATAGTAGATTGTCTTGTAGGGTTTTTTGGTGGACCTTTTGAGAGGGAAGAGAATAACTTAATGAGCTTGTTCATAATAGAGTCATTATTTTTACTTTGTTTAGATGATGTATTATCTTCATGCTAATTACAATTTTTAATCCTAATGCATTTATTTCTGTTGTTTAGAAAGCCCTTCTGAAGTTCAACTACTCTGTCCAAGAGGAAAGTGACACCTGTTTGGGCGGCAGATGGTCCTTTGACGATGTACCAATGAAGCCTTTGCGGACTGTTATGATAGTTCCAGCTGATGGAATTAATGTAATTATGGATAAACTCAAAGACTATCTCTCACTCTGAGCTTCCCTATAAACACTTTTTTATAAAGCAGCCATGCAGAACTATGACTTGACAATATTTTCAAAAGATTGCTGTTGAGTTAATGGTTTTGTACAGCTCACATGCTTCCTGTGTACACTTAGAAACCCAGTAGGTACAACTGAAAATATCCATCAAATTAATATTTTAAAATATTGTGTCTTATTATACTTTGGTATCATCATGAAACAGTCAATAAAAACTCAGTCTTACAAGAAAACTTAAAGATCTGCTCAGTATGTTTTTAACGAAAACTAAATCCTATATTTTTGTCAGTAAATAATGCATGCAACTCCTTTTGTTAAGAAAAGTGCTTTTTCTCCGTGTTTCTTCTGTTAAATACATTTATGTCAAATGTTCAAAATAATTACATGGGTTAAGATGGGGATGTATATCGCGTATACTGATTTTATTTAAATTGTCCAACGTATGCTAGTTCAGTCTGAAATCACTGAATAATACATCTTTGTTCAGTGGGAGTCTGGGGAAATTTTTCATTTTCTTTGTTGTCGTTGTTAGTTTTCTGTTCCTCCTTCATGGTTGAAACAGGTGACAAGTGATTGATCACTTCCTGCAGAATATCTTTACTTTCACTAGGAGGAAGATTGCTAAAATAATACTGAGGTACCAGCTCCACGAATCTGGTGAGGAAATAAGAAAAAAACATTATTATGTTTTTAATTGAATTTTGAAATGTTTGAGTAGCGATTTCCAGGCTTGTACGAAAGACACCAGCAACATGCTGATTCATACAGCTACAAAGTTGGTATTTCAACTCAAAACCAAAACTCCCTGCAAGATGTAGTAGTAGTGTGTGCTTTCAGTAGAAGTGCACTTAATGTATTCAGTCTACACTTCACGTGGTTGTCGTTCAGTTCTCAGTGCTGCAGATTGCAATAAATAGTATTTTTTGTGGATTTGAACATATTATTGGTTCAATAAAAGTGTGAAAAAGGCTTCCTTATAAACATTGAAAATAGAAGAGGTGAGGATAGTGAAATGTATGTATATTCTCAGTGTAGAGATTTTTGCAGAAGGAAGATTGTAATCTTTTCTTGAATCCATAAACCGTTCATACGGGGTGATTGAGCTGTCTGGGTTCATAAGACATGTCAAGACAAAAGATTTGCTGGAAAATAGCTTTTCAGGTAACAAAGAAATTTCCAGCTAGATTAATCTACCAATACACTGTTGGGTTAACTCTTCCTTGAATTTTTTCCTGTATATTTTACCTTGTAAGAAACTTTTTGCTACTTGTAAAATGTGTTTTCAACAGATTACGGTTACAGTGGCAGCCATTAACATGTTAGGAAGTACAAAAGGCTGACTTAAATGATGTTTTGTTTTGCATGAAAATAGAAAGGGCAGAAGATCACCCTTCTTCCCTGTTTTAATGGTTCTGAGGTCTAATTCAGTGAGTGTTCTGAATGAAAATGAAGACATCAAGCAAAGCTACACACAGTGACAGAACAATAGTGGCAACAATGGAATAAAATTTATTCCACGTATATTCACTAGTGAATATAAAAAGCGTGTAACACAACAATTTCTTCACCTTTCCAGTGATGCCGCCTCCTCTTGCTTGACTAGGTATGAAGATTGACCTTTCCTCTTATGTCTATTTTACCAATTTTTTTTTTTTTTTAAACCAACAACCCTACTTGGAGTGAATCAGTTATGCTTGGAATGTTTTCTCGACAGAACCAGAAAGATAGCTTTATGACAGAGATAAAGGAAATGGAGAAGATGACTGAAGTTGACTTCTTCAAGTTTTGCTCTCAATGTACACACACATCCTCCCGCTGTCTGTGACTTTATGTTATGCTTTTGTGGTACAGGTATGAGTGAAGAAACAGTTTAATCTTTTGAACTTACAGATTGGGTGATATCTCAGAGACGACTCTGATGGAATTGTCTTCCAATATACTAAACTCATGGAACAGAACCCACTCAGGAATCCTTCTGGTGTTGTAATAGGATGAGAAAGGATGAAGCTGGGCCACTTGTCTGTGTGTTAACATTAGATAGTTACCTGAGCCATCTATATCACGAGCAATCTATAAAAAAATACAGAGAGTTATCGATTACTTAATTGAATGTACAAGATGCATAGATCAGTGTTTGCCTACTATTTTAAAACTATTAATTAAACTTGTATTCAGATTCTTTCTGAGTCTAAACCTCTTCCAAAATTTCAGTGGGAAAGCTGGGACTGGATACTGTGAAATTAGACTTAAAGAACATGTTGGTCTGTATATTTGAAAGGAAATTGCAGCAAATGAGGGCAGGCTTATACCGTATCTGAACTTGGCTTTGGAGGGTCTGTGTGAAAATAGATGTATTCTGAAAGAATTAGAAGACTAAAATGCAATGTGTAGTAGGGCACTTGCAGTAGTGTAGTGGAGGAGTCATTCTTCTATTTAGGTGGAGCATAGTGATGCAAAAGAAAGCATGCTTTGAAGTGGGAATGAATTAATCTCTCTGGTTTATATTTACATCTACAGTTTGAGTACCTCATTTGGCTGAGATGAAGAAAGCTGTATATTATGTGTACTTAAACATATTCAACAAGTCAGTACTGTATTTCCAGAGTATTTTCACAAAAAAACGTCTTCAAAAAGGAAATAATGTCTGGGAGAATATTGTAAGTTGAAGAGGTTTTTGAGGTAAAAGAGTTCTTTGAATGAAAGGCATATTGATAGTTTTTCTCTTGCGGTGAAGTGTGTGGACTTCATACTGTGATAGCTGAACCCAATTGGGAGAAGTTTTTGATACACTGTGGAAAAAATAGCTTTTATCCTTTCTGATGATTAAGAGATTTTGCTACCTAACTTAAGTTCTTGGGAATCATTCTATAGAAGTTAACAATGCCACGTTAACAATGAAACCACAATATTTTTCCTTACGTGCATAAAGTAACCAGATAAGAGTGATTTCTTAATGCTGAGTATATTTTCTTTTGATCCAAAGTCTGGTTCTGAAATGGGAAGTTCGATACGCTTCATAATCTCTACTAGTTCGGCTCTGATCATTTCTGCCATCCTCAGTGCAGAACAGCTTAGAAAATAATCGCGACACCATTTCTCGTTGCTGTAGTCTGTGGAGGAAAAAACAGTATTTTAGCTTAAAGCAAAGTCTTAGTGATAGGTACCATCCACAGAGATACTGCCCAGTAAAATGCTCTTAGACTGGTGCAATAGATTAAAAACATTTTGGAGCAAGTAGCTTGTTAGAGCTGTTCAAAATTATGATGACAAGAGCCACACGGACAGCTTAGGCTCATAGATGTTGCTGATAAACAAGTGGGCAATCCTTGATACCCTTACTTAGTTTTATAGAATTTAACTATATCTTTCAGAATTAAAATATTCAAAATCCCTTACTTTGTATGTGAAAAGTTCAAATAGAATGAAAATTTCAAATAGAATGAGGAGCAACTCTATTTTCAGGTTTTCTGGATTCAGGCTAGAATACGGAACTGAAATCACATCTCTAGTGCTGCTGACGGTCTTGCATGCTGGGGAAGGACAGGTTCTCTTGGATGTCTCTCCAGCGTTCAGTGTGACTAAACCTGAAACAATCCTACTGTCCTGTCCTAGGTTTTTACTTTGTATATGTAAATTTATCACTCCACTGTCTAAGTACTGGACTCAGGCTAAATGAACCTGAGCAGGATGTCTGAGCACAGGAAAATGCTGTGAAGAGCTCCTGTCTGCTGGGCAGTCCTCTGGCTTTTCTGTGGTTTCCTGTCAATGGGAACTTGACTGCTTTCAGTTTTTTCCCTTAAACTTTCCTTTTAATTGACAGCTATCAGAAAAACACCAGAATGGTTGAGGGAATAAACTCTCTCCTCAACTGTTTATGTCGTTCACATCTTAAACCTGGATTTTGTGCTCCTACAGAAGGAACCATCATTCTGGTTTTGTACAATGTCACTTCAAATGACAACTGTAATAACGCTTATGTATCCTTGTTGAATGAGGTACGCTGTCCTAGGTCATTTTCAATTAGTTAATAAACTAAATGTTCATTTGCAATGCCTACTCTCTTAGGTATCTCCCTCCAAATTAGAAATTCTAGAAGGAACCGTTCAAAAAAGGTTAATGAACTAAATGCTAACAATGACTGTTCAGATTTTTGGGGTTTTTTTTCCAAATTGTTTACAGTGTGCTTCATTTTGTCTGGTATGGGCTCACTTACATTGGCTTGTGGAGTTTGCACTGGCTTCCTTGAAGGCGTTGAAGACATTGATAAGAGTAAAGTGATCTCCTGCAGGGTGTGAGAATTTTCGCCAGCAGGTAAGAGCAATCTCTTCTGTTCCAGGAGGTGCGTGTAAGAAGCAATTAGGAGCTTAGAAAAAAAGCAAGCCAGTGGTTATTAAGACATGTAGGTGCATACACAAATAGTAACTCCACTGGTATTTTTTGGTTTTTCCTTTCTCAGTTCCCTTTAATGTTCGATGTTGGGTTGCTGCTGAAGAGCTGAATGTTGCGTTCACTAAGGTTTTATTTGTGTGGATATTCTTTCGATATCTTGTTTAGTTAATTAGTGCTGTAAACTCCAAAGAAGGTGAGGAGCTTTCTCCTAGACTGATGCCAAAAATGTTTTGTAATGACATGATCTAATTTATCCAGAATCCAAGCAAATGGTTTCTTTAATATAGAAAGAAACTAAATCTGTGGTTGAAATTTGTGCCTTCCAGTGCATTTTACTTCTGTTATGGTACTGTGCTACCTAATTGTGTCTTTCGAGATGGTTGAGCTTTTTAAAACTCAAGTGTGCCTATGCTCAAACATTTACATTTGCTGTATGTACTTAAAAGATTTTATCACAAGTTTAGGCTCGCTATTAAAAATCAAGCCAGCTCAGGCATAAACCCAAATTGTTCTATAAGGAGAACAACGAAAGCAGCTTGGTGTTCTGTGGGTTCGTGTCCTTGCTGCCTAAGGCTCCTCACCAGTTTCTGGGCTTAGGAAAGAGAACAATAATGCCATGGCAAAACGTTGGGGCAGAGCACGATAATGCCATGCCAGAACTTTAAGGCGAGGTTAAGCTGTGGCTGTTGAGCAGTAGATAGCAATCAAGTGTTGGTTCTGTGCTAGGTTATGCCATAAAATGAGTAGCATAGTGCTGTGTGGTTTGGAGGCTGCTTTGGAGAGAAGTGAGACAGCTAAATATTGCTGGAGGCAACATCGCTATATAACACTGAGACCCCAAGGAATGGAAGTCTAGCCCTGTCCTACAGTGTCTGGTCAGAATCCTGAGAAGTCATCACCGTTACTTGCTGTTTGAACTTCTGGAGTCACCCTCCTCTCATGCTAAAGTCTTTGATTTTGTGCATCTTTCATGTATTAAGATTTCAATAGCAGCTTTCACAGAATAAATTTTAAATATCTGGGGTTTATGTGTTGGTTTGAAAGCTCTGTCACATCAAATGAAAGAAGTTCTTTAGTTGACAACCTTGTAATATAAATGTTCTTGCTCCAGACTTCATGTGTCCCGTCTTTGGGGCCAGCTGGTTTGTCTCACAGCGCCGTGTAGGAACAGACTGATCCATCAGGACAGAATGCTACGGATACTTAAGGTTATGTTAGTTTTATAAAATATTTGAAGTGGAGAAACAAGATCACAAAGTAATTCTTTGTAGGTCAACAGTTCAATATTGTTTATAATTAGAACTTCCCCTAATTTGCTGCTCCAGTCTGTAACAAATGTACATGAATGTGAGACAAATTTCATGCTGAAGGGATGTTCTGTGTATGCTTTTTGACAAAAGGTTGGAAGCTAATGGGGCAGCTGAAGCATGGAAATGGAGTGGTACTTATGAATTCATTACTCGTGTTTCATTGCATGCTTAAAGTCAAGACTTAAACAGCCAAAGATATTCATTTACTTGAATTAAGCAGGATGTGAACAACAGAAGTTTGCCTTTGGGTTGCCCTTGTGAATAGGCTTTGAAAGCATCTACGTGGATTTGGCAGGTGGCCCAAGTAAGACATTATTTACAAGTACCTGTTACCATGGCCGCAATGGTGAGCATTTCGTCAACACACTCAAATTCGCACGAAGCCAGAATTGACTTTGACAGTTGTGGATCCAGGGGAAATTCTGACATAATTATTCCAAATTCAGAAAGGTTGCCATTGTTATCCAGGGCTGCTAGATAATCGAGGTCTTCCAAAGCCTGCATCAAGCTTTCAGGAGCTAATGTGAAGGAAAGATAATGCAAATTATTGATAATGGCTACATGTAAATGAATGAATTCTCATTATAATATTTCAGTTGTCTATTTCCGGTGTGAAAATGATGGAAATTAGCTTCTGTCATAAAATTCAGTTTTGATCAATGGCTTTTGATCATAAGCTTATTCTGTAAGTCATAGGTGTATCTTCCTCTTTCACGGATGAAGGTGAATGAAATCAACAACGCACAAGATTTGAAGAGAAAGAAAAAAGCTTATACGCATGGACATAAATATGCCTTTTTCATCAGTTCTCATTACATCTCACCAGTTTTAATGGACTGAAAGATGGCATTTGCAGTAGCTCTTCAGAACTTCTTAGCTGGATGGGAGTAAATAAAGAAGGTGTTTAACAAAGACTACTTTCTCATCAGGTATCTTGCTGAATTTCTCCTTTACCATATTTTTTTTCCACTATTTTTCTCTTGTTTTTCTACATCTGAGGCAGTGGAAGACAGAATTAGCTTATGTACACTCTAGCCCTTTGACTATTATTGTCTGCTTTTAATTTTGATAGACAGTTCAGAAGAATGTGAAGTGCTGAAAGAATAGTATAATGAATTCAGACCCTCACAGTTGCAGTGATAAGAAAACATGTCTGAAAGAACAGGATTAAGCAAATCAATACATAAAATCAGAACTTAAGCAGGTCTGTAGGAAATTTACTGTTGATGAAAGTAGGTCCCTTTGGCAAAACAAGCATAGAAGAGCTTTAGGTGCCACCATGGTAGAGAGAGTCAACCTGAGAGCTGAGTACAAGTTGTCAAGTCTACGCTCTGCAAAAAGTAGCTGCTAGAGTGTGAAAGACATTGGTGGAAATCTTGGAACTTTCAAAATGCCTCCACTCTATCCTCTCAGCTCTTTTCAAAGGTAGATTTCTATTCCAGGTCTTATTGTAATCATCAATATCTTTTATGAGCGCCAGTTCATTTAAATTCATAACTGCTCTCCTACCACTGCAGCAACTTTCTCCTTACTCTAACCTAAGGAATTGTTTGATATTTTCTCTCTGTTTTATGGATAACAAGTTAAATTCTAGTCCCACTGAAGTTGGTGGCAAAAATTCCACTACAGCAGGACTTGGCCTCATCCCCAGCAAGACGTATCTAAGCAGTGGGAAAATAATGGCTGCACTGGCAATTTTTCAGGCTTCTGTGGGCTGCTGTCAGTTTGGATATTAATGCTGAAAAAATCACAGAGATGAAAAGCAAAGCAAGCCTGTAAGGAGCTGGTAGGTCATGTTTAGCCGTAATGCCACACTTTAAGCACCCTGTCTTCCTGCAAGAAAATCTTGGGTTGGGGTTTTTACTTTGTGAACTATTAGTTTATTGCCAGCAGTCTGTAATTAACTAGTTGTAATGAAATAAAGAAAAAAGTAAAATAGGAAGCAAGCAAGCGCCTGTTGTTTTTAACCCTTTTCTGTTACTGATGTTGGAAGGGGAAAAAAAAATTATTCGTTTTTTACAGAACTTCTCCACCGTGTAAATCTGTTAGTCTTGTGACTTCACTTAATTTTAAAACACTTACTATTAGTTTTCAGGGAAATTCTCTCAGGGCTCTGTAAATTCCTGTTAAAACTGTGAACCTGATTCGTTTAGAGTTCATATCTCTGCCTGTGCAACGTGAGGGCTTTCTGTCTAGAGAGAACAATTATTATTAGATATGTGAGGTTTAATGGAATAAAAGATGAGCCCTTGCAGAAGGGAAAATACTTGGGAAGTTTAAAGAAATGAAAAGTAACAGCTGATGAAGAGTAAGAGTCAGTGACAGGAAATAGATACCAGTGATGGAAAATACAAGGGGGGTAAAGTGGTCATTTAGACGTAGTAATTACTAGGAAATCACGGAAAGCTCATTTCCAGAAATCAACAAAGTAGTTTGTGCTAGAACTTACCAAATATATGGTTATATGGCAGCCAAATTCAGTCCTCTGATAGCATCAGTAATTTGCATTTTTATACCCTAGAGTTAGTTGCCTTGAGATTTATATGCACAAATTACTTCCCTGTTTTGCTGTGTGTGTTACAAAAAAGAAAAAGACGATTCCTGGGGTTTTATTGTTTTAGAAAGGACAAGATAGTAAAGGTAAATTAAGCAGCTGAAGGAACAGTTTAAAAAAACAGAAACAAAACCCAAAGCAAAACAGAATGGGGCTTTCAGATGCGGGTCTGCATTTGGAGGCACAAAATCAATCA
>WKFP01014337.1:118237-132041 GCA_011057875.1 Pterocles orientalis
GTGGAAGGTTGAGCATCACTATCAGGAAATAAATAATAATAATTTATGAGAATTTAAAGGCTTAAAATATTTATTTGATGGGCAGATTGCTTTAACAGCTATAAAATACTGTGATTTTTATTTTTTTGTCAGCAGTGAATTTAGGGTGTCACTGCTGTCTTCGGGGACTCGGAGGTGGCACTATTTGGAACAGCCAAGCCCATGCAGAGTCCTGGATTATCTGTAACACCTCTGGAGTAACATTTGCCTCGTGCTTTTGGGTACACAGATGGTTGGGAAGTTTGCAGCTGTGTCTATATATGATACGGTGTTATGTATACCTTAACTTCTTTGCAGGAAAAACCTGAAATGATAAAAACTGTTGGCAGTGCCTGGTGTCTTAGATACTGGCACCAAGATATTTATAGGGCATATAAATCCACAGATGTACATTGCCTCTTGATTAAAATCAGAAATATTGGAGTTGGTTAATAACTTACTTGTTCACATGCCAGAAAGATGACGATGTCACCCTTCTCTTTTGTGTGGTGTATCTCGAAGAGCAGTCTCAGTGCAGACAGAAAGTGGTCTTTCTGAACACTGCAAGAGTACACAACCTCGGCGCGGTGTTTGTTTTCCACTCTTATGAAGGGGATGCTGCCGTAATAATTCTGCAGTTCGCTGGACATATGGGGCGCAGTGAGTATTACCAGCCTCAGGTCTGGTCTTGACATCAAGACGTCTTTAAGAAGGCCAAGCAAAGCGTCTGTTGCAACAGTTCTTTCATGCACATCATCCAAGATGATAACGCCATAATGGTTCAGGAGAGGCGTAGACATCATTTCCCTTTGTAGCATATCATCTGTACAGTATCTGCAACATACAAACAGAAAACTCGGCAAAGTTTCTTGGAATATTGACTGTAAGAAATTAATTCAGGGTCTTGGGGACAGCTGGTCCTTTCTGTTCTAACAAGAAAGATAAGAACAGATTTTCTAGACAGCATCATAGTCTCAACTACAAGTTTCAACCTTTCTGTAACTAGCTGGAGACTCAATGTAATTCAATGACACTGAGTGGCACTATGGGTGAAAGGATGCTCTAGGCAGAGGAAATATTCTGCCCTAAAATCATAACTTCTATTGCTTTTCATCTTCCGAACTATCTAAGCATATTGCATGCCATAACCAATTCTGGAGCCAGGAGCTAATACTTATTATTCCTGCTGCTGAAAGTTTTTTAAAAGCATATTGTTTTTTAGCTGCGTTGCTCAGCAGGACTTTACATTTTTGATCCAGGTTTCAAAGCATGAGAGGATAGGATTCATCTCCCTTTCGCATCAGGAGCAGCTGCAGGAAGATGAGTGGCAGGATGAGGGTTACAGAATTATCCGTGCAAGGGAAAGGACACACAAAAGGAAGAGTGGCTGAACTTGATTTTCAGAGTGGTCGGTATCCTCTTCTCCCCTGGAAATCAGTGGCTGGGGAAAAGGCTTGTGGTCTAGATTTTATGGTTTGTGCCTGCCATACTAAGGAACCAGGGAAAATAACTCTCCTAACTTTCAGAGAGCCTTAAAATCTGAAACGCTGTGTTGCTGCTGTCACCTGCCTCTATTTAATACATTAAGTACATTTCTTATCTTTTAAAATCCTTCTAAATGCTTTTTTTTCTCTTGTTACTGAATATACCCTTTTTTAGCCATGATTTTTGATGGCTTTTAAATTCCAGCTTTACTTTGTGGTAGATTATCCCATGTTCTCATGTGGACACTCCTGTGCTGGAAAACAGACAAAGTGGAATGATACAGAGGCAACTGAAGCGCTTAATGAAGTTTTGTGCAGATGGTAACCTTGCCCACTTCAATCTCTGCTACGATTTGGCACAGAGTACCTCCTTCAAGCCTTTTACAGCTTCCTGATTAATCACAAAATCTCCAGTACATGACTTTTAAAATATTTTACGTGACATTATAAAATAGTGGAGTTCTTTTCATATTGTATGCAAAAATATTTTGCAACTATAGTTCCCCCTGCTGCAAACTTTTCCAGTTTCAAAGAACTAAGCTACGTATTAGTTGGAAGGCATTAAAAACCAAACAGCCAAACCTGAGGATAGTTTCTGCTGTACAGCAGCTTTCAAATGGGACGAAATACCCCACTTCGTGGCCAACGTTGACATCCATCTCATCCGCTACGCGCAGTGCCAGCCACACCGCTGTCTGCTTGTGTGCCTGGGCGCATACGACTACGCCGTGTTGATAGTGCACAGAGAGGCAGTACTCAGCACACCACTGGGGAATCTGTAAGTTAATAAGAAAACATGTAATTTGTACTGAACACGTTTTGCAGATAATGCAAAGGCAGTCGACAGTGTGGAAGAACTAAATCAACCTGAGCACCCGCTGCTTCCTCTCTGCCTGTCTACTGATGGATGAGCTCCACCGAACACAGAAATTATCTGCCTTGATAAATGTCAAGACCCTCTTAAGGAGTCAAGAGTTGGAGTGACATGGGCTGGAAGATTTACCTGGGAATTTCTCAACTGGACTCGGGTTGGTTTGAATATATTGTGGAAGGGACAGGATTGACCTCTGGGGAGCCAATTCGTAAGCATCTGCTGGTTGATCCGATAGTGTTAGTGCAGTTGGCAGGGGCTTCTCAGCTGGCTCAGCAGTGAACCTGCCTGTGCTGTGTCATATTCAGGTGTTTGACATGAGAAACATCTCCCAGACTGACAAATGCCACAGTAAGTATGTGTAATTTCAGATTGCTCCGTAAACCAAGATAACTGAAACTGAACTGCTCCAGAAACTTCTGCAGTAGCTCTCTAAAATAAGTCCTAAAATTATTTTACACTTAGCCTTGGCCTCTCTGAAGACAGTGGGAATACACCTGTAATTTCAGTAGGGAAGGATTTTAGCTGGTACATTCTGTAACACATTTGAAAGTATATATTTCGCAGGTTTTCAAGTTGAGATGTGATGTTGTGAGATACAAAGCAAAAAGTTACGGTGCACATACTGGTAGATCCAATAATATTTTATACAGAATTTTTCTAAGGTTATGTGTACATTTGGTTCTGAAATTTAAACTATAGTAGCTATAGGGCTTGATATCTTTACATTTAGTATTTAGTACCAAAAAAAAAGTTGTAGTCTGAGATATTTTGTTAGTTGTTTATGGCACTGTGTCAGACAATCACAGCCTGAGAAGTTTTACTCTTCAGTGCTCAACTTACCCTGAAGCCCAAAAGACGTCATCAGCCAAGTAAAAAATGTAAAGTGTCAATTATTTGTAAATATTTGAAGAAAGTTTAAATATGTGCTTATATATGTATATTTTAAGTCTATATTTAACTGCACTAATCTTTGTTCACTGTCTGTGTTTCGCTTTCCCTCTCTTGCGCTAATACTTCTGATTAGAATAGGTTGCTGCACATCTGTTTTTAACTGAGAACTGCTACAGTCGATACAACCCTGCAGGGGTTCTCTTCAGCACTGGATGTCATTATATCACAGTACCAGACGGTACTCAGCATAGCAGCAGCCCGCTACTAACAGTACCCAGGTACGGGTGTAATGATAAATCTGGATATTGACGTGCCTAGTATACGTAAAGGGCGACAGCAGTCAATAGTAAATTCACTGCAAAAAGATTTTTCTGTCTTAAAATTATATAATATTGGTAACTCTGAAAAGGCACAATGGTAAATGTTCAAAAAATGATAAGAAACATCCCAACTGGGTACGTTGTACTGACCTGGGAGCTCTTGCCGGTCTTAGCATCTCCTGACACGATCACAATTTGATTATGAAGCAAACTTTCCATAAAAGTATGTTTCTCTTTCCATACTGGAAGTTGTTCTCTTTCTTTCATAAGTTTATAGTAACGGGAAGAGTAAGGCAAGCCATCAAAAGGATTAAGCTCTAAATCTTCTCCACATACTAGTATTTCTTCTTCATCACTGTCGCTGCAGTCAAGTAATTCTGAAAAGCCTTGGATCTCTGGAGAAAAGGTTGAAACCTCCATTTTTGTTACATTTCTTATTCCCAGCAAAAACACATTAGTAATGGAAGGAGTCCTTTGTGTGCCCTAAACCTGAGGAAATCCACTTCTGCTTGCATCAGGATTAGTTTCCCAGCTCTTCAGTTTAAAAGTTCAGTCTTGGGGTCTGGCTGCCTTCTTTGTGGTCTCTTTGGTTTAATAACCCAAATGAGCCTTGAGAAAATCTGTTTTTAAAATGTCCAAACTCTTCAAAACAGGAGTGATTAAACCCTAAGATGTTAAACAGAAGCCGAGTTGCTGTTGCACTTCAGTAGCACGTTAAAGCCAGACTGTGAGTACCAGCCGGTGTGTTTGTTCTTCTCTGCTCCTGCTCGGCCAGGCTGGAGAATAACTGGGAAAGAGCACACTGAGCCTGACCTTTATCGCTCCGGGCTGCCGTGAATAGGAGGCTGCGGGGAGGTTATTGTGATTGCAGAGCTGGCTAATCCCGGCTCAATGGGCTTCACCCCTGGGTGCTGCAAAAACAGCGCAGGGGCTGCGAGCCTGCAGCCGACGGGAGGCAACAGCCAGTGTCGGGAACAGCCAGTGGTTTTATTTCGTGTTATTTGCAGTGTTTTAGAAAGTCAGAGTAGTAAAGAGTCTTTGTATATACTCTGTGTATTAACTCTACTTAGAAATCTTGCAGGGCTTTAGCAGCTTTTGCTGCAATTAAAAATCTAAAATAGACTTCATGCATTAAAAAAGGCAGAGAGATGCCAACTCTTATCCTTTCAAGTGGCCGTGAAAGATGTGGGAAGAAAAAAATTACTGACATAAAGTAACTCCAACTCTTAGGACTCAAAAGTAGCGAAACAGAGTTTCTTCATCATGACCAATCTGCACTGTAACACAAATATGAAATAACATTTTTTATTTTAGTTCCAGAGGCAAAGGTCCTGTTGGACAATGGTACTGATAACGGCTTGAAGAACGGAATATGAGCACAATGCTTGTGTGCTTTTCCTCTATCAAGCTTTTTCTGCACTAAGTAATATAATAAAAGTTATTGCCTCTTCTTACAAATTTTTGTTGTTTTATAGCTTTGGACCGTATTGGCTACAACGCTCTTAATGCGTTCACTGGTGACAGCAGCATAGAAACCCAACAAAGAGAAGCAAGAGATAATCTTTTGTTCAGCAGCCTGAATATCTCCATCCAAATGAGATAAGTCTAATTATCTGCTGCTCACAAAACAGGCTGGTTATTGGCACGTAGAGTGGCTGGCAGCAAAGACTGACAGACTGCCCAGTTTGAGGGCCAAAACCAGACGTGATCTTCTGGAGGAGCATCTCTGAAAGGCAGGCGGACGGGGTGAGTTATTGGCATTACAGTACTGCAAAACAGGCTTTGGACCAGCCACCAGTGAGGATACGGCAACCTGGGCTAGTGGAGGGTGTCCCTGCCCATGGCAGGGGTTGGAACTTGATGATCTTTAAGGTCCCTTCCAACCCAAACCATTCTGTGATTCTATGATGCTATGAGAGGATGACCTATCGTGAGAGCCTAACGAGCAAAGCCAAACACAGGGTTAGGAGCGTGACTGAGCATTGCCTTCGCAAATTAAGACATCCAAGGAGTAGCTCTTTGCTATCAACGTGCCTCATTGCTATAGCTCTGCCATGTTCTTCTACCAGGTTCTGGTCTTGCCTCTTTTCATCCTTGATTTTGACCTCATGATGTCCATCTAGTCTCTCCTGGTCCCTGTCACTCCACCTGGTTTTGACCATTTCACTGAGCGTCTCCTGCAGTTGTTCTTTGCTTTGGCTTTGCTGTTTAGGAAGATCTCTTCTTCCCTTTGGAGGGTTGCACCCTTTTCTGGTAGTGCTTCTTGACCACCTCTTCTGAGTGCTGTCATTATAGCAGACTCTTAAGAATTAACAAGATACACTTTTTAACATAATGCAGAAGGATTTAATTAACTCTAATAAATAACAGAAACGCTGCAGATGAGTGCTTTTAGTAAATGAGGGTGTAAGTTGCTTTCAAAGGTGTCAGAACGTTGCTATTGATTTAAATTATGCGTTGTTGTTCAAGTGCTTATGATAATGTGCTGCAGGGACGCAGTAAATGCCGCAGAACATCTCCTGTATCTTTCCTAAAGCCATGTTAATATATAGGTGCTCTTTGCAGCTTTGCTACTAAATCTTTCCGAGGAGGAGGATTTTCTGTGTGTCATTTGGACAGAATTTGGATTTGTAATATCAATGGTATTACAAAGTCCTTTCTTCTCCATTCCAGTTTTTTTTTTCTCCACATTCTGGCAGCAATAGTTTGCAATAGCAATGGGAATTTAAGGGTGTCACTTCTTTTTTTTCCCCAAGAATGTTGTTTAAATATAGGGTTTCAAATTAAATTTACTTTATGATGAAGCAAATGAAGCCTATGAAATATGAATGTGAAATGTATCACATTTTAAAAGGCAAAATTATAGTTTATTCTTGTTAGACGAGAACCAGCACATGCTGTCAAAACCAGTTCCTCTTTCCACCCTGTTTTCCAGCACAAAATCTTTTGATGCCAAATCCCTCCGGCACTCATGTGTGTGTCCACTGGGATGCAGAACTGCAGCTTTGCAGCCGAAGGCAGAGGGGCTGTTCCTAACCTTGAATTACATTTATCCTGAAGGCTTTGCTAATTTTCCCTTTTAACATAAAAAAAAGATACATGCTGGTATATATTTCTATTTGCGTGCCTGGTAGAATGCCTGGTTGCTCCCCTGCACTTGAGACGAGGAGCTGGCATCTGCTTGAACTCTTCCTTAATGAGACCAAATGAGGGTTACGTGGAGCCAATGTGGTTCAGAAGACAGATGGCCTCCAAAAGTAGACATCTTTCTATTTTACCTACTCAGAGAACTTAGTTTATTCCCTGGGACTGGATTACCTTCCTAAACCACCTCTGGTTTCCCATGACCTGAGGCTGATGGCCTCAGCTGTGGGACTCCATGGCCACGAGCGTGCCAGGGCAAGGAGAAGCCCAGGCTGTCCCCTGGACCTGCTGGTCACCATCCCAATGCCGTGGTGTCCTTGTTCCCAAGCCTGCCGAGGGTTGGGTGATAGCTAGATTTTGGCCCACCTTAAATCCTCATTAAAAAGCTTTTCTTTGATAAAATTAGGACAGAAGGCAGGGACAGAGATCTCCTTCTGTATAACAAAAGCCGAACCGATAAGCCCCCTGGACCTGGTTGCAGGGGGAGGCAGCACCAAGCACTAGCAGGACGTGGAGGTGAGAACATCCCCATGATTTATGGAGTCCTCTTCCCAAAAATGACACTTTAATAGTCTCTGCAGGATTTTTTTTTTTTTGCTTGCTTTTTATACGACTATGAATATGGAAAGCTTGGTGCCTGGCCAACAGACAGCAAACAAATGTGGAAAAAAAATCCCTCTTGTTTGAAGACTCTGTTATCTCCTCTGCTGGCCTCCTGACAGCAGCATTTAACCTTGGTTATACTGTAACTATATTACTGTTTATTGAGCAAACTGTAAAACTAAAATAGAGAATTTCCATCGTATAAGAGAGACTGCAGCAGTACAGACGAGTTACACTTCTATTGTGTTTTAATTTCCACTTAGGGTTTTGTTGGCTGGTAAAATATTATAAGTTTTGCATTACTGCTCTTAAAAAGTACTGACAGCCGGTGATAGATTGGTTTAGAACAAAGTGTTTTCAAGTCAGCAAATAAAAAAAATAATCTAGTTTTAACTCACTGATTGCCCAGTATTGAATGAGCTGAAATTGTGCATGTGCAAGCAATATACTTGCTTGGTTTTGAGATTCTTCATTTTCACATTTATGTGACAGCGAAGTGAAAATACGTGAGACACTTCTTGGGTTTTTTGGATTTTTTGGGTTTTTTTCCTGTTTGCTAATTGCAGACTGAAATTGGGATTCACTTAAAAATCACCATGTGATTGTTTTACATATTCAATAATATTGAAAATAATGACAAAAATATCCTATTTTAAAATTCCAATCGGTGGAAATAAATGTAAACAGCTTCAGGATTATTTCTACCAATGGGTTACAGTGAGTTCAGGACTTAGTATTTTAAAAGGAGAAAAAGTAAATTAAATGTACAGATTCGGTATTTGATTAATTGTTCCGTATCCCACCCATCCCGAATCATTAGCAGGCACAATTCTGGTGGTTTTTATTAGTGCTATCAGCATCCTTTTGTAGATAAGGGTACATATGGTTAATTTATGTACAATTTAAGCCTAAGCAGTACTTCTGGAAAAACCACATTGTGTCCGTGTGATGCAGCAGGCGTTCGGTTCCCCTTAGTGCTGCGGTTAACACACCTGCCGAGCAAAGCTGGGGCTGCTGGGGTTTTGCTGAGCCTGCTGAGGATGTTCATTTCTGTGATGGGCGGTGGCAGAGGAAAGGGGCTGGGAGGTTACTGCCAGACCCCTGTGTCCCCAGGTCATCTCGAGTGCAGGATGGCTTGACATAGGCTGAATGCCTCTAACTTCCATAATTAAAAAAAAAAAAAAAACAAACCTTAAACCAAGTTTTTGTTATATATTACAATATTTATCACCATCATTTGCTTAATAAAACCATTGGGTATCTCATTATCTGAAGTATAGCTGTGGTAGGACATTATCCACAAAACTGCCAGCCAGGCATCAGATCTGTTTGTTTACTCTTCGTTTGAATGATGATATGAAAAAAAAAACAAACCCTAGTAGCTATCTGCATCTTTTACAAGTCCTTTTTTCCTGGGCTATTTTAGAGAATGGCTTTAAGTGTTATTTAAACACCAAGATATATTAAGAAGACAGATGATGGGATGCCTAAATGGAAATTTATTCTAATTTATTAGTGGGTTTGTTTTTTTTTTTTAATGTAATGGGATATCTTCATCTGTTTTCTATTCTCTTTCTGTTGTTTAGAAAAAGCAAGACCAGCATTCTCTTTTCAACTCATAAGGATAATATTCATGTGTACTGTAGACTTAACGCTTTCCAGAGCTGGAACAGCAGGAGGAGGAGGGGGGAGAAAGAGAGATAATTCACAGGGAAGAGAATAAAGGGTATTTTGAACTTGGATTTGAAATGAGATGAAGAGGCAGCTAGACAGTGTTAGTACATTTTGTTCCAGATGACAGGAACTACAGACAAGAGGTTTGGGTAGGGGCCAAAATGTCTGATGGGGCAGCAACAAAAACTAGTGATGTAGCCGCGCGGGGAATAGAGAAACATCAGGCTGTGCACTTTATAAACTGATGAAAAATATTCTCTGGAAAGTCTCTTGGAATAAGTTGGGAGCTATGTTTGTGAAAATATTAGTGATCTGGTTATATTTTTCTTTGAGTGAGAAAGCCGAGATATTTTCATGGCCTGGAAAGTGGAGCATCTGGAAGGGATGCTGAGCAGTGACAGAGAAAGGTGGGCGATGTGATGGCCAACGAACAAGGTGAAGCATTTACAGATAGTGGGAAATTGTGGGGTGAGAGATTTACAGGCAGCTGACGAGGGATCAAGTGGAAGGAAACCTTTAATCACCCAACAGCCAGCAGGGTTTGGCAGCTGATGAAAAGGAGCCAGGATTTAACCCAAAGAGTTTGAGAAGGAGTTCTTCAAATTACCTAACGCAAAATCAGAAGATGTGGAAGAGGTTACTGCAGAGAGGAGCAGAGCTGCGGTGTCAGCAGTGTGGCTGAGCAGTTGTTTGGTGAATTCAGGGCTTCAGTTTTCTTTACAGCTTTTGGCAGCAGGCTTGAAACTTTTCGAGTGGTCATTGCTGCTCTGATGGATGATAGAATGAGAAATCTCTTTTCTGTATTCAAACATATTCCAGCCATCTCTTTAGGATTTTATTTCTGTGGCTATTTTTTATATTTGCCCAATAAAATATATTACATAATGTTTTTATGTCACAGGTTTCTGCCTTTCCCTGCACTGAGGTTTGTTACTTTCTCTGTGGGTGTGGGTTTCGAATGCTTTAGATCATGCAGAATGGAAAAAGCATACATAAAGTTAATCTAGTTTATTTCTTAATAGAAAAAGGAAAAGGATTTGTGGCTACTTTGTTGTAAGTAGAAATTTTATTGATTTGTTTGACATTGCAAAAATATTCGGTTATTAGTACTTGTTGACTAACTTTTAAGGAACATATAGCTTCATAACTTATTCAGTGAAGCGTGAGATGTGAAAATGTTGCACATCACAGACGTCTTCTGAGAAACGAATACCGTGCTCCTGCAAAGCACAATGCTGCAAATAAAAACCGAGGCAAAAGGATGAGAACTTTGCCTTTATAAAGGATTGACTTTGCATGATGGGGTTGAATGTTTTGGGGTTTTTTTTGTTGTTTTTTTTTCCCAGTGCTATTTGAACTGAGCTGAAGTTGACATGGCTCTTTCCCTCTGGTCACTGGGAACTGGCAAGGATCAATGTGCTCTCAAATAAAAGTTTATTTTGTTTTGGCATTAGGAGGTTGTTTTTATGTGACACTGCTCTGGCTCGGTGCCTCTCAGCTGTGTTTGGTCACTGTCACTGTTGGGTTTTGTTACAGAGCTGTTGTAGTGCCGTGATCATCAACTCACGACCCAGCAAACCTCATGCCATTGCGTTGGCCACCAATTTGCCTTGATTTTGCCCAAGGTGTTCCAATCTTCCAACCCTAACCAGGTCAGTTGGAGTTTTGTTGCAGACATAAATGGAGTCAGTCTTCATTCTTTGGCTTTTACCCTGCAGCCGTTATTCAAGCCAAGATCCTAGGGAAGCCGATGTGAGATGGCATGGCTATACTCTGCCAAATCGAGTCCTTCTTGTTGTTGTATGTGCCGATAATATTTAGTATGAACGTCTGCTTCCTTACTGATGCAGAACGAAATGTTTGGCCTCTGCATTTAATGGGAATTTTGCCACTGAAATAAATGAAGCCAAATTTTCTTCCAGAAAATGTTGTTAATATATTTGAGATGTGTGTGGTTAAAAGAATTATGGAAATGTAGGTTATTTTCTCAAGGTAGAGTAACCCTTTATGTGGGGTCAAACTTCATTATAGTTTTCAGATGCAAACAAAAAAAAGTAAATGTTAGATAATGAGTGACCTCTTGATCCTGAATTTCTCTTTACCACTGCAGAAGAAAGGAAATGTAATTTTACATGTTGATGAAGAAACATCCCTTGCTTTACTATTTTTTCTTCATTCTCATGTTGCTCTTTCTGCGAAAATTTCACCTTTTATGTCACCTTCACTTTGAAAGTTTCCAGAAAGATAACTTTGACTTTTTCCTTTGATGGTCCTAAAGCAAACTGCAGCGCTAGCAGGGCTGTATGGTCATGGTAATGGAATCTGCTCTCTTTTATAATAATAAATACTTTGATTAAAAAATCTTTATAGCCTCTGAAACAGGAGGCAATTGTAGTATCTTTGCCTTTTGTAGCTGTGTAGAGGCAGTATTTTGGTTTACACATCACAATATTATTGCATGTTGTTTATTTTTAAGAACTACTCATTTTTTTCATGAGCTTTGAGTTAACTTTTGAGTATCCAGATTCACTTACTCATTATTTCTCCCCTTTCATTACGTTTGATGAAACGACAGTGAAGTGAGACAAATGTGATTCAAGTGAAGTGATGGTGGAGAAAAACTTTTCAGAAATCATAGTGCCCAAAGTGCGCTAAAACCGACTTTTTTCCTGTGCTTATTATTAGTCAGTACGTTTAAAGTATAGAAAATTCTGAGACTTTCATTGTCCGTGGATGAGAATGGCAAGATTTTTTCTAGTTCCTTACAGACACAACATTTTTAATAATATGCAAATTCTTGATTAGTGATTAAAATTGTCTTATGCATAGCAGTAGCTGCAGAACAGAATTTTTTATGCCAAAATGTATCCGGTGGACAGAGATTTAGCTAATTCACCTGTTACCTGTTGCCAATGAAGATGGTATTTTCACTTAGAGACAATGAGATTTAAGTGAGAGCAGATCATGAAATGAAAATGGTAGAGGTACGTATATGGCGATAGAAATGCGTTGTGTGCGTGTATAAGATATTCCTTTGTACACAAACAGCTGTAGATATTTTAGGCTAACTTTCAAGAAAAATATTATTTTTTCACTGTTCTAGTGAAACTTTGCTATTACAGACTGCAGAAAAGCCATAGGTGAGAGTGAGAGGGGTGGAATATAGACTTCTGAGAAAGCATTTGTTAAGACTGTTCTGAGCTCCAAAAATAAACTGAGGTAAGATGGGAATTGACAATCATTCAGGAAATGTTTGAATTTTTAAGTTCCTTTGAGTAGGACCTAGTTACCCAGAGAGATTGGCAGCAGAAATGTAACCATAAAACAGGGGTTGGATTACGTGGTCTCCTGCTCTTTCTGGAGGCTTCTTTGGCCAAAGAACAGAGCTGGACGGAGAGCTCAGTTCCTCTAGTACAAGATTGCTCCTTTTCTGGTTTTTAGGATTTCTGAAGGTGGTAGTAAGTCTTGAAGGCTTGTTGTGGTTGCTGATATACCATTTTCCATTGTACGCTTCTGGAACTCTGCCAATTGTAGTTGACAGTGTGTGAAAGTATAATGAAACGAAGCTTAGATGACTTTCCCTTGAATTAGATGCTGCTTCATGGCTTTGCAATGAGAGACAGCTTTTCTTCGGGGAAATGAAACGGTTTTATCGAAAGAGCAGGCACCTACCACGATAGCTCAGATCCTTCTAACAAGAGCAAATTCAGACAGTGTGATCATAGAATCATTCAGGTTGGAAAAGACCTCAAGGATCATCAAGTCCAACTGTCAACCCAACACCACCCAACCCACTAACCCATGTCCCCAAGCACCACATCCACACGTTTCTTGAACACTTCCACGGGTGGTTCAGACTGTATGTTGAAAGGGAATGCGCCCTGAAAAAAAGGGATGTCTTACATAGAGAGGATGTAAAAACTTCAAAACTTGCTTGAAGCATTTGTACCACCTGGGTGGAGAGCATTCAATCCATTAGTTGTGCTGTATGGATGTTGCTGAACCCGGTTACTTTCTGTTTTTTCGTAAATGCAACAGGACTTATGTTGCTAATTGGATTAAAAAAATCCAGTATTCCTTCTGTCTTGCTATAGCTCACAGAAAACACTACTGGCTTCCTCATAGTTGTTTCAAAGTCGTATGTATATCTTCCAATGTATTAAAACATAACCAAAGAGCAATTTAAATTTTTTAAGGTTACTCCATTCACATCCTCTGTAAATGAGAACTTCTTAAGGAAGCCTAGCAATCTTTTTATGGACTTCAGGTAGTATTTATGGTACTGACACCTTCCAGCAGAGTTTTGTTGGGTTTTTTTTCCTTTAATAAAGGAAATTTATGTAAAAATGACATTTTAAAGAGTGAACTGCAAGTGTCGATATCATTGAGCATTGCAGCTCCTTGGGGACATGGGGGTGTTTTCAGAGCTTGGCTCTTTCACCCACTGGCTTTTTGAGAAATACTTTCTTGCCAGCCTGACTGTCAGACATCCTCATAATTTGCAAAATCAAAGGTTTTCCTCATCCTATCATTGGAAATGCATCTGCCCCTCTTCTGCCATTATTATGGGATCTTGCCTGATTTTCTCGTCTCTTTTTACCCTTCACACCAGTTAGTTTTTGTGTGTACCTGTGGTTCTCCAAGCATCTAGGATAGAATCACAGAATCACAGAATCATTAAGGTTGGAAAAGACCTCAAGGATCATCAAGTCCAACCCAACACCACCTAACTCACTAAACCATGTCCCTAAGCACCACATCTACATGTTTCTTGAACACCTCCAAGGATGGTGACT
>WKFP01014337.1:141693-200613 GCA_011057875.1 Pterocles orientalis
CCAGTACCGAACCCTGGGGGACTCCACTAGATACAGGCCTCCAGCTAGACTCCATCCCATTCACCACAACTCTCTGGCTTCTTTTCTCCAGCCAGTTCACAATCCATCTCACTACCCGATCACCCAGATCACACTTCCTCAGTTTAGCCGCAAGGATACTGTGGGAGACGGTGTCGAATGCTTTACTGAAATCGAGATAGACCACATCTACTGCTTTGCCATCATCTACCCACCTGGTAATATCCTCATAAAAGGCTATCAGGTTGGTCAAGCATGACTTCCCTTTGGTGAAGCCATGTTGACTGCTTCTAATGACCTTCTTATCCCTGATATGCCTAGAGAGAGCATCAAGAATAAGTTGTTCCATCACCTTTCCAGGGATGGAGGTGAGGCTGACTGGTCTATAGTTACCCGGGTCCTCCTTCTTGCCCTTTTTGAAGACTGGTGTGACATTTGCTTTTCTCCAGTCCTCAGGCACCTCCCCTGTTTCCCACGACTTGCCAAAGATGATGGAGAGTGGTCTAGCACTTAGCCTGGTATTAAACAATGCCTTAATTTATTTTAAATTATTGTATGTAGGGTGTTATTGTATGTATCCTACTTGGAAAGAGCCATTGAACAAAACCTTAGAGGCAGTTACATTTTTATATAGACACATTTTTTTATAGGAGGCCATGCTGATTGCACAGAAGGAGAGGAATGGTGATCAGTGCCTATAGACTCGTGGGGAATATTTGTGTTTCAATACAACTCTCATTCAATTTTCCCAGCGGGAGGACTGCGTCGAAGGTAATAGTTGACTGTAAACTTTGAGAACAGGGCATAGAAATTATATCAGTTAACTCATCTTAACCACAGCTAGTGTTTGATGATGGCTCTCTGCGTATTGTAGCATGAAATATGCATGGAATAGCATTGAAAACGTATTTTTTTTAATGCATTGTAATTCTTTCCAGTTTGTAAAATGAAATGTTGTAGCGCTGTCAGGTGCTTGCTGTGTTCTGAAATGCCCGTGCTGCCTGGCACAAACTGTACAAACTTAGAGGGTAACTCTATGTCAAAATACAAATTTTGCTCCAGGAAGAAATAACTTTCATGTTTTGATGAAATCTAGTCAATATTTGTTATCTTTCATGATAATGAAAAAAATATCATGGGGTTCTCTCTTTACTTTTTGCTTGTTCCGTTTTCCCCAAGGATGCTTTTCCTGCCGGTCCTTGATGCATCCTTTTAAGCCATGATGTGCACGGGTTGCCAGAACAACAAATGCATTCAGAGAAAAAGATTATTGAAAACTGAAAATGGAAAATGAAATACGGTTTTTAAAAATTCCCTAAATTACATGAACACTTTACAAGAAGAAGTCTTCTGAAACATTTTACTGTATTGAGGAATATCCTAGTATCTCCCTGCGATATCTTAGGTATAGATGACTTTAGAAAAAAAAGCAAAAGACCATATTTCTAGGACATTTTCTAGGACAAAATATTTCTAGCATTCCTTCTACTTCGGGATAGTATCTGCAACGAAACTAACGACCACCAAAACCTTGCACAGAAGCCACGGGAAATTACGGAGCCTGGTTTTCTGCTCATTCTTCTTTATGTGATGCAGGCTTCAAACTAGAGCAGCTTAGGAAGTTTTTAGAGAAACCTGGCCATGGAGAAAGGGGTGCAATTTGGCCAGAGCAGGAAATGGGAGGAAATAAGTCAGGAGGATGCGAATGAGATGAGAAACCTGCTGCCTGGGAAGTGGAAAGTAGGAAAAAGTAGTCTTAGATGTCTTTATATCAGCTAACATCAAGATTGCAAAATTACGTGTTGAAAAATGAAAAATGAAAGTTGTTTTTTTTTTTAAAAAAAAAATACAAGCTATGCTCTGTATTTTTTAGGTAGCCTGCCTTAAAGTATTTTTAAAATGTTTCTGTTCTTTCTCTTAGTTTGATGGTTTACAATAATAGGAAACACTTTGCAATGTTATATTTAAAAATACAGAAAATGGTTCTTGTGCTGATGCTACGTGCCGGAAAGTTGCGTACTCGTAAGTACATCAAAGGATATAAATGTAGATGTGTAAAACTTAGTACAGCATTGAAAAATTATTATTCACTTGTACAGAGACACAATACCTGCATGTTGCTTCAAAGAAAGGAGGGGGGGGAAAAAAAAGGTAATTTAACTAGAAATTTAAAAAGTTAATAAAAGCGGATTATTATTATAATAAACTGAAATGACCAGAAGAAATCAGAACTAAGAAATAAGCTATGCATCTGTTTAATTTTTTGAGCCTTTTAAAAGGCTCTCAGAATATACCACAAAATTAATCTCGCTAGTCTGATAAAAAAAAAAAAAAAAAATATCTAGGAATACTAAAGCTGAGAGATTTAATGGGGGAGAAAGAGGGTAAAGATGCAATTGTCTCTTTGTTTACTGCCTGTTTATTCATTTTCTCTGATGGCATTTTGTACTCGCTGTTCTATGGATTAGCATAACGGCCGGGCGGCCGTGCAGGGAGAGCAGGCTGTGTTCCCTGGGAAGGGGACTCATCCAGATCCGGGTCTCACGATGAGGAGCTAGGAGGCTGAAATATGTGTGTGGAAGGAGAAGGAGATGGAAAGGAAGAGCAGGCATCAGCACGGGCTGCGCAGATCTCTTCCGCAAAGATAAATGGAACACTATATAAAAAAAAAATTTAAAAAAAAAAGAGGATTTGAAGAATGAGATATCTTAATCTTCAAAGGTGATTTAAAAGTTTGCTGAACATAGAGACAGATGAATATATTATTACAGGATTTGAAACCAAATACTACACTGAGCAGCTAGCCCAGACCAGTAACTGTTGAATTTCCCATCCTGGTGTATCCTGTAGTTCTCTGTTTGCTTTACACTGTCCTTAAGAACGCGAAACCCTTCATCTGGTTTTCACGATGGGATTTTACACGACGTCCACATGTCTAATCCTAAAGACACTGATTTGTCATGAAAAAATCACCCAGCCAGCTAATACATCCTGGGGAAAACAATTGCACCAAAAAAAAAAAAAAATCCACGTCACTGGATACATACACCTCAGCTGCTTATTTTAGAAAATTGTTATTATATTTTTCTGCTTAGTGAGAATTTTTTAGTAGTTCACAGCTTGTTCAAATTTATATTTTTTTCCTAGATTGTGCGCTCTCTGTGTCGGAATTGTTAAAGACAGTAGGAGGTGTTCCACTGATGGTGCCCCATTGCCTCCGGGCTCCTGCTGCTCGGCTGCAGAAGCCAGGGATGTCCTCTCGCACCCCACCCACGATGAATGGCTGGACTTTCTTCCTCTAGCAACACCAGGTGTGATACCAGGCACCATGTGCTGATTTTCATGCTCTTCGTCGGCTCAGGAATACACTAACAGCCAGGTACGGGGCTCCTCGAGGGATACAAACCAGTGAGTAAGACCATCCAGATGTTTTAATCTAAAAACTGCTGTGCTGGGACAGGGGACACCCACCCAGTGTCCTTATTGTCATTCTTCTGCATGAAATGTCATTTCATTTCACCTTCTTTCACTACTTATAGTTTCACGTGATGGTTTTCAGTGGTTATCAGCAGCGTTTTGGTACAGCACGATGACTTGCCGTTCTAAAAATGAGCATTCAAGCAAGCCAACTGAGATCATGCCCGTATTTCAAATTTAGGTGCACCCCTCACCCCCCCCATATTAGATATAAAGCTCCTGTTGACGAGAAGCACTTAGTGGTTTAAATACAAAATATCAAAAATACCTAAAAAGCATCATTTTGGTTTACCAAGCCTCGGATAGTCTCGTAGCGGTTCTCCAACCGCTGTTGCAATCAAGATTGCTTTAAGAATTGAAATGCTTTTGTGAAGCGTTTCCTCGTGTTTTATTTTGCTATTCAGCAACAAACCAACCTATGATTTCTTTTGGTTTATTTAGTTTATCCGAAAACACGAGTGCTATATTGCTGCAAAGGGGAACAACGGGGAAAATTAAATTACACTTAGTGAAATGAGATCCGAGTTTCTATCAATGCTTTTATTTTTGCTTAAAGAAACAAAAAGTACAAGCAATGAGGAAACTAACCTATATAGGGTAATAGTTTATTCTCCCTCTATTTCAACTGATATTTGAAATTTATTTTTTTTATTACAGCATAGGTGAAACAACTGTATTCAGCAGTGCTACTGAGAAGGTACAGAAGAGATCAGATGTAATGCTACCACATAGGAAAGAGATTAAATTTATTTTATTTTTTTCCATGTCTTAGGATAACCAAAGTCTATGCCTTAAAATATGCATTTTGATTTGAAAAAAAAAGAAACCCTGGAACAATATTTTAGAAGTTAAATACACAACAGTAGTAAATATGCAAAATACAGTTGATAAGCAGAGCGACGAGGCAAAAGAAAGAAATATAATAGTTGATTCTTAAAATGAAATTCATCGTAATGCTTTTTCAGACTAAACAGGACAGCGATGCAACACATGGTGAGATGCTTCTGGAGTTGAATTTAATCGCCAAAGCATTAAAAAGGTCCTGACACTGGAAAGCCTGATATCTGCGTCAATATGTACTAACCATCTTGTGTTAACTGAGGTTAAAAAATACAGTTTTCTGATATACAGTACTTCTTCGGTAAGAGAGCGCGCCCTAAGCGCCGACGTCCTCTTTCAGCACAGATTTCTCGACGATTTCAAACAGTAATGTGAAAAGTGAAATGACAGTACAGCTGCTAGCACTGAGCCATCCTGTGGTTAAATACATATGTTCCACATCTGTGTGCAGATATCGGGCATTTCACCACGGTCCGGAAGAGATTTTTTTTATTTTTATATTTTTTTAACCCTGACATAGTTATTCAAAAGTTTGTTTTATGAACGACTGAGATTGAGTTGTTTATCCATCTGATTTATCCATGAGTATCAGCACTCCTTAAGGAACAGATCAAAACGAAACATTCTACGTAGGACCGATAGAGCGGAATTCTTCAAGTTCAATGAAATATTACACAAAAAAAAAAAAAAGGCTTCCTTTTTAGGAAAACTCAGCTACGGTAAAAATATCTACTACAGTGCACTGCACTGTAATAAATATTCAACATAAATTAATAATTTACAAGTACCTGAGCAAGTATACAGAGCACCATAGCACAGCACAGCACCAAAGGCAGTAGCTCAGAATTCTTAAAAATAATGCTGTTTTAAACATTAAAAAAAATTCTAAGTATTGTCATAAAAATGAACTCCGGCTGGAGTTTAAAGATAGTGCAAACTTCTGTCTTCACTTTTTAAAACAAAGGTGTTGGGTTTTTCTAGTCATTTCACATCAGCAGTGTTGCCGGACCTGGATACCTGCGGTGGGTGCTTCGGAGCAGGTCTGTGGGAAAGAAAGAAAAGAGCAAATTGTTATTGAAACTTTTTTTTTTCCCCCCTTTTTTTTCAGGTGTTCGTTGCCGCTTGGCCAGTGCGATAAGCTGGTTCAACTCTTTATTTTGGGCGCTTCTCTGTTTTGCACCTGTTCAGGTGCAGCACTCTTTGTTGCTAGAAATGTTAGCAAACTCACTTGATTCTCTTTTTAATTTCGACATTAAGTGCCTCACTAGTGGAATTCCCATAAAAAATTTCGTCTTCCTTGGTGCTCATTCTTTATTCATAGGAAACTGAAGAATATTGGGTCAGAAAATATCATTGACTATGCCCAGTAATATTAAGCATAGTTATTTTGCTTCCAGATTATTTTTTTTCAACACCCTTTTTTTTTTTTTTGAAGTGATGTTCTATTGTGAAATGTGCGAACGGAAAATTGCTTTTCTTGGTGGCCGATCTTCAGAGCATTCAGTTCTCAGCCTCGTTCTGTAGGTGGTCTGGGGAGGAAATTTCTTTCTGCGTGAGCTTTGCTTCTCTCCAAGTTGGTGCTTGTTAACTCCTTTTTTTTGTATTTATTGGGCAGCTTTTGTAAATTTACTGTTAAGAAATATTAGTTGTTTAGCTTAAGTAAGTTTTAAATAGAGCGAATCACTTGGAGTTGTAAGATTGTGTGATTTAATGTGCTATTTACTTTACTTACTTAGCAAGTAGCTCGAATTTGCTGGAGCCTGGGGCCACAAGCCATAAATTTCCACGTAGGTCTATTTTTTCCTTTTCGTAGCTGGCACAGTGGGTTTTGGTTTTTTTTTTAGTGTGAGACCAATATAGATAACACACTGAGGTTGTGGTTATGGCTGTTATGGCTAAGCATTTCTCCTAAATCCAGAATTTTTATTCCTAAATCTGGAATTTTTCCAGTTTCTCATATTCTGATGAAAAACCCACAAACTAGAAGATATGGAGGCTTCAAGGCTACAACCGTCAACAGCAAGGTGCAACTCTTCAAGACAAGAACAATTGGTGACCTGCCCAGAGGTGGAGAAAGAATCCAATGAGGTGTTAGGAGACCCCAGACCCAAAATCATCGTTGGACCAAAAGTTGCGTGACCAGCGCATGAGGGGCAGGTGAACAGTCTGTAAGGGGGTTCATTGCCCCAGAATTTTTGGCTTTGGGGTCCCTCTCTGGAGGCACCCAGCTCAAGATGACCTTGCTGCTGTACCATTTAATTTTTTTTATTATTTTTTTTAACTTTGATGCCTGACACTCTGCTATGGGAAACCTAGGGAATCAGTCTGAGGCTGCATGCTTTTATATAAGAAAATACAAAATAGTTGTTGCAATAGTTACAGCAGAGCATAACACTGCTCAAAGACCTGTCATTGGGCAAAATGCTCTAAATGAAGCCATTTGGATCAGGACTCACCTTACAGGAGTAACGTGAGGCAGAGCTTTCGCGTGTCCAGGCACTGCGGTATAGCGCGCTTTGGTCAGAGGGTCTGCGGGGAGAGGCTTCCGAGGAGGGTTGGGTTTGTGGTTTTCCTGTTGGAAAACATAAGCTCGTGTTAGTCTTTGGAATTGACTTAACATAGCAACAACGGAGATACATTGAAGATAAGTTTGGAGTAGTTGTGACCAGATACATTTAAATGAGTAAGCCATAAGTTATTTTTAATAAATAGGCACTTATAATTTAAAACAAGAGTTTAATACTATATTTTAATGATTTTGTTTCTTTTGATTCTTTATACTGGAGTTAACGATCAATTGGTGGTAAATGCAAACAACATAGACCGAATACATACCATTGTAAAAGTAGCTATATGGAAAGATGGAAATACTCGAAATGACTTTAAAATGCAAATTCAGATGACCACAAAAACAAACTGCTCAAGTCCAGTTTGAATCGGTAGCATCTGTGGAATTTATTTATTTTTTTTTGAGAGATGCTGCTGTGCTTTCGTTCAGTGGAATTAAATGATTCATTAATAAAGAACAGAAGTCATCTGCTGTCAGGCATGAGCTAATGTCTCTTCTGTGTGGTCCCTGGAACACTGCAGACATGGTAATATGGCTGTTTGTGGTCTTGATTATGAAGAACTGGGATGGATTAAGTGACTTGCTCAGGGCACACAAAAACTCTCCAATATATCCAAAAAATCAGTTCAGATCCTACTATTTGAACTGCACAGTCATGCTTTTTCTAGATATTTTTTACTCTTTACTATTAGTTTGCCATAATATATATAAGTAAATACAAATTTATGTTGCTTCTGTAATAATTTTTTCAAAGTCATGATGTTTATTACACGGGAGAGCATATGCATTATCACCTCCAGTGTTGCAACAAAAAGTTGCAACAAAAATACAAACCCATCAGCACTCTAAAGACAGCAAATAACAAATGGATCTGTGAACACCACAAAGCCTTTATTCCCTTGACGGCCTTCCCAGAAGTGGCCTTTTCCCTCAAGTACTTTATACATGATTAATCCCATGAATTAGTCTGATCACATGAGTATTCAGCTCTTTGCTTGATCGGTCCCTAATATGTTCTTGCATTATTTGTGTTTTACTCTTCCATTGGCAGAGCGCTTGGGTCCTGTAACAGGGAAGAGGAACCCACCCATGCTCAGCAGCCTAGAGAAACAAAGGGCTGAAGAGCTGGTAAGGAGGGATGAACAAAAGGAGAGGAGAATGGTCCTTGATTTTTTTGTGTGTGTGTGTTTATTAGCTGTGTCCTGTGTCTGATCACCACCTCCAACACCTGATAGGAGGGAATGATCAACTTTCTGAGCAGCTCAGTACTAATGGGACCCCTTCGGTGATATTTTTCCCCCTTTTTTTGCAGAGGAATGGCTAATCCATATGTGCTGGTCTAGAACAGTTCTTCAGCTGTGGAGTGAGCATCTTCTCATGGTGGAGCATTAAGATAATCTTGGATGCCTAAGCCAAACCAATTCTTATTCCAGAAGAAACATCCATGTGAGGAAGTACGTTGAAACAGCAATCATACTATAAACATAACTCTGATGGGTGAAGAAGCCAAATACCTGATTTCTTTTTTTTTTTCCCCCTCAGAGCTTGTAAAAATATCATCCTTGAATCACTATCCTTAAGGAGGAAGCAGCAAAGTGGCTTGATGGAAAATCTAATGTGGCAAGCTGGTAAGAAGGGGTAAAAGAAATAAATAAATTAAAGAAAAGTGAGGGAATTCACATAAAAATGGAGGTGGAGAATATGTAAGGGCTGAGATGAAGCAAAATGCAGGAGCGCTGCCTAGAAAGGAGACACCAGCACTGGAAAATGCCACCGGCAAAACGTCCACCTGTAGAAGCAGAGGAAAAACATATCTGAAGAAATAAATCCCTTCCCCCAAACAGAGTTCAGGATGGTCTTTTATATTCCTTATGTGCCTCAGGAGAATCTAAACAGGGCTTTGTATGTTAACATGTGCAGAAACCTGCTGTAGCCTTTGATGTCCTGGCGAGTCCCTAGCACAGCTCAAAGTACCGCCACGGCTCTGCTTCCCTGCTTCAGCTCTCTCGCCTTTCTCCCAGCCCATTATTTTTCCCCTACAGAGCTTCAGCTCTTCAATACAAGTTTATGGATGTTGTTTATATCAACAACTTAGCACTTAACGCAGCCAGTCTCTCTCTGTGTGGTGTTTTAAATATTGTCAGGATGGCGTTTTGCAGCTCTGCCAGGAAGAAAACCATCGCTCTCATCCCAAGCAGCTACAGAGACAGCAGGTGCACGAAGCTTTGATTTTTTTCACCGATATATTTTTACGTAAGCGACCGGAAGAATTTTCGTGCCTGAAATGCACTGGGTGAGAAGGGGTGTCTTCATCAATTTATTTACATGGGAATTTAATTTGTGTTCGCCCTCTGCGTCTAAAGCCGCTCTGAGGAGAGGCATTAGCATGGAAAACTGTGGCAGGGTGAGCAGGAGGTGAGCCCAGCTCGGTTTTACTCTGGGAAAAGTGAAAACACCAAGCTATATTGCCTGTAATAAGGGTGACCTGTAAATTAGGAGATCTGTTTTGGTGATAAGGTGATGACAGTACCAGAAGCAGCAACAAAGTCACAACATCAAGTAGAAGAGATCAAACGGGAAAGCGAGGACGGAACCCATGGTTAGTATAAACCTGCACCCTTCCCTTGGTGGCAGTGATGCTGTGCTCATTTATACTGACCGGGAATCTGGCCCGTAAATAAAGTACTTTTGCATTTGAAAGAAGAAAAAGCTGTTTATCGGTCAAAAGGTTGTTAAATATTAAAATTGGCAACAAGTCATTTGCTGAGCGTTTTGTGTTTGGGATTTTTTTTTTTTTACTATTTTACTTACATCTGAAAGGAAATTATATAGGAAAATAATAATCTATTCGTTGCTGTCTCAACTAGAGGGGAAAAGAGTTGTCTTGGAGTCTACTCAGTACGTTGTGCCGTAGCTCTCCACTGCTCGAAGCCCAGAGGCGGGGGGAAAGGAGTCGGGCTTAACTCTGCCTCGCAGAAGGGAGAAGCAGAAGGAGGCAGCTGCGAAGCCACAGAAGCAGCAAACGGTTTCAGAGACTCTCCTTCAGCACTATGCTGAGCATCTGGATGGTATTATGAACGTAGGAATGATTTTTAAAGTGCTTCCCCTTGGTGACCTGATGGATGCGCTTCCAAGAGAGTGCTGAAGCCGTACGTTCAGTAGGATCTCCGCAAACCCGACCAAAACTTCTTCCAAGCGTTGAGGGAGTAAAATTGTTGACTTCAGAAGTAAAGATTTTCTTCCCCTACAGTGTTTTCTGTGTCCCTAGGGTATAAAAAGTAACTATTTCTGACAGTCTCGAATGGAGGTTATGGAAATAATTCTGCAGGAGGCCACTCTTGCTGATGCACTGGGCTGCCTTGAGTTGATGTTTGTCCTGCTTCTGCTTTACGCAGCAGCGGAAAATTGAAACCAGCAATATTTATCTTCACGGAGTAACTGTCACAATTAATTTGAGCTGCCAGACTGAAAAGCTCTTTGGCAGTTTCGGACCTGTCAGGCTTTGGTATACGATAGCACTAGAGGTCTGGTGTTCTACCTTGCGTTGAGGTGGGATTTGAAGGGGAGGGCACTTAGGGACGTGAATCGTGCTGCTTGGATGTGCCGTGACAGGCTGGGGCAGATATAGGTGCACCATCAGAATGAGGAATGGTTACTTCTTCTTGGAAAGCCCTGTCTCCATCTGTCTTTTTCTAGCAGGAGAGAGTGTTAGCTTAGAAGTTGCTAGACAAGAAGAAATAGAAGATATTTCTTTTTCTTTTTTTTATGGAACCATTTGATTAAGAAGCAAAAAAGTACTTGCACTTGAAATCTTAACTTTGACTGCTGTGAAATATCCAGAATGTTTTAAGAAATGCAAGAAAAGAAACCACAAAGCTAAAGACAAAAAGCAACACAACCCAATACTACTTCAGATTTCCTATAAACTTGATTTTAGAAAGAATCAGTATTTTCCGTTCCTCTGAAAAGGAAAATAAATGATGGAAAAGGGAAGAAGACAAAGCTGAAATGCTTTGAAAGCAATTAATTGATAAACTGGCCACACTTGTAAAAGTTGGTCTAACCTAAGTGATTCAATGTTCAGACTTAGACAAAATTAAAACTGTCATAATACGTAAGCACGCTGCCAGGACAGCTCAGCAATGTCTCATCCCTTGTTTTTTTCCAACCACTTTTCTACGCACTGCAAGTCAACTCTTTCTTGTAGCCACACCCTCGTATAAATCACAGGGACAGCGGCTCAGAGCAGCTCACAAGGTTGCTGCAGAAGAAGGTGCCTTGGACATCCTCGCTGGGCTCAGACAGACACAGCTATTTGAGTGTGGATTTGCAGCGTGTGCATCCCAATCAACGTGGTACTCGTTTAAGATAGTGACAACGACATTCACTTCGTTTTAATCTTGTCCTATATCCAGAATGTCTACACAACAGAAATAGCTGGATGCTCGATTCCTTTGAGCACAAATGCAACCAAAAGAGAGAAGCCAATGACAAGAAAAGGGACAAATTAATATAGAGACAGACGCCTTCATCTACCTTGAATATCGCCTTGAGATGCATCTTATTACAAAGGAAAAAAAAAGGGTTACCAGCTCGATTTAAAGATGGCAATGGAAGGTATGTCTACATGAAATATTACAAGTCTGCTTTTCAGATCTGTGCTCTGGGGGAAAAAAAATGCAACTCGTACATCCCTTGGCAGAACAGAAGCACATCAAGCTAATAGACCTTCTGCTCTTGCCCAAGGTATCTGCAACTTGACTTCCTAAATTATATCACTGTATTTGGCTCCTTGCTGACAAACCATACAGTTTCCTCTCCGGTTGGGCAGCTGGCAAGAGGAGACTCTGCTTGTCTGTGATGTGGAGCTTGTTTATTCTGTTGTGTCTTTTGAGGAGTGAAGAGAGAGTTCAGGATTCTAAATTTTAGGATTTTTAGCCTCAGTTGGCATAAACCACTCTATCTACACCGCATTTCTAAACTTGTACAAAGTATAAAGGGAATACTGGGGAGAAAGGCCAATATGAAAGATGTGGATACTCACATACTAAATATTAAATAAAAAAGAAGCTTAAAGAAAAGTTAGTGGTTACCTGGGTGAACCTCAGCGAAGGGTTGGCTGGCAAGGGTCTTTCAGGCACAGCTTGGTGGCACGGCGGCTGGGGAAGGGGTGGTAGGACTCGTTGAGGTGTTTTGAATTGTGGCAAATCCTGCGTCTTCACAGGGTTACTGATGTCAATGATCTGATACGGCAGCGGTCTTCTCGGAGCATCTCTCTGTAAAAACAACCCCAGCCAAAAGTTATAAATGGAAAGAGTTGGTATAAGCATTGCTATTTTAAAATCTCTGTTCTTCACTTGCTTTTCTCTTCTACTCTGCTTTCATCTACCTTCAACACTTCTGCAACCAGAAAGGTTCTTCTGCAACAAGCTTTCAGCATCCTATTCAAGCACTAATTCTTCACCATTCATAGAATCACAGGATGGTTTGGGTTGGAAGGGACCTTAAAGCCCATCCCGTCCCACCCCCCGCCATGGGCAGGGACACCTCCCACTAGCCCAGGTTGCCCAAAGCCTCATCCAGCCTGGCCTTGAACCCCTCCAGGGATGGGGCATCCACAGCTTCTCTGGGCAACCTGGGCCACTGCCTCACCCCCCGCACAGGGAAACATTTCTTCCCAATATCTCATCTCCATCTCCCCTCTTTCAGCTTAAACCCATTCCCCCTCATCCTATCCCTCCACCCCCTGATCAAGAGCCCCCCATCTCTCCTGTAGCCCCCTTTAAGTACTGGAAGGCTGCTATAAGGTCTTCCAGATCATGTAGTGTTCTGGTCTAAGCCGGATGGCTCTATCCTGGAGACAAAACAATTTTTTTTCTGCACTTGACATCTCCACCTGTCTAAATCTTGGAAGCCATAAATACGTTTTGAAGACTACATCCTCTCCCATTTCACATATTGTTAGTTCTACATGATACTAAGATCATGTTATAATTGTGTTATAATAAATTACTTAAATGACATCCAAAATATATAGGGTTTTTTTCCTCTTTTTTCCCAGAAAAAAAAAAAAACAAACCCTCTTTAGGGACTCACTTTATGTATGTTTGTATTTTGCGGCTTCACGATGAGATTTTTGCTGAGAGACGTGGTATGAACATGATTGGGCTCAGATGAACTGGATGGTCTTGCTGGACTCACAGACCTGCAACACAAACATATATTTATTGAAAACAACATTCTGCTTTATAACAATTTTGTTAAACGGCGGCCTCTTTTCAGAATGTGATTTTGCAAGGACTTTCTGACTTTTCATAGTAAACAAGAAAAGTAAAAATTGTCTAGCGCTCCTGCAAGAATAAAAACAAATATTGATTTTTTTTTTTGGAAGCCAGTAGTCTGTTAAATTAGCTTCTGCAATCTGTGGCAATGCAGCTTTGTTACACCCAAGAGACTATTCTAATGAATCCAGCATTTAAACAGTAATGACCTCAAATATGATAGTTTCGGCTCACTCGACTGAGTTTCGATAAAAGGCCACGCCGTGTAATGAAACTATTTCAAGCAAATGAAAATAAAGACAATACTTCCTTCACTTCTTCATTTTTTTATCACAGAAGAGGTATAGAGCCAAAGCAAACCCTACGTTATTTACTGACAATTCCCTAAACCAGGGAAAACACCGCTGTTAATACTTGGTGAATGTTTATTTTTAAGGCTGGCTCTTTTTGCGCCATTCTGTGCTGAATGTCAAGAAGAAGAGCTGGCATGTTTACAGCTACTTTCGAGTATAATTAGGGTATAATTGGGGAAAACGATCATACCTTAGTTTCTCTATTGTTGTCTTCTTACTTGTAAACAACCATCTCATGAAAGTCTTCCTTTTCAGATACATGATTGATCCAGCGAAGATAAGGCACAGGATGGTTATCAACACTCCTACGGTTAAACTCTTATTATCTGCAAGCAAACACGTTGGGTTAACGGCTTTCCAGAGCCATCTTTCCAGAGATGTGTTATGTGGATGGAGCCTGACGTTGATGCCTGGCCCAGGTTCCTACTGGCAAGTGAATAAACTATGAATTCAAGACTAATAAACTCTTATTTCTTCTGATGCTTGAGTTTTGGTCTGGTTTAAAGTTATTTCTTTAACGTTGAGGGGAAAACAAATGGTTAAAATAGAATGTTGTAGGTCCCTTCCAACTAAATTATTCTATTCTAGTCGGGTATCTGGGGCCAAACGTGAGCATCTCCGTGTGCTCTCCCTGCACCTGTGTTCGGGTCCTGCTTAGGCTGTCACCTGCAAATGGGGCCATAAGGTGCACGGGCTGTCGGGCTCATCCAGACACCCATGGTGGGAGGGAGACAGAGGATGCGGGGGAGAGGAAAGGGACAGAAATGCCTGGATCGTAGTTTGGTCAAGTGCAAGCTTTTCAATATTCAGTCCCTCAAATGTAAGCAGTAACCCTAGCTCCTTTATACCTGGATTTTAAGGGTTTCATTGCACTTTAACACCGAGTTTGAAACCTGGGCTACTGTGGACCAGCCCAGATGGCTGTCAAGTCAAATTGGGAGGCAAGCGAGGAGCCGAAGGAAAGCCTTCAGCAAGCCTTGCGTGCTCCCCCCAGGGATGCTCTGCCTAGCGAGGGGCTGCAGCCTCCTGTACTCATTCCAGTTCCCAGAGCGATTTAAAAGTACCTCGCTGGGACCTAAGTGAGGCACAACGGTGAGATGAACCCTGACTAGATGACTTGCCTTGTTTTTAGGAGGAGGTGAGCAGCAGCTCGGATGGTTATGGATATGAGATCTGATCACTGCCTGGAAGAAAGGATGCTGTGATTCTGCAGGACTGCTGACCTCAACACAATGCACACTTCCACAGTAGGAGAAACAGCTTTAACCCTTGCTCTGGTGACCTATCGTCACTGTCTCCGTCTTATCCTGATGGATTTTCAGCCAGCTGGGCTCTCCTCCGCTGGTGCTGGTACAGTCAGCAACATCCACTGAACAAACTGCATGTGGGGCTGGGTGGGGGCCCAAGTGGGCTGCCTACCTTGGAGCACGGCGGAATAATCAATCCCTCACCAGCTCCAAAAGATTAATAAAACTAGTAAACTAAGATTACGCAATTTAAATTCATTAACTTCCCTACCTAATTAAATATTTAAGGCTTCTTGGTAAGAAAAATACAGAGTGCCGAACACATACATTTATTCGGAGTCAGCTGGGTAAAATCAGTTACTAATGAGACCCTGCGCCTCGTTTGACTAAGATGAAAGTGTTTTATTGAGCTAATCCTTCTGTAATTTGATGTGGAGACGTGCAAACTGCTCAGCTCGTCATCCAAACCACCCCATCAAGCGTTCGGATTTAAATCCAAGTGTCAGCGATAGAAAATTGGGTCCTCTAGCAATTTCCACACTTGTTTATTCCCAGGGTTATTGAATGTAGCACTGGCTTTTGAGAAGACAATGGTGAGACCACCACGCTATATTAAACTATCGTTGAAACAATTTTACATTCAATTGAAGAGTTAGCTTCCAAAACACAAAATGCAAGAATTACCAAAGATGCCGTCTGCTCCAGTTCGCGTTGTGTACGCAGCACGTTACTATAATATATTTTGTGGTTCCTAGATACTGAGCTTTCAGGTAAGCGAGAAAGGACTATCACGCTTTAGAGCAAATCTTAAAAGAAAACATTTAAGACGCAAGTCATCACACTCGTTCAGTGCCTCGTTCATAGTTTCTTTGCTGTCTTACCAACTGGTGGGTATTTAAAAAAAAAATCATGTCATGGAAATGACCGTGATGTCATAAATCCAGTATTACAATTGCCCGCAGGATCTGGCATGTCGGGAATACAACCCCTTTTGGTTTTGAATAGTGTTCGACGAAAACATGCAGATCATTTTCCAGCAAGTTTTAATTTCTATATGTATATGTGAGTAGACTACTTGTCCTGTCACTTATACATAAACCAGAAACACCTCTGTAGAGGTCGCTGAAGTTACAGTACTGTGGCGATAAAGTGCCATGTGGTGATTATCAAATCCTATCAAAATTCCCAAGGTGTAGAAATAATTCCTTCTGAGGTTGGCCAAAGGTGGAGTAAGATACTAGAGCCAATGGTCTGCAGATGGAACAAGGGGAAATTGAAATACAAATTGTAGAAAATGCACGTCTCCTATAGAAAATGCACCCTCACTATCACATGGGAGGGCAACTCCTGGTAAACATGTGGAATCTATCTAGAAAAATGTAGTTTTAATCTGATATGGTCAGAAATCTGCTATTTGCCACGATACAAAAGATCTCCCTTAGAAGCACGATATCAAATATATTTCTGATTTTAGATGATGCGGTAATTTTGCGTTTATAATCACTGCTAAATCCACTCTTCATTAGGCACACGGCTACAGAAGCAGGTTCAGTGTACAATAGAGCAGCTCTAGCCCATTGCGCTCGGTGGAGAACGCTGCAGCTCGGCATATCTCAAGGTGAATCCAAGAGTACGGCGACGTTCATCTACCATGGCAACAGCTCAAGTGTGGGAGTTAGCTCCTCATCCTCGGCTTAAATCAATACCATTTCCCGCTTATTGCGGTGAGCTACTGAACTTGACCGTCTTGAAAAAAAAGAAAGGCAAAGAATGGCAAATAAAGGTGAAAAAAGGTGAATAAAGGTAAAGAAAGGCAAAGCAAAGCAAAGAAACGCTCCCCCAGGACCACTGTGCCTTTAGTTATGCAAGAAAATTGATGCACTCAGCTGCCTTGGTTTTGCTTCACTAAATTTCCAAGTTGGTGCCAACGTGTTTGGATTAAGTTATTTGATTAACTGACTTACTTCCCAGTCTTGTAAGCTCACTGTTTACAAGACGACACTTTGTATTTCCACTCCCTATGATGGAACCAACAAGAGAAGCGTGAATCCCTACCGACCTGCTTGCCGAACGGGTCCGCTGTCCACGCTGCCACCAAACCCTGGCTGGTCACAGTAGGGGGGAGCCCAGTCGGCCTCGCAGTGACAGTTCTTTTTATTGTTGCAGACCTGCAAAACAAGAGAAATGACCCAACATGAGAAGGATTACCCCACACATCTGTGAGCAGCTCTGGCTGAGAAAGCCTTCTTGTCAGATGGTGACACTTCTGAAAGAAATAGAAGTTGTAGGAGAATAGAGACCTACTGGTATCTGCCTATTGGCACCACGAAGACGGCACCGAGCAACACTTGAGTGCAAGACACCACGGAGCAACCGGGATCCTAAAAAAAGCATTATTTATGTGGCAGGTAATCGTTTGAGTTGCACCAGCTGACAACTTGAATAACATAAGGATTAGCACACACCTCTTAAGTCTTATTCTCTCTTTGCCTCCAGCAGTAACATATCTGCTTCCGAACTTCTGTTCCTCCTGCCTTCGCAGCAACAAGTGTCTGTCTCTGCTGTGAAGGCCATAAAGCTTTGTCAGCCCACTTGACCACTCCTATCCATCAAGGGCTGGCACTAGGCTGCATACTGATCTTCCCACCGCTCAGATCCCCCAGTTGCTGGAAGAACACGTGAAACTGGAATCGGGGTGAGGAACCCTCCCTTTGACATGACGCTGTCTATAAAGATACAGTCCTTGGTGGTTTTAATCTGAGTTAAGGAGCAACTTAAGGCTTTGAGCAACCTGGGCTAGTGGGAGGTGTCCCTGCCCATGGCAGGGGGTGGGACTCGATGATCTTTAAGGTCCCTTCCAACCCAAACCAGTCTGTGATTCTATGACTCTATGAACTAGCAAGACTTGAGTTACCAAATGCTCCCCGCAGAGACAGAGAGCTCCAAAGGAACAGAGACCATCATCAACATCAACTTGTTCCCACCACACAGGGCAGAAGGAGCTGGTAGACTCTTGGCTTTTGACTCAGGAGGTCCCACAGTCCCCAACACCCATCAAAAGAAGGGCTGCTTTTAATTCCTTTCATGTGACTACGTGACTAATCCAGAGGCCAAAGCTCCATGCTGTGTTGACAAAACACACGAGAAGAATGGGACAAGATGGCATGGTCACATGCTCAAACTGATTTTTAAATAAAGTTTTTGGGTTTAGGGCTAGTTGTCAATACGGTCCTAAATTCCATGCTGACGCTCCTCATCACTGATGTACCACCACCACGGAGAAACTACACAATAGATCAACAAATAGGTTTCCGAGTAAGGCACTGAGTAGTTCACAGAGTTTGCAAATACGCATTTTTCTGGCAAGGTCAGCTGGCAGGCTTTCAGAACGACTGTACTGACTGTGGCTGCAGAGTATTAAAATATCATTCACATCGCTCAGACTGGCTACGGTCATGTGAAAGGCAAAAAAAAAAAAAAAAAAAAAGATTTACTTTTCAAAGACAGAGAGATAATTAAAAATATAAGTCATTAAGCTTTGTTGTTTAAATTAAAGCGCTACAGGAGTTCTCATCTACAATTCCACCGGGTCGTTCTTTGCCACTCAGGAGTCAGCAGAGGTTCTCCATCGTGCAGACGGAAAGCTGTCCCTCTAAGATGATGCTCACTCCAGCACAATGATAACGTGCGGCACCATCAACACCACAGAGTTTTTCAAATGTGGGATGATAACAATAAATTAAATCAAATGCAAATCCCTTCTCAGGAGGGGCCAGAGAATTTCCTATGGCTCTTCCAATGTGGTCGCCACAGCTTTTCACAGAAACAAACAGATCATCAGCAAGGCAAGGTTAATAAGGCATAGCCTGAGATAATTAACATTTTCATAATATCAACTAGGTTTCAAAACACTTTGATATCATTAACTGATATCATCAAATTTTTCACCCTGCACCACTTTCATACCATGAAACTCATCAGTACGGTTTTTCTTTATTTTAATATTTTGGAGATGCTTTTCCATTTGACTCTCAATTCAGATGCATATTTTAACTTCTCTGTATCCACACAGAAACGGGTTTTTTTTAAAATGTTAATAGGAATTCTTCATGAAGGAAAGTTATACTTAAAATTGCTTTGAAAATGACAAAATTTCCTTTTTGTCACAGACTGTTAAGAACAAGATCATTACTACCTGATAAATATTTCTTTGTCAAATAAAAATAATTTCCTTGCTTGCTGTTCAGGGACACTGAAAATGGAAATACGTCATAAAAAAGTATTGCAGTGACTTTGGCTGATATATTAAAACCATCATGGATGCCAAAGCTATTACATGAAATGATTTCTTGTTCAAGTGTTTATCGACTGATTGTTAATAAAGGTGCTTACTCCACGTCCATGGCACTTTGTCGCACATTTATGTACACCAAAAACACTCGTGTTCTGGCACCGGCGATTAAGGCAAATCTGCAAAAAAAGAAGAGAAAAGGAGGTTTAGAAGGGACAAAAGTGTTGGTGCTCGCAAGGCATGGCATCCCTCTCCAGCTCTCTGTGACACTGTTACATCGACAAAAGGATAAGGACACCTGAATTGTCTTCTTCCACCTTTGTAAGACTTCCAGGTCCCAACCCATGGAGCCAAGTCTTGCTCTCCATCAGCATCCTGGCCAATCCTGAACTCCGGACACAGCTGATGTTTGGTTGGGTTTTTAAAGCCAATTTAAAACTCAGTAATTTACATTTTTTTCAGGACGAGGATTCTTGCAGGATTTTTTCATGTACCTGATCTGGCTGCAACCAGCAGCAGGTGGTTCAAGGGAAGGGTCAGGTCCCCTCCCAGTATAAACTCATATAATTCTGTTTATATCAATAACACAATAATTATTTGTGCTCGGGGACCCAGGACGGCCTGAATACTTTGATATATACATTACTATGTATGGGCTCATTGTTCTTCAGCAAAACCGAGGCTTTTCTAAGAGTTTTCCCAATTTTTTTACGGTCAAATATAAACCAACCATATTTAAAATGTAATCTTAATCTTATAGGAAACGGAGTAAGCAAATAGCGTATGCAAAGTAATAAAATTCAAATTTTTCTGCTTTCTAGTCATTGTGGGTGAACTTCATTCTGCCAACGAAGCTGAAAACCAAGGCAAAGCAAGATTAGTACCATCTGATACCATCAAACAATCAAATGACTGATCAAGATGTCAGCTGGTACTGAAAAAAGAAGAAATTAAGACTGGAATAACTGACCAAAAAAAAAACCAAAGTCACAATTTTGCTCATGTTTAACTGCAGCTCAGTTCAGTAGTACTAAAAGTCCGTCCCGATAATTAGCATGAAGCAGGGAATAATGTTGAAGGAGACGCCAGGGATGCTTAATCAGGGCACTTATCCCCTGGGGAGAAGGAAAAATGGGAAGGAAATTAGAGTGAATTGGCATCAACATGCAGGCGTGTAGAGAATATGGGCTGATTACAGCAGTATTCACCATTCAAATACTCGTCGCGCAGCGGCTCGCAGAATTTTGATCGCATTAAAATGGCAGCGTTTCAAATTGTGTCGCTTCAGCTCAGAAAACTCAAGAATATTCAAATTCATATTCTTCATCCATAATACAAACGCACTAATGTCCTCCAAGTAAAACATACAATTTCATAAGTATTAGCCTGCGTATTCTATAGCGTGTATGTGTATGATTAGAGAGATTAGAAAGATTAAATACTCATTAGTAACACATAATGGGGGGCTTTCCCAGCACGGAATTTTCTTTGAAAAGATATTTTATAAGAGATTGACTTAGAAACGTTGGACGGGTTGTTTTCCCGTAACAGAACTGTAGTTTCACTAGGGACATATTTTAAACCTGTTCCCGTTGCAGTGTGATAATCCAACAGAATTCAAAACATTCAGAAATTCCAAATTGTTTGGATTCACCTCAAATTATCAAAGCACTTTGGTTTTTTTCCCTCTTTGCCACTAAAGTTCTGGAAACTTCTGTTTCAATAGTTCTTGCACTCCTTTCCATCGCTCCCACCCGTAAACTCGCCCACCATTCTCTGTTCCTTCTCTCACAAAAGAAAACCCAAGAATGGGACAGCCATGTGAAATTTGAATAATTCATAAAGTTTGAATTGAGAACAGAGACAGATTTTCCTGTTGAAAAAAAAAAAAAAGGTGGGGAGCCGTCATCAGCAGATAGAATAAATTTTGAAATTTAAAGTGAAGGACATTTTTGCAATGCCATAGACACTGGGAGAGTGAATACATTGAGCTCCTCAGAAATTCATTAACAGGCATTTTGCTGTACTTATTTTGCAGAAAACCTTGAGCTTCAATGGCCAGATAGTTGGGACTGTCCTCAAAAATTCAGGTATAAACTTAAGCAACTTGCAACATGTGGGCAATGATGTTCTCCTTGTTTGGGAGAACTCCAGAACCTTACTTTTCCATCCTCACACTTGGTTCCTGAGAGCACAAGGCCGGGATCGGGCATATCATCACCCAGATACACGTGGGTACCGCGACACAGAATCTTGCCACCTTCCTGAAGCGGGATATTAGTTTCTATGGAAACGGCGTTGGTACCAATTACAGGTCGGTTGGCTCCTCCTTGACACTGAATTTTTCCACATTTAGCATCTCTGAAGGAAATAAACAAACCCAAAAATTAGTTAAGTAATTTTAAACGGTGGAAGCCCCTTCCCACCACCATGGGTCCGTGTTTTTTGGGAGAGACCCTACCTGGGTTCACATTTGGCAAAGGAGCTCTTGGAGTCTTTGCCGCAGTTGCCGTAAGGATCACCCGCAGAATTGACTCTCTCAAAGCAGATCCCAGGAGCGGGTTTCGCACCTGAAACAAAGACCTCATCAGCACTTTCATCTCAGACAAGGTGTTTTTAATAATTTTCTTTGAGCGCCGCCGATGCTTTAGGGGAAGGTACGATGTGATGTGCGTATGGATGGAACCCAACACAAGAGTTGTGCTGGCTCAGCATGCTGATGGGAGAGCCCGAACAGGCGGGCAATTCTGAGCAGCAGACAATGCAGAACTCATCCTCTTTCAGAATTTTCTCTAGCTGCTGTCCTTCTTGTGAATCCTCCCAGGACACAAAAACTTTCAGCAAATGCCAAATCGAGTTTGGTGAAGAAAGACAGAGGCCAGCTGGTCAGTTAACTCCCTTCTTTTTCCAGGAGTCCATGTGATGCTAGTGAGAGCCCAAGTACTGAAGCCAAAGAAAATACTTTTCAAGAAAGGCCTGTTCAAGTGCAATCCAGAACAAGAAACCAGAAAAAACATCCAGTTCTGAACTAGAGTGCTATGGGACTGCAAAAACACGAACACATGGCATGGCAAAAAGGAGATGCTGCTGTCGGCTCCAGCCAATGTGCTGGGGAGAGGAGAGAACCCATCCCCAGCTTGATCCTCAGTAAATTCACTCCTCAGAGGGAAAACCAACTTGAAGGAAGGGTCATTTCTACCACAGTGGTAGAAGTAGGAATATTGGGAAGACAGGGAGCGTCTGGTTCTTATCTACCCTAGCCTTTTATGACGGAGACATATCCTAACTGCAAAGGAACTTCCCTGCTGGGAGCTGGACTGGAAACATTTGTGCAGACAGATTACTCATCCCTAGCTTTAGAATTTAAAAGGTACTATTAGAATAGAAACTCTTCGAATGTCTCATACAGACAATCTCCTGTCCGTTTTTTCCCAGATTATGACCAAGTATTGAATATCTTCTGGGGGAAGATACAATGCGTAAGAGGTGGACAATCTACTTCCCTGCTTTGACTGTTGCGATGATTAATTAGCCAATGTGTTAGAATTTAATCCTTTTGCTCTAACGTGAAGTGTGGCTTTTATTTCCAGCCAATAATTGCTGCTCCTTGAAAGATTAAGAGATCCTTTGCAAGGGCCCTTTACTAGCCCATATTTTCTTTCCACGAGATAACGAAGAGCACAATCAAATCATCACCAACATTTCAACTACTCCAAAACCCAGACTTGTTTTGAGGAGACAAGGTGGTAAGGAGACACATTGCCTAAAACTCTTAACGGATGTCTGCTAGAGACATTTTTTTGTACTTTTGATAGATCAGCCAAACTAAAACAAAAAGACCTGGCAACAAAGGATGTGATAGCCTGAAGGCGGAGAATAGATCATTTCTGCAGTGTTCCCTGATCTTTAACAGAGACAGAAGATCTGAGCTAACGGTACATTTTTTTTTCAAATGTTTTGAGCCACTTCCAAGCATGTACGCCTCTAACTGTGGGTAAAACATATCATTTATTTACACCATTCTGAAGATTTCATTTGAAAGCCTCCAAAGAGGAAGAAGGGTTTTTTGTTTTTTGTTTTTTTTTTTAAAAAGAGGGTCAAATTCCTGGAGAAGAAAATACAAATATGATTGCAAAACTTCCAGTTTGTGTGGATCTTTTCACTAATAACTCAAAGATTAAAGCTTCAATTAATTATCTGCGTTTCACAGTGAGAAGCTTGACAAATGCTATATACTGCTGAACAGCAATCTAATGCTATTAAGGACAAAATATCAAAAGTTGGAGATGCTTAAGATGGCACCCTCTTTTCCTTCTAACATTTTTACATACTGCAACTGGAAAACTTGGAAAGAAAGGCACACAAGGAACAGAATACGAGCTGCTGCTTCCCTGGAGAGCAGGACAAGAGCTTGAAATTCTTTGGAAGATTACGATCAAGCTTGCTGAGTTCAGAATATTTCTCCAATCTGGAACTATTAAAAGGGACTCACACAGGATTCTTTCATTTCTTTTCGTTAAACCACAAGGAATAATCAAAAAATCAACAAAAGCATCCAGACAAGGCACTGTGCGAAAAAGCAAAAGTAAAATTTCCATTTTCAGCATGTAAATTCCTCCTCGCCTTTGCAGGGCAGGCACATTAACTATTCAGCTTGATACAAACATTAACATGTGCATATTCTATGCTGGCTTTAGAAAGGGAGGGAAGAAAAAATCATGCTATAAGCAAGAGGCCAAGTAAAACTCTTCTTTCTCCCACATCTGCAAAGACCAACTTGCTCAGACCTACAACACCAAAGCAATAAGCCCCCCCCCCACCATCTACCATGATCGTATGCCATTGCTATGGGTCTCCTTCTTTCTTGGCTGGGAGCCTTGTGCCCCAACCAGTTCAGCCCATGGTTCCAGTCATTGCAACGACTGGAGACTTTCTTGGAGATGCATCAGCACCAGCCCAGAGCACAGACACGCTTTCCCCAGCATGGTGCATGGCTTCAACAGCTGCCAAAAGCAAAATGAACGCTCGTGTCCTGTGCTTCGACTGGAAGTGACCCTGTACTCAGCACGGGTGAGGCCGCACCTTGAATCCTGGGGTCAGTTTTGGGCCCCTCACCACAAGAAGGACATTGAGGGGCTGGAGCAGGTCCAGAGAAGGGCAACGGAGCTGGGGAAGGGTCTGGAGCACAGGGCTGATGAGGAGCGGCTGAGGGAGCTGGGGTTGTTTAGTCTGGAGAAGAGGAGGCTGAGATGAGACCTTATCACTCTCTACAGCTGCCTAAAAGGAGGGTGCAGTGAGGTGGGTGCTGGGCTCTTCTCTGAAGTAACAAGAGGAAGCAGCCTCAAGTTGCACCAGGGGAGGTTTAGGCTGGATACTTGGAAAAATTTCATCACTGAAAGAGCGGTCAGACTGCCCAGGGAAGTGGTGGGGTCACCATCCCTGGAGGGGGTCAAGAAACGTGTAGATGTGGTGCTTTGGGACATGGGTTGGTGAGTTGGGTGGTGTTGGGTTGACGGTTGAACTTGATGATCCTTGAGGTCTTTTCCAACCTGAGTGATTCTCTGATTCTAACAAAGGCTTGTTAAAAAATGGTGCTAAAGGGAGAAAGGGTTCACCGAAATGCTAACAGAAATCCTTCACCTGGTGAGACTTCTTTTGTTTGGTTGGTTTTTTTTTGAATGTAGAAGGCAAGTGTGCTACCTGTGATGGAAAGCAGCCTGCAGGAAGAAGAACACATCTGCAGCATCCTTGCAGGGCTCAGGCTGAGCTTTAACTCCAGCCAATAATACTTGACAAGAAAAAATATCTTACAGAGTACCAAAAAAATGCTCCCCTGCCAGGCTGCGAGCAGTCTGTGTATGAAAACACCTGGTACCCACCGATCATCTGTGGCTTGGAAACCAAAATCCAGCTTCAATTTCTGTCTTTGGTATCCAACCAAAACACGTTGTCGCTTGGGATTCAGATGGCTCTTCCCTCTCCTGCCTGGTTTCTCACAATATTTGGACATTTTTATAGATGAAAACATATCGGGGTGTAAAAAGCTGAACAGATGGAGTTACCAAGTTAAAAGGGGGATTTCAGAGGATGCTTAAGGAAGAGAATTGTAGTGCTGTATTTCTGGAGGAAACCCATTTATCATGATCGTACCATATAAACCGAAGCAGAAAGTCCTGTCTTTCTCTATTTTCCTACCTCTATAGGCAAAGGCAAAATGATTTGTGAAAGATTTGCAGTGGTTATTAAGTGCTTTGAGCTGGATGAGCAGAGTTTATTTCACTTTGCTATTGATAATTAGAGTACTGTGACCCTGTAATTAAGGTCCTGGCAGCCTTTCCACGCCAAGCCTTATTCAAGGGATTAAATCAGCCGTTCGAAACTGCAGAAGGTCAAAGCTCACCGCTGCAGTTGTCAGCCTAGAGAGTTGGGTTGGTTTTTTTTTTTTCTCCAAATGTGTATGTACATTGATGAGCCCAATTCTTTCCCTGTTTGGTTAAAAAAAAAAAAAAAAAAATAAAAGAAAGAAAAGAGAGAGATGTTCTATGGTTTTGGAAGCAATGCAGAAATGCTGTGTCATTTCAGCTCAGTGCAAGACCTGCCGCAATGAGAAAATACCCTCTCACCGTCCCCCAAAAGCGCAGAGAGAAATTTCTGACCATGGTGCTGATTCCCAGAACAGAGAAACACCCGTCGTCAGGCCGCCAGCGGCACAGAAAGAGATTTCAATTCAGTTCCCAACATTGTCTCAAGACTTATTAAAAAAAAAAAATAAATACAGTGTTTATGGATGCGGAGACGGAAAAAGTACATCTGAGTAAAAGACTGGAGTTGTGTTGCTCAGAATATTCCAACAAACAACTGTACAAATGGATAAGCATAAAAATACAGTTCTCTGCCATGTGATTTGCACTTGGATTTTCTATCTTGTTCAGTTTGTTTTACTGCACGGATGATGCAAAGCAAGCTTTGCACAAGCTCCCCTTGGCCTCTCTCTTCGTCTTGGTGTTGACTTGTTATTTTTTGTATTCGAGGAGTACGCTGCCTCTCACTGCCTCTGGGAACATGGCTTAATGCCTTTCACGTCTCCAAAAGAAAAGACCTGGCCGTAAATCTGTGATGATCAAGATAGCTTGATTTTACTGAATTCAAATCTTTACAGTGCTTGAATAAATTAGTAAAAAAAAAAAACAACAAAAAACCAAACAACAAAAAAACCAAAACACCACCAACCAAAAAAACCAACCAAACCAAAAAAAAACCAAACCCCAAAACCCAAAGCAAAACAAACTGGTTTGATCAGCTAACTGAGACGGGAAACCCATCTCTTCTGCTCGTAGGGTTGTACCTAGCAATAAACTGCAAAGCTCTTACACCAGTGACAGGCCTTTGTGACAAATATTGCCATTAAAATAAAGATTGTTCCTGCGTAAACAAATGGCCATGGCCATGCAACAAATTTAAGGATGTTCTAATTATTAAGTCAATGTTCTGGGAATGAACTTGATCTTTAAGAGGAATTTATTTCCAGAGACTGTCCCCAGGTGTTCCTCCCCTCTTTCACTCCAGTGAAAACGGTGTTCCTCCATTGGATTTGAATTTATCTATTCAAAGTAACAAAAAATCTCAAGGAAATGCAAATACTTTTTTCTGGAAACAGATTCCTATTGCTCAGCCGAATGTAAACAAGCTCTGCCAGTGCTCATCCCTTTAACTACACCTAAAAATATTAAGACAGATGTTTATCATTGGGCTACTGGACATCTGCAATCTAATGAATAAAGAAGGATATACAAAAGAAGACTGATAAGGAATACAATATACTGAATATTATTTTAAGAAGAGTTATCGTATTTTGTTCTGCATGGCTTTCTCCTACTGGAGAGAAGAAAAAAGGAAGGAATGTGAATGAACCATGATCTATTTTCTCCTGATGGTATGTAATTTTTTTTTAAAAAACCCACACAACTACTCCTTCACTCCACTCCGACCCACATGGTTGTTAAAACCAATTTTAATCAATTATAACAGTCTGGTAAGAGGTTCAAATGTCTCTTTTTGATACGAAGTCCAGACACAACATCTTAGAACATCAAGTCTCTCTTTCTGCTGCAAGGCTGGAAGGATGCCCACCTAGCCCTCTTCCCAGCCCAGCCTCATCTGCCAGCTCATGCTCCAGCCAGATGTGATCGCGTGGGGGATATTCACATCCCTGCTCTTTAAATCCAGCATACAGGCTTTGGTTTTGGCTTGAACCTTATCTGCTAAACTGCTTGAAGCTTCACTTCACCAGCATTAGTTCTAATTTATACTTCCAACAACGTGGTCAGCATCAAGCTTTTCAGTTCAGGTTTGGTAATGTCCCATCCTCCCTTTCAAAATTTTTATCCTTGGGTGTTCCCAAGACCAAGAGGGACATTCCAGTTAAAATCTGTCTGAGCTTTGTTCTTAACAAAGTCATCTTTCTCACAAGCAGACCCCCATAGCATTGACCATCAGAGGCTCCTTGCGCAGCAGTGCCCAGATCGAATATTCCTCCAAGAAGGGAGACGAGACAGAATTAGTGGAGCCCAGGGGGTTGGAGGATGTGCTGTGTTAGGAAAGAGACCTGGCAAGGGAGCTGCAGCAATTCAGTTCCCTGACCTTTAGCTGAATTTTTTTTGCTGCGACTGAAATTATTAACAGTCCGACCGAGTAAATTTCCATGGCATGGGAAACTGGCTCACAGGGAGATTTTGCTTTATACAAGAGAAAATGGCTCGGCATCCAGGGGATTAAAAATCCCAGTCTGACTAAGACTGGAGGCTATAATTGAACATGCTCTATGAACTCATATTCTATGACACGAGTGGGATTTGGAGGAGTATCTCAGATGCATGGCTTGTTCCACGTGGGAGTCTAATTTTGAACTGGAACTCCTCTAACATGTTCTTATACCCACATGGCCAAGCTAACCTATCTGCATCAGGGGTATTATTTCTTCAGATCTCTTTAAAACAAAATTTTTGCATGGTTCAAGTCCCCGTGAAGGCAACAGATAAATTCTTCAGTAGACTTCTGATGAGGTTTTTGACCAAGGGAGACATCTGTGTGTCGTTATATCGATACCCAAGTTTTGAAACAGTGCTAAAGGCAGAGAGATACTGAACTAAAAGAAGCTAAGGGAGTGGAAAATATCAGTTTAAAAGAAATAATTAAATCTAGCTCTAAATAATGCTTCTCTTCAGGAGAGTTTAAAGTGTTTTTCCCATGTGAAAGAAGGGGCAAGTGAGATGCTGAAGGAGATGTGACTTGTCCCCAGTGATGCTGGAGGAAATAGCAAAATGCTGAGTTCATACTCCTATTTGAGTAGAAGGGCCACAGGATGTAACAGAAAGCTGAACATCCCAGGATGCTATCCTGGGATACGCATCTCTTTGGGACAACCCAAGAACTCATGTTATTAGATTTTTTGCACAAAGTAGGTAAATCCCCATGGGGGAATACAATCTCCTTCTTCTTCAGTGCACACGCTGCTAAGAGTACTGTCAGGAGGCAGGTTGACAGGGTAACACCAATGAATAAAATACACACAATGGGACAAGAATCATATGTTAATGTCAAATACCGAACTCTGAGTTGGGATGCAGACAGATAGATCTCTTTGGCAGATGAGCAATTCAGAGCCCAGAAGGAAGCTCACACACCAGTCTGAAAAGGGATGCGATTGCAACCTGCTGAGAGCATCCAGCACTTTGTAGGATGACACGAGGCCACATCAAGGTCAGGATGAAGTGATTTGTCTAAGCTCACCTCGCCATTTGCGGCGGTGTTACAGAATGAACCTACTTATGTTGTTCCCTACCTCCTGCTGCCAGAAACCAACGCGACTGCACATCAGGAATAAAAATGAATCACCAAATGATTCCCTCATTATTCATTTGCCCATTGCAGAGAAGAATAGATACAGATTGCTACCGGAGAAAATTCCTCCAAATCCATCTAATAATCACACGCTTTTTAAAAATTTTTTTTCGAGTCTTTCTCATAAACAGATCTCCTGGTTCCCAAACTCACCTTGGCCCCAGAGGGTGATACATTGCTGCTCGTGGGTCTGGCAGATGCCGTTGTAGCAATAGCCGTCCACCCCATGGCACGCGTGCCCGTCGTGCAAGTAGACGTTAGCCGGGCAGTGAGGGCTGGCTCCCGTGCAAAACTCCGGCAGATCACAGGAATTACTCGACTCTCTGCAAGAAATCCCCGCTGGTTTTAACTGCAAAACAAACAAAACCCCTCAACTGCTGTAATTCCAATCAATAAGAGTTATGCAACGGAATAACCCATGCAGCGCACGAACAGCTTTTTCCACTGGCTCTGCCCCAACTGACCGCAGAGGACAGTACAAGGATTTAAAGACATTTATTGGACACATGTTGTGAAGAGTTCAGCAGGCAGGAGGGCCAAACTGAACTCGCAGCTGCAAACATGCCTCACGTGGCTCAGGTCAGAAGGTAAATCCTGCCTTTTGGTAGTTTTCCAATAGGAACTGAAGCTTTCAGAGTGCGTCCTGCAATCATGCCCAAACACACAGGCACGGAAACGTTTTGGGTTGTACTGCAAAGGATGCTCTGGAGCATCAGAAACCTTTTCATCCATAGGGCTTTAACACCACAGCAGTGAGCGGGGCAGTGATCGCATAACGTTATGTTATGTGTTATTTTATGGCTCATGAAGCCAACAGCTCACATGGCTCTGGATTCAGGTCCTTGGGGTTGGAGGTGCATTTCCTCATGGAAACGTCACTCTTGTCATGGGCATCAAGATCTTCTTCAACTTAATTATACAGCTAGTCCATGTAAGTGTTCCTGTCCTGTCCTGGTTTCATAGAATCATGGGATGGTTTGGGTTGGAAGGGACCTTAAAGCCCACCCAGTGCCACCCCCTGCCATGGGCAGGGACACCTCCCACTAGCCCAGGGTGCCCAAAGCCTCATCCAGCCTGGCCTTGAACCCTCCAGGGATGGGGCATCCACAGCTCCTCTGATCCCTGGATAACCACATTTTTACAGAGCTGAAGGCAATGGTGGAATGTTCCAGTCTGAGCATCCACTTATCGACAAGAACCACAAAGGTTGGGTGTGCTCTGGGAGCAGCACTGAATTTTCTCTGCATCCCCACGGTGCTTTTGGTAAAAAGCAAAAAAGACGTGCAGATTGATTTTGCTAAAAAGCATTTGCTAGCTGTTTGGATCGCTTGCTGCCACGGAGCTTTTAGGCAGATGGTTGCCACAGACACAATGGAAACTCGCTGAATGCTGTATTAACCCGTATGCAAGAGATGGGCTGGGAATTTAAGAAGTCAAATGCCTGCGGCAAGTTGGCTTTTTATAGTATGAGTCCACAAGAGCTGATGAACTGCCATTAAAAATATAGATTCTGTGGACAGAAATAATATTTTAGGAGTTTTCCCATAAAAAGAGGGTCCAGCATTTAATGACTGCTTGCCAGAGCACATCTAGATAAGCACGAAAAAAATCAAAGCATACAAAAGTTCATGAAAAACCAGATGAGGTTTTGCATGAGCAAATAAGTGGCTGCAAACAGCACAGACACCATTAAACAAGTCTGTTATCTGCTCCTTCAATAAATTCTACAGTTTGAGCATTTTTTGAATTGCTTACATGAAATGCAAGTGTCTTAACGCTTAATGATGCCAACTGGCTTGGTCTGTATCCTCCTCTACTGCCCCGCCGTTGGGAAAACTGTGGAATTGCGCCCACCCCACCCAGATCAGAAAGGTTTCCGTCGGTTCACCTGGCAGTCTTCGCAGCAGAGCCCATGCGCACACACTGCTCCTGGTTTCAAAGCACAGGTAGTTGCGTTACAGCACCGGTTTGTACATTCCTAGACGGAGGAGAAATTCAGAGCAGACAACTTTCAATCACAGCGAGTTGTAAATCAAGAGGCTGCCTAGAGCTCCGCCAAGAAAAGCTAAGCACGGAATGATGAATTATGCATGAAATTCTACAACCTGATCCAAACAGCCTTGTCTGTCCTTAGATTCGACAAGCACAATAATTGTAGTAAAACCAGAAAAGCCATGGAGGAAGGCTGGTTTCTTCTAGCTATGGATCTAATCCCAAATATCCCAAACAACTCAAGCCTGCCGATACCAATCCTGATACAGTAGCACGGTGTTTTATTTCCCCAAAAATCACTGGAATGATTCCATCGCCTCCGGTGAGGATTGAGAACCTGTGTTGGAGTTACTGAGCATCACAACTACAGCTCTCTGTTTTCTGTATTGCACGGAGGCTGGTGGCTGCCACAAAGGAAGATGATGACACCGTCGCATGTAATCTCTTATCAGGGTATGCCAGTAACAGAGCTGGGAGAAATGAAATGAATACAAATTGCATTCTCACTAACTGATACGTTCCAATTTCACACTTACGGATTAGATGGTGGCTTTTTCTGCAAACTTTATTCGCAGTAGAATGAGCTGCTAAGAAGTTTCAGAGAATAATGGATTTGTTTTTCCCAGATTATGCTCGCAAGCTGCAAGTTACATCAGCTGTGCCGGAATCTCAGCTCTCTAACAAAAATAGCAGCCGATAAAATTGCTCTTCAGCTGTGTTAAGTCAGTTTGACTTAACAAGGGATCACTAACAATATAGGGAACACAGGAAAAATAAGTGGGTTAGAATGATGTTCACAGCCTCTTGTTACTTTATGGGCTTTTGTAAAGCTTTCCAACTGGAAGACGGGGCTACTACTGCACTCACAAATAAGAGCAAAATGATTCTCAGCATTTCACTGTTTTCTTAGATAATATCTGCCCGAACATACAAAGCTAACCGTGCTGTTCAGAAGCAGTGGAACAACTTCCTGAACCTATTTTTGATCATGCCGGAAGGCAGCAGGCTACGCAAATATTTCTGTGCAGCTGCTGTATTTAAGAAGGACTGCTCCTTTGCACAGAAGCACATTTTATAAATTCACCTCAATAGCAATCTGAGAAAAGCAGAGTGGAGGAAAACAATTGGGCTGGTTTTTGGCTGGGATAGACTTAATTTTTTTTCATAGCATGGGGCGGCTATGGTTTGGATTTGTGCTGGAAATGGTGTTGATAACACAGGGTTGTTTTGGTTACAGCTGAGCAGTGCTGATACAGAGTCAAAGGCTTTTCTGCTCCTCACCCCACCCCACCAGAGACTTGGCTGGGGGTGCACAAGGAGCTGGAAGGGGACATAGCTGGGACACCTGACCCCAGCTGACCAAAGGGTTATTCCACACCATATGACATCATGGTCAGTATATAAAACTGGGGGAAGAAGAAGGAAGGGGAGGACGTTCAAAGTGATGGCATTTATCTTCCCAAGCAATGGTTACGCGTGATGGAGCCCTGCTGTCCTGGAGATGGCTGAACACCTGCCTGCTGATGGGAGGGAGTGAATAAATTCCTTTTGCTGCTTTGCTTGTATGTGCAGCTTTTGCTTTACCTATTAAACTGTCTTTATTTCAATCCACGAGTTTTCTCACTTTTACTCTTCTGATTCTCCCCCCCCATTCTGGGGAGGAGTGAGTGAGCGGCTGGTGGTACTCATTGCTGCTGGGGTTAAACCACGACAGCAATGTCAGTCCAATTAAGGTACTTGAGAAAGAATCTTCTATAGCCCATCATCTGGCCCTACACCAGCCAGCCATGGAAAGCAATCAGCATTCCACAGGCAGACTGGGATAAAGACACAGCTCTTTGAATGCTGTTACTGCAGCCTTTGAAATTTCCAATTGCTCACTCATTGCAGGGAATGAGCTCGGTAAATAGTTTTTGTGCCTGCGCTATTACATTGTCAGGAATGGTTTTAACACAAACAGGCAAGCAAACAGAAGAGACTCACAAGGCTTGGAGGGTGGAGGCTGCCACTCAAAACTACTGCTGTGGTGTAGCTTATTCTTAGTAGTAACAACAGCAACAACGGGATTTGGGTTTCTCGGCGTGGGTCTCCTGGGCTCATCAGAGAGTCTCAGACAGACTAACAGCAATTCTAGCATCATCTACATGATGTTGGACACTAGACAGGACATCTTGTTTTCAACCCAGATTTTCTAAGAACACAAGATAGACCACATTGGGTCAGCCTACAACCCTTTTAGCCTTGAGTCCCCCTGGCAGCAGGCACCAGGACATGCTTAAGGACAGGAATGTGAACACACATACATGATACCTTCCTGCTCTCCTGGCTTTCCCTTGGCTCCACAGGCATTTTTAGCACCTGTAACGTTCAGTGGAAAGGAACTTGCAAGTAATCAACAGAGAAGGGGAGCAGCCCCTTCTGCCATTTTCTAACTTCATTTGTCAGAGGACTATCGCTCCCTATTCACTCTTTCCATTTCACTCATGATTTTATCAGCTTCTGTTGCGCTTTCCTTCATTTTCTTCTTTTCCAGCCAGAGCCCTTCTAAAACTTTGAACCACCTTATTGCTTTTCTTTCAACCTTTTTCATTCTGCTTTATCCTTCCTGAGATCAGGGAGGGGTAGGAGAAAACTGCACATGAAGTTTCAGACGCAGCACACTGCAGATTTATAAAGATCTCCTGGTGCTTTATTTTGTTTTCCCATTTCTTCCCTGGTAGTTTCTAACAGCCTATTTACCTTTTAGACCAGTCTTGAGCACTGAGCTGACATTTTAATGAGACTATTTATTGCAATATGAAGTCTTGTTCCTCTATGGTCAGAGTCAGCTCAGAGTCCATCATCTTCTATGTGATGTTTGGAACGTGCATCACTCCATGCTGAACCCCATTTGTCATCTTAATGTCTGGTCCAGCTGTCTCAGGAGGTTTCTCTGCAGTTCTTCACAGCCAGCTTTCATCTCTACCGTCCTAACTAATGCCATCAGCAAATTCAAGACTATTCCTCTTCCCAGGCTGTTCGTTAATATGTTGAACTGTGTAGTCCCCAGGACACATCTCACGGCTAAATCACAGCAGGTCTCCTTCCACGGCATAAAATGGATGATTTATACCTGGTTGTATTTCTTATCTCTTAACCCAATTTTTGCCTAGGCAATTTTCTCTCATCCTACAACTGCTTACTCTCCTAAAGAGGCTTTGGTGAAAGGCTTTGGTCTAAAGCCTCTCTGAACTCCTAACAAGCTGCAATAACAGCATCATCCCTTTCCACCTGCTTGTTAAGTCCTTCAGAGCGCTGTGATAGATTCGTAAGACAAGATCTCCTGGCACACAAGCTGTATTGACTCGTCCCCGGCGTGTCACAGCTGTTCAGGCACCAGCTCTTAATTACATTGGGAAGTAATTTGTCTGACTTCTCATTCACCAGTTTGTAGCTTTCTGATCCCCCTTGCAGCCTGTTATAAAATTAGCCACACTTGTCATCTTCCAGTTCTCAGGGACCAAGGATATGTTGGTTTTTTGGGTTTTTTTTTTTCATTTCTTCTGTCTTTCCATGTGTAATCTTCATTAGCCCTCCTTCCACAGACACTGTAGCACATCAGACCTTTTTGGTAATATAATCCAAAATGAAGTTGGAGCTTAATTGGTAATATCATCCTTGGTGAGGTCTTACGCTCTTGGGCTGATGGTGGGCACGCCGTCATCCATTATACTCAAGAGTAGAGTCTACCGTAGAGTAGATGGAGGTAGTCAAACAGTCCCTATTGCATCGGCATTGCCAGGGTTGTCCCAAGGGTGGGAGATGTCCTACGGCCACGACTCTCCACCCTCAGGAATCCACTGCTGTCCTACTGCTAAGGAATGTCAGCGAGCACCGTCCTTGACATGGGGCTGATATTTGACTCAAAGGAGAAATATCCTCACCAAGCACCAGCTACACATTCAGACGGATATCTAATTCTGATCACTGATAAAATACAACTACCATACGTTATCGTACAGCTTTCCATGACACAAAACACTGCAGCACTATTGACAAAACTCTGTGGGTATAAATGACTGGGCAGTGAATTAATTAACTAATCTAACGGGTTTTCTGGCACCACTCAGATGATACCAGTAAATTCTACATTAATTCGATTGGGCCCAAGCTGCCGTTTTCCAACATAATTAAAAAGGAAAAACACGGAAAGAAGAGGCCAATCAAGCCAACGCTTGCTGACGTTAAGTGGCTTTGACTTGGAAAGGTATCGCTAACATTCAGAAGCGAAAATGAGAAAGATAACTGGGTTAGAAAGACATTTGCAAGCTGCTTGCACTCTATCGACTTTAAACAAGAAGATAAGCCCGCTTCCTCCAACCTTGTTACCCTGAAGAATGAGGGAACTGTCAGGAAATCCTTATGGCTTGTGTAAATCCAATGCCCTGGATAGACAGGATACAGCAGCATCTTGCTGTTTTAACTGCCCCCATCTATTTGGTCTGCAGAACCGTATTTATCACAGGAAACGAGTCCCTCGTCTGCTAGCGTATTTAATTCAGATAATCAGAGAGAAGTTCAACACAGCCAACGAGCACGGGATGCCAAAGGGATAAGGATGTCGGCTCGGATATTATTTGACCCCCAGGGTTTGCCTATCTCCTCCTGATCTGAGCAGTCCTCTGACAAGTTCACTAAACTAAACGGAACAACCTTTGAAGAAGTAGCAATCTTTTCAGGAGGCAGTAAAGGCTACTTCTGTTTGTAAGGTAATTGGCTAGGAGCAAAGAAAAATCTCATAGCGAAGGAGGGAAAGATCTTGTAGCTAAAAAGTGAAGCTGGCTGCAACGAAAAAATACCTCGGCAATATTAAAATTTACATAACTACTCATGTTTATATTAATTTATATATTTGTTATATAAATATTTATATTAAGTATATCAACATGCAAATATTATTTATATTAATATATGAGTGGCTTCTCATCTATGGAAACAAACCTTCCATTAACACATGAGAAATTTGAGCAACGTTAACAGATTTCTTTTTAGTTTAGCTTCTTAGCTAGGAATTTAAAGGAATTTCTGCTGGTAGGAACACGACCGTTAGTCATGGTTAGTCTGTTGGCCAAGCCATGAGAGAGTTTATTCTCCGATGGCGACTCGAGCACGTTCTTAACTAAAGCCCTGCCTGAACTTCCGCAACAACAACACAAGCCCAGCAGAAACTTCCAGCATTTCCGAGGACTCTGAGGTTCAAGCTGATAAGACAGAAGCAGCGAAGGGAGAGTTTTGTTTTACACTAAGTAGCGTTAAAAAACCCAATTCTGATTCATCTTTGCTGTGAAAGCCCCGCGGACAGGTGGTGAGCTGTAATTCTCAGGGGGTGTCTTACATCAGGTTCCCCGCAGTCGCACTCCTCTCCGTCCTCCACGTAGCCATTCCCACACTTCTGTCCGCCAAAGGACTCCTTGACTTCAGGCAAGTTAAACAGACACATTCCCACTCCTTTTTCCAGGCTGTTTTCCAGGTCTTTCCTACTGCAGCTACTGAACACCATGGGAAATGGATAGCTAGAAGAAAAAATACACAGAGACAAAAAAAAAGACGCAACGTTATCGGATGGAAACATCTCTCTCCTGTCATGCTGGTGACCTTTCAGCACATCTGTGAGCTAACAAGGAGATCGTGTTCATTTTTTTTTAACATAGGATTGAGATATAGCAATTCACTGTAAAGTGAAGCTAAAAACATTTATAATAATTTCTGACCGTGAGTAAGGGAATTTCTATCATTTTCACTTAAATTTGTTGCTGCTGTTAAGGATTGGAAGTGTTCACATTTGGAATTCCTTCTCCTTCTTTTGTATATGTAGTTACAGAGAAAATTTTGATCAGGAGCCTAAAGAAATACTCAGCTTGCAAAGAGGATTCCCACATTTACAGGACTAGAAAACATCCCAATCCTTCTTGGAAAATTCAGCCTCAAATGGCAAATTCATTCATCTCGCTCTGCAGTATAGCAAACCTCCTGCACTTTTCAGGAAAAGAAAAATAAATAGAGAAAAACATCAAGTTACTTGATAAGAGCCAGCTTCTGCAATTCATCAAAGTTGAGCTTGGGAAGTGCATGATTAAAGCAAATACAGTTCTTGTTTTAAATCAGGATGACTGTAAAGACACTATTGAAAATCCCCGTGTCTTGAATTCACGCTGCTGAGAGCAGGATTTGGCCCTGCTGTGCAGGCACATAGCAGCTTTGATTTCTTTTGGAAAACACATGGATAACATTATCAAAATGAGCCAGTGTAGGACAGATACCAGCAGGTAATTTGGGTTTTCCTATCGGAGGACTTAATTGCGTTTTCACTAATGAACATTTACAGTTTGATTTACAGCCATGAGACAAAGTGGCACCTGGATGTGGCCATCAGAGTCACTACAGTCTGCTGGGCTCTCTCCGCAATGAGATGTGCCTTTGCTTACGCTGCATCTGCATCGTAACCAAGTCATAAAACAGCTTTTCCCCTAAGCCTTGATTTCTAATACCCTGAAATGAAAATCCCGCTTTGTGAATGACGTTGCCTATGGGATCATTTCTATCAAAAGAAATGTTTGACAACTACAAATGCAACAGAGCTTTCTATGCTGACATAAGGAGGTTAATTAGGATCTTCTAGAAAGGTTATGGGTACCTTACAGAACAGAATTTATTTCGTGCCCGTTTAAAATTACCTCTTTCACAGATTCTTTTGCAATACAACAGCCAGCTCATTGGAAAAGAACATAAACATCACTCAAGAAGAAAATAATTTTCATGTATCACTATAGGGCTTGTCTAGTTAAACTAAACAGTTCCGTGATTCACTGACATATGACTTCAGAACGTTAATATGCACCTCTACTTAAAAAGCTGATTTCTGGAAAATATCAATGTTTAGGCAAAATGACAGAGTCTAAGATAAATAAAGAAATTTTGGAATAGCATGAGGTGGGAGTCGGGCTGCTAGCTGTAGCTCTGGGCCCCAAGGGAACATAGGAAAGGTACTTGGAGTGATGGAACAGAAATTAAGGCACTTGGGAAACCTCCTACTGACCATTTTACATTGAGCAATCGGAGATGTTCTTAACAGGACACCACAAACTTCCGTCCTACTATTAGTTTGATTGGAAAAAAACCCCCACAAAATATTGTGTACGTGACTACGAACAAGTAGGTGGTTGCAAACTACCATCAAACAGCAGAAAAAACTCAAGAAACCCAGCCTGATAAACCCTGCACAAAATATGGGAGTGCTTGATCAGACACGATCCTCATATCAAAGTGCGAATAAATGAACACTGCACCTTCCAGGCACGATCCTTCACTCCAGTGACATAGCTTGACTTTGACATCTGCTGAGATGAGCACAGTGCATACCTTACACCGACTGAAATCCATGTAGGAACACAAATAATGCTTTTTTTTCCCCTGTGCCATATGTCTCAGCCACACACGGATCATGAGAAATGCTCACCAGTCAAAACTGTCAATATTTTAGAGCTGTTCTTTTGTACCCATGAATGCCCAGGGTCATTTGTGTGAATATGAGACGTGTCTGTCCATCACCGGCAGAACAGAATCCTTACTCTTTACCAGAGGTGAAATAATGTCATTGTTAATGAATGAGGCTTCTGTTTCCCCCCAAAGGAACTTCAAGCTGTTTCCTATTTTGAACTAAGAGATCCATTCATCTTCTGGCTTTTCCTGCTCTTGACGCCGATTTCCTCAGCTGACATCAGTGCAGCACATGTTAGTTGATGAAATTTTCTGAAAATATTTTTTCTTTACCCAGTTAAGCCCAAAATAAAGCAATACAAAACCAGAAATGAACCCAACAAGTGGAAATTGAAAGCAACAGAAGGGTAACCAAACCATGCACAAGAAGATCCCGCATCAATTGATGCTAGTTGGGATTTCATTGGAAACCCAACTGATCTTTAATACCATGATATTCTGGCACACAACCACTCTTCATTTTTTTTGACAAGAAAAAAAACCCCATGTAACAGCCACAGCATTTGATCATCGTGATTTTTTAGGCTACATTTTGGCTGTCTTTGTGATTTTTAAGCCGTTTCATCAGAAGCATGAAATCCCTGGCAGATGGGAAGGGAAGCTAGAGCTATCAGATGTCGGTAGCATCAGGCGCAATGTTTAAGTGAATCTGGAACTTGTGAAAAATGACAAAGTAACAGTCATGTGAAAGAAACTCATCTCTGAACAAATGCCGCCAGCTTCCTCACACTACCCTGTTAAGATGCTTCACGTCTCACGTGGAAGGACCACCTTTGGGTGGAAGAAGGTAGGGGGGTCTCCACAGTAAAGTCAGTCCTTGACTTGTCTCCTAGATTTCAGTAACATCCTAAACAGGGATATTTGTGCTTTTTTTGGTACCCCAGACCCTTAACCTATTGGAAAAACACTCAGCTACTCGTATAGGCCATTGGAGAACCCTCCAGAGGTAAAACATTCATTAGCAATCAGTATATTCTATTATCCTTCACTCAAGACATTTTCTTTTACAGATCCTTATTTTTCTGCATTTGGGAAGAGAAAGAAAGCGTTAATAGCAGTTTACTCCAACCTAATTCCTATTCTAAGACGCTGAATAGCCTACACACGTTCTACACTGGTTGAATCATTAGATTTTATACACAACGCATCATTTTGTCAACCCATTTTGGCTGTGGGTACAACTCCACAGAACTCAGATTGTGCCCAGCCCTGCATCAGTCTCTTCAGTGAGTTTACAGTGAGGAAAATAATTTCAGAGTCTTCCTACTTCTCTTGAATTCACAGCATTCCTCAGTGTCTCCTCACTGCTCAAAAGATGCACTTAACGTCAAGCAACGAATATCCTAGTTCCCAGCAAAAATAGCTTTGACTGTTCCTTCGAATGAGAGCTTCACAGCAGGAAGAGGATGCTGGTAATTGATTCCTTTAGAAACAGAGTCTGGTCTTGTCCCATTCATTGATATTTCAAGCACTCAAGCCATTCAAATGCCAGTTTCCTCTCTGCAGTTTTGCATTTAGCCTGTATCAGATGGCTCCTTTCATTAACTAAGTCAAGTGGCATCATCACCGTGTCAAGCCCCTTTCAAGAATAGAGAATTCTCTGTGCTAGCACCCCATTGACCAGCAGACCCCCTTTTTTTTTGCATGAACTATAAAAGTCCATCTCCATCGTCTCCATTTCAGAGGCATTCCACCTCCTAACGTGCTGAATAGCAAGAGAGGACAAGCACTAAAAAATTATACTCTCAAGAAAATCATGCTCTTAAGAGATCAGACAGCCAAAGGATCCAGGAGGAGAAACCAAATGCCTACAGATAGCTGCAGATCACCCACAGCCCTAGCACTGGTCCCACCACTGAGGCTGTGCCATGTTTGCCATTGCTGTCTTTCCCATTGATCCAGCTGGAAAATGGCTGGAGGGGCACCCACCTGGGCTGCACATCTTTGCTCCGTTCCAAACCCTACCATTGCATTGCAGCAACACCTTGGGAAAACCATCTGAAGTATAACTCCCTTGGTTCCTCCAAGCATCTAGATGTCTATCTACATCTTTAGGTGCCTAAAAAATAGTACGTTGGTTCTACGTCCTCCATGTTCCTCCATCATACAACACAATGTGTTTTGCTGTTTCTCAAGAAGCATCACTGCAGCGGTAACACCATCAATGCTCCTGGCAATTCTTCACGTATTGCTCAGGAGGGTAAACTGCAGGTTCACAATATCCTAGATAACTAATGTTTTGATTATTATGATTATCGCTATCCAATCCCTGATTTTTTCTTATTCAAGAACTGTAGGACTTCTAATGAATTAAACGCTTTGTTCTCTCCAAAATATTGTTATATATGCACACATTCATTATATGTATATATACATTCTGTATCTATTTATAGGGTTCATTTATTCCAGTTCATATCGCAACCTGATTATTCAGCATTATGGCAATGTTTATACAGAGCCTTTTACCAAAAGGCCCTGAAGTATTTTACAATTATTCACTCAATTAAAATGCACAACAGCCCCAAAGAGCTCTATTAAGTACCACCAGGCCTTCCTCCCTGAGGTAATATGATAATTGGAGATTATATTAATTTTTAAAAGAGCATTTTGATTTTCCAGAACACACTTATTGAAACAACTGCTGACTAGCTAACTTCCAAAGGTACAGGAAACTGGGACCTGGCTTTGTCCAGAATGCTTGAAAAATCAAGCCTGAGAAGCCATATCTGGAAATAGCGGAGCCATCCGCAGCGCTTTTTAAGGGCAGGAAGGTGCTCAAAGACAAGAGGGGTGCTCAATCCCAGCCCTCTGCGTCAAAAATTTCACCAAAGTCCTGAATTTCCAACACTCTCCATGGCAACACCTTGTCTGAGCTGAATATCACAACAACTCTTCGTGTCTGTCTTGACCCTAGGACTCTTTGAGATTCACAAGTATGAATACTTAGTCTCTTTACTCTCCAAAATTCTTGATTTTTGGCTGCCTAGCAGCTCACTTACAACTAGAGAGGAGGAGAGCAACTCCTTTTTTTTGGAGGCATCAGATGTGAGTTGAAGCACCCTCTTGTTCCAACTCTACAGAATGACCTCCGCACAAATGTGCAAGTTTCCTGTTGCAAATCCCAGCCTTAGAACCTAAAAACTTTAAAAACAGAGATAGAATTGCTTTTCTTAATTCAGGTATAAGTGATTTTTCCATGGAAAAATGTCAGAGGTAGAGAGAGTAACATAAGAATAACACTTGAATCATAGAATCATTAAGGTTGGAAAAGACCTCAAGGATCATCAAGTCCAACCATCAACCCAACACCACCCAACCCACCAAACCCTGTCCTGAAGCACCACATCTACACATTTCTTGAACACCTCCAGGGATGGTGACGCCACCGTGAGAAGGCTCAAGCGACATGAACGTTTGTAGACCCAGTGAGGTGTTGATTTCAAGGAACTATGACAAATTTCCAGCCTCCTCTAACTCCTGATCTAATTGACATAATTCTTTCCCATTAAAAAGCATCCCCCTTGGTTTTAACCTTCTAGACATTATCACTGCTTTCCATCTCTTGAAAACAACTTTTTGTGGTCTCCTAAGAGATATGAGCCTGCTAGAATAAAACTGAATTTGCTATTAGATGACATTTTTTGACACTTCAGCTATTCTATACAGTACGCATGTTAATGAATTAGTAAGCACAAAGAACCTCACAGAATTAGGTACTGAGCAGGAGATAAAAATCCACTTTTCTTTGATATTGAAATACATGTACAGATCCCGTTGTGTATAAAGTTCTGTCATTACACCTTATATCACACGCCTCACGTTTTAACAGCAATTGTTTAAAATTAGACAAGTGCCATAATATGGACGGGCTTTTTAATCTGTTATTCAGCCAACGTCTTCATTTGTAAGTACTTTTGAGGGAGAAAGACACAAATGCAGTTTTAAAGGAGATCCCACAAGCACCATAAAGGGAGACCCTAAAGGTATCTGCACATTGCCTCCCACCCAAATGGCAAACGCTCAGGACAACTGGGAGGAGGGGGTAAACTGGAGGACTCTCTCGACTCCCAGAAGAAGCGCAAGCCCTCGCAAGCAGCACATGATGGAGCTTTGTAGAAGAATCGTAGAATGGTTAGGGTTGGAAGGGACCTTACCTTTTTTGGCACGGTTGGAAGGATTTAGCTAAATATGTAGAGTAAGTCTTGAAAAGGGAAGTTTGCTTCAAAAAAGCACTAGATATCTGACAAGTCATACTTATTTTTCTAGCCTATTTTTCACTCTCTCGCTCCTCTTTTATAGTTTTAATCCCTAGAGCATCAATAAAGTAGAGCACGGAATTGGGCCATGTAGTTCTATACGACATCAAAGCCCTTGCTGTCTGAGTTCATGGTCAGTGATTTAAAAACAAGCCCAGATTCCTCCTACAGCTTTTGTCGTGTTCACTACACGGCAGTTTTTACCCTTCCAATAAATAACTGTGAATACGTCACCCTGGTGGTTCATTTAATTGATGTGTAGTGGCAACGGCTTGTTGGGCTACAGTGAAATGTGCAGGGTTATGGGAAAGAAAGTCTTTCCAAGTCAATATTTAAACTTTGCACACAAATGCTTTCGGTTCATTTGAATTTGGCCCTGGGGCTGGCGCAGATTCCCAGAAGGCATTCACGTTAATCTCACTTCAGGTGCCTAGATGGGACCGCCGTAGCCCCAACTGAGACTTGACCTCTCCCATTAAACTCTAGGTGAAAATTTAACTACCTGAAAATATCCAAAAAGGCAAATTTATAACACCGAATGTGGGACTTCAGGGCAGAAAGCAGCAACGAAACAAATGGCTGGATGGCTCAGAAAAATCCTTTCTGCAAAGGACCAGCACTCAATGGCTTTGTACAGTATACACTGTCATGGCTTGGTGTTGCTGCAGTCGCAAAACCGCCAAATAAAACATTATTAGCAGTTGCTTTTACTTTGACAAATGAATGGTCAGAGTTGTTGGTTTTGTTTTTTGTTTTTTTTTTCTTGTTGAGAGGCCTATTGTGACTTTCCTTTCTGTGTTCTGGGGGTGAAGCAATACCAAACCCATTTATCAACCCTGACAGTATTCTGACTCTACGCCGGAGTTATCTGCATTGCAAAAGCTCCATGGGAATTGAACTCAGACAACTGTTCTTCCTGCTGGAAAGCAGACAGCCAAGGAAAGTAGCTATAATCAGTTTGAATTTGCCTCTGGCTCATCTTTTTGCTCTGTTTCCTTTTAGACCACTACCTCATTAATAAAAATTTGCTGGATTGCTGAGAGTTCAGGTTTCACAATCTGCTACTTCGAATTGGAGGTTAATCCAATGCTGACTACAGGAAAAGTCAAAAAAAAAAAAAAAAGCAACAAATAGCAGAGGAAGGGATGAAAAAGGCCAGGTCAGGTCTGGTCCCAGGCTACAGCAAAGCAGGGGAGCAGCCGGGCCGTGCCGTGCCCGCCAGCCATTCCCGGCAACGAAGGAAACTAGATAAGAAGCACAACCAGAATGCTCTGTGTTTAAATTTGTCACCCAAAACACAACAACATCCTCAGCACGGGACAAGCGAATAAAGACAAACGGTCCATCCCGTTGCTCAAAATACCATGCTGAAGATCGGCTTCCTCCTGATTTCTGGGTGGATAAAGGGAGCTGTTTGACCTGGCTTGGAACATCAGGGCAGCGCTACACCGTGATGACACTTCATTCAGTTCCCAACATGATTTTATTGCTGTTTTAGGCAGTTACACTCTGATTTTCTCCTTTGAAAAACCTCGTAATTGTTTTTTAAATAGGTCAGGAGCAGAACAGGAGGAAAAAAAGAATCTGACTTTGGGAACTTGGTTTTGAGACGAGAGAGCGTGTTTGGGTGAGGGAGAAGAACAAAATCATTTTTCCAAAACCAAAGCAGCCCAAACGCAGATTGTAATGCAGAAAAAATGACCCACAATATTTATTTCTGGACATTTCCCCCTTTCATCAGTACAAGCTCCCATCCCGCCCGTGTGTACCCCAAACACAGCGTGTGATGTACTGCACCCTAAGGAACAAAAGCAGCACAGGTGGTTGTCCACCCGCAGACGCTGTGATGGGTGTGATTGAGTTGAAGACCTGCCGTACTGTGGATACTCGGCCTCAGCAGACGGGTTTGGGCGAGGATGAGCCCGTACATCAGGTGAGCAGATCAAACGCCTGCAAGTCAAGGGAAGAGGACTCGGAGGAGGGCTAAACCCCACCAGGAGGAACCCAGGGCAGGGAGGAGAGATCTGGGAAGAAGCTGCCCGCTGGGAAGAGCAGCAGCAGAAGCATTAAGAAAACGAAGCTCATGGAAGTGCCAATTGACGAGACGTGGGTGTTAGAGAAAAATGTCTGAGCCCTGCAATAAGCTGCGAAGAATATATACCTGGAGGACAGGCTCTTATTGATTTCACTTAACATCTGTGCTGCCTGGGCTCTTAATAACTCAGGACTTCAAGACAGGAGTATCTGACTTGCAAGCAGCATGGCTTTTTTTTTTTTTTTTCTCTTTTAGGAGATCCAAAGGAAAGACAAGTGAGGCATAACAGCACCAGCAATCAGACTGCATTCCCCCAGCGTTTCCACCCTCCCTTCTTCTGCTACAAGATAAGCACTGAGAAAAAAAAAACTGTTTGTCCCATATCACTTGGATCGCCTCAGACAAATGGAAGTGGAATTCTTTCAAAAAAAAATTCATAAATATAAAATAACAATGAGTCATATTTTCTAGCTTCCCTTTTTTGCAGAGCTTGAACAAAGAATAATAAACTAGTTAGTAGCAACTTTCTATCTAATCGTTATTTCAAGCCATGAGAAAAGGATGGATCCAGCTACGATCTGAGACTTAGGGATCCTCAAGCGAGTGAACGAAAGCTTTCACTCACACGAATGAAAGGCTCCTAATGAATCTAAAGTTATCCATAGGTATCCTATTGAAATCCTGGCCTTATTGAAGTCCATAGGAGCTTTCCTAGCAAAAAAAGTTTCCCATCTCATGCTGGTCGGCTGCCTGGAGAACATCAATGACGATGATGAACACAATTTCCATGCTAGGCTAGAAGAAGCCAGAAAGGCTCCCTCGGACACCAGACTTATTAATTTCAGTGACTGGACACTCTAACAGGTAGTTGCTTATCCTCACCCCAGCACTGGGGCTGTGCCGTTCGGTTTTAAAAAGCTGAAATGGAGCCTACCTGCAATTCTGCTGCACGAACCCAACGGTCAATAGGCTTTGACATTAGAAAAGAGAAAAGAATGACTTTCCAGGAAGCAATTGTTGGGTTAGAATGGACATCCTCCCTTCTCTGAATTTTTCAACATTTTGCGCATCTATCCCAGGCACAAAAGAGTCTGCAATTCCCACGACGACGGCGGCAAATGCAGCTGCAGGCATCATTTAATTACAGCCATTCCGCCTTCCGAGTCAACATCAACTCTTTAAAGCGCTTCAGGGCACACAACGCACGTTCAAAAAGGAGCATTCATGTGACCTTCAGAATGTGCCCTTGAAGGTATGTTTCCATTTATACTCTGGGAATTTGGAATTCATTAACACCAATTAAAACTGGACATCGTGTGCTTCATTCTCCATGCACCGCGCTGCAGATTGATCCCTGCAGGTTGATTTTTTTTTCCTTTTTTTTTTGGATGAAACAGAAAGCTAAGATAAAGGGAAATGTCCTCATATGATTTGTTCTCATGGGTCATGGCAACAGCAGTACTGCGGGAGAAAAATGTCCCTTCCAGAGCGATATTTTCTGTGGGTATTACACCAACAAGAGCAAACGCAGCTGAGCTCTCCCATACCAGCATCCAAGCCAGTAAAATTGTACTCGTGCTGGATACATCCCATAGTAGAAACCGCGACGTGTCCGTAAGTATCTGCTATAAATAATCACACCACAAGTAAAATGTGTTTTCATTTGAGAAGTAACCTCTCTCCTTGTCAGCTCCGCTTACCGAAAATACACGCCGTAAATCTGTACGAGCTCTCTGCTAGAATACACCACAAAAACCAAATATTTTCACTTCTACCAGCACATCTACTAAAATATGAAAGACTAAACCAAAATGAAAAGCAATATCTTGGTTTTTAACACCTGCCCAGCAGCTCTGTGTCCTAATTGTTACCAGTGACCCTGTAAGGGGCTGGGAAACGTGCAACGTTATTTCACCCAACCCTCCTAATTCCCCAATGCGGATCTTATTTACCACGACAATTAAATATATCTGTAATGGATGGAAATTATTAACAAAAGGGAACACCAAATGCACTGCAGGCACGGGGCTACTTGGAGTACTTGCCATAAATCTATTCTTTAATCTCGTGGCTGTTTCCTACTAAAGGAAGGACCAGAATGCAGTGTGCTAAATTACTGGGGCATAGGGAGACGTTGCTGAAGGGTTTTTTCTTGTTTTTTTTTTTTTTTAAAGCAGTTGCACTGCTGGCACAACAGGCCTAGCTCTGTCACAAGCAATTTATTACATCAGTAGATCAACTTTATTAAAAATAGAAAAAGACAACAAAGAAGTCTGTCTTTGTGCAGAGCTCAGCTCCAGACTGCTTCGGAAACATAAACAGCTTCAGAGTTTAATTAGAAACTGTTTACATCTTAAAAGATAATTTCATTTTCTTCAAATTGTAACAGAGGTAATTCCAGATAGTTCTGCTGACTCCACAGTTTAATGGCTTTAAGCTGCCAGACTGAAAAAAAAATGCAAAGTGAGGTCTGCACAACCGAAAACAAACCGAGAGGGGTCAGGAAATCCTGTGCTGACTAATAATGGTTTGATTAGCTAATGTTTAACAGCTCCGCAGCTACACGAGGCTGGGAGATGTCTAGAAAGAAGAAAAGAGAACCAGTCAGTAAATTAAAGTGTCCTTTCCCACACTGGATTTGTGATTTCTGTCCCATTTCTACCATGACCTTTTGCCCCCCTTTATTTTAGCTTTTTAATTTATTTATTTATTTATTTTACCTTGTGAAGTGTTGGAATAAGTGGTTTTCAGATTTAATAGATTTAGATGAATAACTTAATAGATTTTAATTATGTTTTATTTATTTAACTACATGTTTATAATGGAGTTAAATATATTATTTTGCTTAAAACCCAAAATCAAACAAAAAAGTAAATGACAAAATTAACAAAGCTCCCGACAAAAGCCTTTGAGAGCCACCCTACTGAGCAAAATGCTTCTCCAGGAGACACCAGCCATCCATCTACCATGCAAATATATACTTATGCATTATAAAATCAGCATTACTGGTACTAGGCTTCTTTTGATGTGTGGTCCTAACCCTCATTAATGGTAATGGGCGATCCACGAGGGAAGAGCAGACCTTGGGCACCAGCAAAGGACGTCAGTTGTGTAACACACTTTGAGGACAGGGTGATGTTCCCCCAGACACTGCTCTTGGTGGTGAAGGCAGAGGAAGAAGCTGCTGAGCATCTCTTCATCCTGACCCAATCCTGCTGTCCCCAGTTACCCCAGTTGCATCAGGACAACTGTGGGCCTGAACTGCCAGATCAATAAATAATCCGGATTAATATATACTCCTCCCCACAAGCCTTGTTTTAAACTTGGATCACTTCCACCATCTGGATTATTATGTACCCCACAAAATGTTATTCCAGTTCACCAGGGGTGGAAGGAAACTGCAGCACAGGAGCAAATCAGGTGGGTCAATTTCTCTGCCCAAACCCATATTTCATGGTGTGGGTGTAATGCAATAACCAGAAATATTGGATGGCTTCTGAATGGAGACTCTATACACAGGTTCTGTGATTCCCATGCCCATGACCTATCACTTCATTTTACTTTGAGACAACAAGCTGACCTCGATGGTCCTTCCCATCTCTAATTTTTCCTCTTCAGTAGCACTTAGATTGAGTCAATTTGTCTAATTTGGGACTGTCACACAGCCGATACTTAGCAAATCCTGTTTTGCTCTCACTCTCATTCACAAATACGCAGCTTCCCATTGGCTACGCATTTTAATTCTAACATAAAGGTTTCAATTTTACTTAAGAACAGTGATAAGGGACACCCACCTGTGATAACAGTGGGTGTTTTTTGCATTGGTTAAAAAAAAAAATTCTTCCCCAAATTTTAGCAGTAGATGAACCAGTATTTTTCTACATACTTTGTAGGATTTCTACTATGTGCTCTTTTTCTGTTCCTAATTGTTCTCCTCCCCCAAACCCTGCCTCCAAAAACTCAGTAATTAAAATAAAATTGTGTACTGAAAGGCAATTACTCAAAATCAGCTGTTATTTTCTACCGAGAGGCACAGTTCCATAAAAAATCCTGTAAAATGACAATCAATAGCTGAGAGGTTAAAGAATTGATCTCAGCTCCATTTCTCCTTTTTTCTTCACTTAGGATCACTACGTGAAACCCAGTCCCTTGGCTGGAGCAGAGCCCCAAGCCATCCTGCAGCACCGGCAAAACACAGGCATCTCCACCAGCACAACGTCACCACGTCACAGGCCCGGCTCCACTCCCCTGTAACGTATCCAGCCGTATTTATCTGGGAAAATTGAATTTAAAACCTGACCGAATCAGAAAGATACACTGGCTTTAAATTCTGGCTGTGAAAATGGAAATGGGAACACAGGATCCAAGATAAGAAAAGGAAAAAAAAAAAAAAAGGCAAGCATAGAGGGATTCAACTCATTCTTTGACTTTTCCAAAGGAACGTGACTCTAAAAGGGAGATGACAAAGAGAAGCTGTTGTGCAGAGAAATTCTCATAGAGAAGCTGCCTCCTCGTTTGTGTTACTGGCCCCGACCTTCCCATGTGGCACCCAATGGCTTTCTGTCCCTAACGCTTCGTGCCATCACTGTGACACAAACCAGCACACACCTTGGAACAAGACAACTCCTGGAACAGACCAAAACCAAGTCTAGTAGGGACCTCGATTAAAATAAAAGTTTCTGAAGAGATATTCTTTCATTCAAAAGTCTGTTGAGCAAACAGCAATGGCCAAGAGCTCTCTCACACGTCAGGTTTTGCACTAAGTATCTACCATTTTTTCATCTCTTCTAGGTCGATATGGGATATTTCCTACAGGTGAAATGTTTCACGGGGCCGAGGATGTTGTGTTCTGTGTGGCAATACACGGACAGCAAAATAGAGTGAGGGCAGGAGGGCAGACCTGGAGAAAATCTCTATCATTCGCATAGCCAGGTGCAAATGGGACTGGAGGAGAGCCTACAAAGCAGCCCTTTTCCCGTCATCCTCTTCTTTATCAGCACGGTGATAACCTTCTCCTGTCTACAGAGAGGTGACACAAGCGTTTCCATCCTAGGAGCCTGCCTGGCCTTTCGATGAGCCCTGGCTGGGATGATCCAGCAAGAAGAACTGATCCTGGTAAGAGCAAGACACTTCTGAAAGAAGGTTTCGTTATAGCAAGCCATGGGACTCTGCAAAGGGATGGTGACTGCAGTAGGATCAGCATCTGAATGAGCTTGGTAGAACTAGCTGTCCTTGATGGACTGCAGGGCTCTCATTAACACCCAAACTAGAGGGGCTGGGATGGAAAGGCATCAAGGAGTACTTTCTGCTAGAGGGAAGGAAGGACACGTTTACATGCTCAACTTCCCCCATGCCAAGTCAGTTGTGTACGTCACCTATATATAAGCTAGAAGAGCACACTATTGGCAAGGACGCAGATGTGGGTGAAGGGAAGAATAAACCCTTGGGTTTATAGGAGAGAAGAAGACGAACTAAAAATGTTCAAGGCTGGCAAGAAATTTCAAGCATATTTTAACTCTTAAGCTTTCAACTGGTTTGGGGGAATTCAGGTAGTTTCAATGCTCATGGAGATACCTGTGCCCAAATGTGGTTGAAGGAACACATAAAAAGTGCATTTCCGAAGTTATTAAATAAACAAGCACTGCTAATTGGCATAATTTTGCTCCACAGTTTGTGCTAAATTCTGCTTTTAGTTGCAGGGGTCTAAAACTAGACCAACGCCTTGGGTTTCACCAGAACTCTTCTGTATTTATCTAGCTATCAGGAAGAATATTTTCACTCCTAAGAGTCAAAACTTTAGGGAAATACTTGGAAAACAAGTGGAATACTGATATGGCCTCACTGAGTCAGCCTACTCTCTTATTTTTCAGATCTCAGTAAAAAGATTTGCAAATCTCTTTGACTCCTTAGATCCTTCTTTTTCACTTGGAACAGTCTATGGTCACAACAACTAAAGGAACTGAAGTAATATCCCTAAAACATATGGATAAAAAAGGGAACAACGTGTTAGTATTAAATATTTCATTGCTGATATGATTTTTATAGCAAAAAAAAAATCCTAAATCCTCTTACAGTGGGATTCATGTCATTTCCATAGCAGATATTTGAATCTCTAAAAGGCCTGGAGTCCCACAATTTTTGAGTTTCATATACTGAATTCCATGTTATACAAAATGTGTTTTGTTAAAGTAGCAGGTTTTTAAGGCATTTCTAGTTCACACGCAAGTGGTACATATCTCGCTGGTATCTTTGAAGAGTATAAGCTATAGGAAGCTCATTAAAGGGTAGATCCAACAGAGTTTAAATTCCACACTGATCCCTAGAGATTTTTTTTCCACCAAGAAGTAATTTCCAAGCCCTCTTCAAAGACTGAAACATAAGAACTGAAAGAAGATGGCAATCATTAATGAAATCACTTTTAAGTAAAAAGCCTTCAAACATCCCCTTTTGCTGCACAACCACGCAAATGACTCCAAAGTCAAGATTACTGACGTTTTTCTGTTATAACTGAGATATTTCCTATTCTTTCTAGATATCAGATAAAGACTTCTCAGGGGCTTCTACTTTTTACACTAGCTTCAGCCTGAAGTTTTTTTTTTTTCTTTCACTTGTTTAATTTACCTTAAAACAACAGAAATGAGAAGAACACAGAGTGAGTGCCAACGAGTATACTGAGAGAGCAGGCTGTGTCTCTAAATGTGTTTGGCTTCCTTGGGATGCTCTTTGTTTTGATGTTTTTCCTATTCTAAGAATATATATTTTTTTTCAGGTAGGGAATATTAATTTGGCCTTCCCTTAACAGACAGGTGAAACTCTTCACTGATCCTCGAATAATGGTGCTCAGAGGAATACTGCCGTTGGTCAGATGTCGAGTAAATATTCAAAGTGTTAATTTTAAATTGGTAAAATGCCGTTTGGCTTAAGGCGTGAAGTATTCTCCTGGAATACTTATTACAGATTGACAGCACAGTATGAAGGTAAAGCCTAAGGCTATAAACCTGACGTTAAAATTTCCATTTATAAATCAATAATCGCTGCAAACAAAACCGCCTACTCAGTTCTGTGAATGCCACAACCCTTCCTCAGGCATAAGTTGTACATAAAGTTTGGGAAAAACCCAAAGAGAACGTTCCAAAGCTGAAGTGTACCCTCCCCAAACTCCCAAACCCATTGGGGGCTGGAGTTGGGCATGGTGTTGCTGAAGGACGCACAGCCTTTAGCCCATCAGGTGCTACACAAACCCCGACATAAAGTGAGCTGAGCTGCTTGGAGTCATCTCTGAGGAACGTGCTGAGCAGGTACAACCTTGGTCTGTCCGTGCCCTGAGCCAGCCCAGAGCCATGTCTGGACCAGCACATCCAGCATAGGGGATGGCTTTGGACACATCCAAAGGTGTCTGGAGAAGAAGGCAGAACCAGGGAAGAGCTGTCTAACCTCCCGTTAGAGAGGATGAGTTCAGAAAGTGTCGAGTAATATCAGTCCTGACTGCATCTCCTGCATTGATTTCCAAAATTGGAATAAACGGCTATACAACCAGTGACCCAGCTGAGATGACGAAATCTTCCCTGCATCCACCAGGAGCTCAGAGCCCAGGACCCAGACCTGTCTGCCCACTGCCCACCAGCCATCACATCACCTCGCCTCACATCCCTGTTCCCAACCTCAGTTTGTTTTCACAGTGTGCATCCGAGCCCTGACACGCCGCAGAATGCACTTCCACACGGATATTTACTACCTATTGTTTTAGAAGAGCCAAGCTATTTTTCTTTTCCAAACCGTAGGACTCGCACTCATTCTCCTTCACGCACGCAACAATCTTTTGTTTGTCTCTTAACTTGTTGTGCCTGGCCTGTGGCCAGAATCCCTTTCTTTGCCTCGAAGGAGGGTGACAGCAAGCCTTTGAAGAAATGCCAAGGCTGCTGTTGGGCTGACCAGCAGGGAGCAATCCTGCCCAACACTCCCTGGCCTCTCCCAAACCCATGTGGTCTCGGAGAAGGCAGAGGCTGAGCTGATTACAATTCCCAGAAGAGATGTTTAAGCAACAGATGAAGTTTAAACACACACAGAGAGTGCTGGAGCTGGAAGAAACATCAGAAGATAATCCGAGACCATCCTCTTGCCTCAAGGGAAATCCCGCTGTACCTACAAGATGCTGCTGACAGATATTTATCTGACTGGTTCTCACCAGCTTCCAGTCACAGGCAACCCAGTCCAGCACATCACTTACCATCAGAAGGCTTTGGGAAATCATAGAAACACAGACTGGTTTGGGTTGGAAGGCACCTTAAAGACCATCAAGTTCCAACCCCCTGCCATGGGCAGGGACACCTCCCACTAGCCCAGGTTGCCCAAAGCCTCATCCAGCCTGGCCTTGAACCCCTCCAGGGATGGGGCATCCACAGCTTCTCTGGGAACCTGGGCCACTGCCTCACCCCCGCACAGGGAAACATTTCTCCCTATATCTCATCTCAATCTCCCCTCTTTCAGCTTAAACCCATTCACCCTCGTCCTATCACTTCACCCCCTGATCCAGAGCCCCCCCATCTCTCCTGTAGCCCCCTTTCAGCACTGGAAGGTGCTCGAAGGTCTCCCTGGAGCCTTCTCCAGGCTGAACAACCCCAACTCTCTCTTACTACATCTCTCTTACTTAAACATAACCCTATCAGTTCTTGTCTGAATATGGACATGGACAACTCATTCTTTATATCATTCGATTTCTAAGTACTTTAAAACACAGAGAAGCAAGCTGCAACTAGTCACCTGGCGCCTGTACTTCTTGTGTCTCCAAACCCACTACTCTTCTCTGTTGACATAGTGCCTTTATCATCAGCAGAGTAACCATCCAGCACTGATGCAGAGAGAAGACCACAGGTCCACTGGTGTTATTTCCCGTAGTGTCTTATAGCTTTTCTTGGAAGATCTCCCTCCGGCCACCGAACAGCCCTGACCCCACCGATTTTACAGATTTAATTTGCTCACACGCTAAAACTGCTCCACACGTAACAAGGGGTGACATGCAAAAGTTTGTGCAAAACTAAAAACCTTCTCTGCACGAAACAAAAGCTTTACAGAGAGTCTAAGAATACATTTCCTGAATTACTTTATTTCCTACACGTTCATCTCAGTCTTGGCCTTGGGATGCTGCTCATTTCCTATGATGACCAATACTCAGTTGGCAAGAACAGAGGAGGTGAAATTCTCGTTCAACACTTGCAATGCTGTTTGTTTCTTTCTTTTTCCTTAAATTAACCAGTTGCTTACAGCATTTTTCTCTCTCACCCTGGTAACGTGGCAATAGAAAGGTACAACGGTACATGTTGCGCTCTGATAACAAGTTTAATTGTTTCAGCTCCAGGGCGATAACTGCGAGAAGATTTGACAGGTGTTGAAAAGATTTTTCTTTATTCCCTTTAAATGTTCCTGAGATATAAAACAAAACTGAAAGTTTTCCACTCTAAGTTGCCCGTGCTTACCCTCGCACTTACCCAGTGGAGGGGTTCATGATGCAGCCCCCTTTGTCGGTAGACGCTTTGCAGTTACAGCCCCTCTCCAACGTGTCGTGATTCATTCCAAAGTTGTGTCCCAGTTCATGAGCCAGTGTGACTGCTGCACCTAGAGGGTTTTCCGAGTGATCCTTAAAAAAGCCAAAAAAACCTAATCAAGTCAACATATAAAAACAATTCCAAATACACATTCCCCCTCCAAGGTCCAATTGCCTCTCCTCTGAAATGTTTTATAACCTTACCAGCTGTAGTTTCACTGTTGATCAATGGATAAAATTTGAAATTCATCCACATACACCAAGTGCAGACTGGGAATTTCTATCTGTGCTGGCCACCCAGTTTCCCCAGCACGTTAGACATCTGATACCATTGGGTAGCTTCGGGTCATCTCTTCAGTTAGGGCTGAAAACTCCCCTGCTCAATAAATCCCTCAGGCTCCAAAGCCACGGCAGCGGCAGGAAAAAGTCACCCAGGTGGGGAGTGTTGGGAAGGACAATCAGTTATGGAGGAGGATGAGTGTGGTGAGGGAAAAGTGAGATGATCCTTCACGCCAGGAGGTAAGCTACAAATGCAGCAAGAGAATTCACCCAGTCTATTTAATATTCTTCAGACCGTGTCTTTAATATCAGAAAGCCCAAGATTTCACAAGCCTTGTAAGAAAAACCAAGTACCTCTGAAAAGCTCCTTTTCAAAATGAAAGGACAAAGCAAGTCAAAGTCTTCAGTGGCCTCTTATTAACACCTATGGAAATTCTAAGTGTTGCAAGCATCAGACTGAAATATTAACATTAATCCTTGGAGAAATGCTGATTTTGGGGACAATTATTTCTAGAGAAATTCACTGCATGATCTGATTACAGGCTGCTGATTAGACCGATGCTTTGGCTTAACCACTAGTAAAAGACCTTTCCATATCGATCATTTTCCTTGAGGGGAAAAAAAATCCATTGTACTCATACGGAAGCTTTCTGTAAAGGCATAAACACGTAATATAAATGCATGATCCACTATTTATCAGTCAGTAAGTGGAATTACTGCATACAGGTGCCTGCTCTAAAAGCAGATATGAATATATTCAGTATAAATAACTCTCTTAGCATCACCTAAGCCAACCTTCAGAGTAAAAAGAAGTGAAAGGTAAAACCATCTGAAACATTAGCTACATATTAATGAAACCCTTAATACACGACCTGGGGGAGATTTAGGAGTTTCTTCTTTCGTCTGTCCGTGATAATATTTTTTAGTAAATAATTTTTCAAACAGAAAACAAAATCAAAAAGAAAGTACGGTCCTTTTGAAAACAAGAAACTACTCCCTCTGCATTTGGAATAAATGAGAAAGAATGTTATCTTTTAACAAAGGATCTCGCCTTAGTTTTTTCGGAATTTTAAATTTTTAATCTAAAAGTCTTGTGACTAACATAACATGTGCAGTTATATTCCAAGATGCGTGTTTGCTGAAAGAAGCTGTACAACCTGTCCTAGTAAAAGAAACAAAGGAGTAAAACTATCCAGCAAAATAATCTGTAATGACCAAGAAAATAGATACTCCTGCATCGTGTCTGCATATGGAGACGCCTTATTTAGATACCAGTCACATACAGATTGATTTGTCTTTGTGCTCATAGTAATATATGAAATATTTAGAGAATTTAATGTAATCAAACCTGATGTCATGAAATGAGCACAACCTCTCACTCAACTGGAAAACAATCCAGGACCAAAGAGTAAGAAAATTAGGAAATAATTTCATGTAATTTACCAGCAACGTGCTGGAGTGATGCCTTGAAATGAGGGCTCTGTGGTCAAGACACACCCTCCTCTAAGCTTTGAGCTACCTGGGCAGCCGTTGTTCTTTATTTTGCCAGTATCTTCTTCTACTTACTGAACAGAGATTAGATTCATCTGAACACCTCTGACGCTGGCAATGAAAAACAAAAAACAAGATTTCACTCAGTCCACTCCCGAGCTAGAGCAATAAATGATCTGAAATGTAATTTGGGTCTTGAATAGGCAAAGAATTATTACAGCCCATGCGGTTCTCATTACTCGCTCAGATCCCCTTGGAATGCAATTTTATCAGTTTCTAGAGAGGGTTTTTAAAACAAGGAATGCAATGCCTCAGCAAAAGAGGTTATTTGAAGAAAGCATAAATGAAGATTATCAAAACAAACAGTGACATGTCCCATTTGATACTGAGCCCGCTTAAGTATCGCAAGGACTAAAGAAACGAATAGCAATGTGACTTTGATTTATTCCATCGGGGGTCTTTTAAAGTTAACTTGAGCAGTAAAAGCCATTACCAAACAGTTTCACAACCACTGAATAAGCAACCATCTACCGCCAAGCCATTAGAAGCTGTTGCACAAAACACACAGCTGCTCTCAGCTGAACCCCGCTCCATTCCTCCGAGATCCGGATCAAATTGTAATAATAAAATACCCTCGCCTACAGCTAGAACAGGCAAATGCCCCAATCCTGGTATTCTCCATGAAGTTTCGTAAAACACATTTATTTCATTTCAGCAATTCGCTGCAACGTAAGTGCCTCCGTTCCGCACTTGTCGTTCAGCCTAACTTCCCGCTAGAGTCAATAGCAATTCGACATGAGCGAGAATGCTGCATTCCAAGCACCAATATTTTACTTTTAAATCCACGAATTTAGCGGGTAATCTTTCGAAACACAATAAAGATTGAATCGTGTGTCAAAGACTTGCTCTAATGTCAGCTTTTGTTTGGCCTTTAGAGAACACAACAGAACCGCCGCAGTAAAATAAAATTATAACGCTCTCGATAGACCAAAAGCTTCTCATACTCAGATGCCTGCTCTACCCACTTTGAGTTTCTCTTAAAAATAGCGGGAGGCAGGGGGTCACCCACCACACAGAGAATTCAGCCCTATAGGGGCTCTCAGGGAGGGGTGACAGAGGAATTTAGATCGTCTAGTAGAGCTGAGAAACTGCAAAAACAGTCAGGAAAGTCAGATCATACAAGGGTGAATCCAGTTTTTGTCCTCAAATGTTATTTCTCAAGCAAACTCTCCATTGTGTCTTCTTTCAGATCAATTTTGAGAGTCTGGGAGCTCTTAGGTACTGAGTGTTGGGGTGGAATTGGGTAAGAGCTCGGCTGAATCCTAAGGATGGGCAAATGTTCAGTCGCCCAGTGTCGAGATGTTTGAGCACTGCAGCCTCTCAGGTTAGCAGTTATCCAGTCTTTCACTTGCGCATCTTCCAAATTTAGAGCCGTCTTCTTCTCTACGTACCGGTATATATCAAGGGTTATTTGTATACACCCGAATCAACCTTTGTTAATTGGGGGCAAGGTTGGGCAGCTGCTCATTTTGGGTTTTGGGACTGAGTGTTTGCTTGTTTTTTGGATTCGGCTCCTTTTTGAGGATTTGCTTAAAGAACTGGAAAACATTTCTAGTTATGCTGGGCAAGCCCCAAGAGTTAATTTGCACCTCAAAAGTCCCAATTCCTTGCGGAAATTCTCTGGGAAACACCACACCCCCCCCGCATAGCTGAAGCATGCCCACCATCCATACACAGGCGCTGGGTTTCTCCTGGACGTATAAATCAGCCTTTACTCTGTCAAAGCCCTGAGAGCACTGTAAAGAAATGCTGATTCTTGTTTTCTTGTTACAGGAATGAATTTTTTTTATTTTTTGTTATTTGTGTTGAAAATGACAGTTTCCAGAGCAAAGAGGACTGACTTTGCAGTCAAACACTCTGTGGCATATTTTAAAGCTTACGCTAAAAATCAGAAGGACGAAAAAGGCAACATTAAGGGCATCCCTGACTGCAGATAAAGCCAAAGCACTGACGGCTGGCCCGAGGGTGAAATGGATACAATGGGGCTGTCTGCCTCGTATATGCTTTCGCCAGGATTTGGAAGTGCACTGGGAGACTCCTACAGCTTTTTCTACCTCGTCTCTTCCTTTTCCTTTTGTACCTATTCCCTAACAGACACCAGCTAGAGACCCAGCTTCTAAAGCTATCAAGAGGCCGAAGCCTTTGTCTTTTCTACACCTTTGACATGACTTTCTTCAAAGAATGTGATTTGATCGGTCTTTCCTATACCTCAGCTTCTCTGCTCACCTCGTAAATCCTCCCCATCTGAGCCATCTATACATCAATTTCCACGAACACACACATCACCCCAGATCTGATTCTTTCCTGCTTGTCCAAGAGCCCATGAAGGAGCCCTGCATTGGGGACCAACCTCAGCTTGCGTGCTAGTTAGAAGGAAGGAAATGCAGAGGCTGCAAGGGGCTGTATCAGAGAATCATGGAGTGGTTTGGGTTGGAAAGGACCTTAAAGACCGTTGAGTGCCACCCCCTGCCATGGACAGGGACACCTCCCACTAGCCCAGGTTGCCCAAAGCCTCATCCAGCCTGGCCTTGAACCCCTCCAGGGATGGGGCATCCACAGCTTCTCTGGGCATTACCAGATTTCTGGGATTACCCTGCTCCATGGAACGTCTTGAAGCAAAAGCCGTATATCCTGGGCTCCAGGTTAGCCCCAGGAAGCTTTGAAGAACTGGGAGCTTTGAGATCATGCAAACCCTGAATGTTGTGGGTTCCTGAGCTCCCTCCTCATGTATGTAGTGATCTACAGCTGTGTCCA